>OY992531.1:237956810-238276074 GCA_963921185.1 Dasysyrphus tricinctus | reverse complement strand
AAGATATAATATTGCTGTTTGAATAAACGACACAACTATGCAGGTCTCACGTACTTGCTTATAATATCTTAAGAGCCAAATGGAATTGTTAAGATTTATAGCACAAAGAGTGATCATGTATAAGCTATGGAGCTTCTCTTCAAATATTAATAACAGAAATTGGTGCCAAAAAAAATTGAACCGCTGTGAGCTGGCTGATTCGAGTCTTCAGGGCTTTATTTTAACAATGAAGCACTGGATTATTGGCTTTCAATTGCTTAATAATTTGTGTTACTTTGAGTACTTTAAAGAATTAGCCTAATCACAAAAAGAAAATGGTTGCACTGTTTCATTCCGTAGTTTGATGTTGTCACTAGCGGCGCAAGGATATAAGTCCCCGGGACATGAGTCCCGAATTTTTTTTTGGGCCTTATGTCCCACACAAAAAAATTTCATACTGTACTGCTAACTTCACTGTGAAGTTAACATAAAAGTCCTTTTCTCAGCAACAGTGATACTTAGAAATTTGAGGCACATTCACTGTAATGCATTTATGTAAGGCAAGGCAAGTGTCAGTATAAGATCAGTGCTAGCACCCAGCATTATGGCAAATAAACAGTGAGGTTTGTACGCAGCCCCCCTGCAACCCCCCTGCTAAGGCACACTTTATGACTTGAACAATACCGGTATTTGCATCAGGTACAAAAGTTATTTGCATCAGGTACAAAATTTACATTTTCAAAAACAAATTTAAATCTCGTGCGAGATTTTGAATTGCGGGATTTTGTAATTGCAAGATTGTTTGAATCAAGATTTGTAATTGCGAGATTGTTAAAATCATGATTTGTAATACATAATTACGAAATTACGAAAGGAGGGATTTTGTTATTGTGATATTTCGTAATGCGGTATTTTTAATGCGAGATTTTAATTTTGCAAGATTTCCTACCCAATTCTTTTAATAGCGGCATTCATGTAAAGTACTAGCTAGCTCAAAAATTCCTCATTTCCCTTATTAAACTTCTTGCACCCAAAGTATTTTTGGCATTTTAGAATGTTCCTTTAAGTTTTGGGTATACGAAAATCAAAAAGGTATAAGGATAATGATTTGGGTTTAATCGGTCGTCAACAATTAAAAACTCAAAACACGAAAAAAGGGGAAAATTATTAAAAATGGGGTTGTGTACGAACTTTTGCATTCAAGACATCTCATAACGGAATCTCGCAATTACAAAATTCTGCTTTTCATAATCTCGCAATAAGAAAATCATGTTTTTCATAATCTCGCAATAACGGAATCCGCAAACTTAAATCTCGCAAAACTTATTTGCATTGCAAAAAATGCATTTTTAATCAAAATCTGGAAAATTAAAATCTCGCACGGGATTTTTTATTTGCTAGTTTTTAAATAAAATTTGCTAGATTTTGGTTGAAAGCGAGATTTTTCGGTGCGAGATTAGTTAAAGCGAGATTTTGTAGTTTCGAGATTAAGGAAAATATGAAGACTTTTCAATAGAGAGATTTTGTTGTTCGAGATTTTAAAAAATGCGAGGTTTCGTTTTCCGAGATTTTGGGTTGCGGGATGTCGTACCACTGCCTTAAAAATGTTTCATTTCCAAAACATCATTCATCTCCAAATCTTTAGCTTATTTATTATGCTGTATTCTCAGTCAGAGTATTGACATTACCTTTATTGTGCTAAAGGTAATCATAATGCTAGCATAAATTAAAAATTTTATATTTGCAATTTTCTATATGTACATATTGGCATTTTGCGGTTGTAAATCTATTAAGTAATTACTTTAAGACTGAGGTCACATTTTTGTGTAATTTGGTTGATAGATGGTCCATACAAACTAATGTGCAGTTGATATAAAAAGTTGTTTGTGTCACAAATGTAACAAAATTTATTTGAACCAAACTGGTAATATTGAGAAGTAAAAACATATCATAAAATTTTATTTAGCATCAGACAGCATTTAATTTAATTTTAGATTCACCCTCAGACCGCATTTATAGCATAAAGGCTGGTGTCATACTCGTAACAAATTTTTTTCTTCTTTTTGTTTTTCTTCTTAATATTTTGAGATATTTTAGATACTATATTTACGACAGATGAATATACCTAACTCCCTTGTTAATCAATCCTTTTTGGGCATTGAATCCAAATAAATTCATTACAGATGACGGCAAAGAGTTTTTCAATTATTACGAGCATAACCAGACTAAGCACCACTAAAATGAGTCTTTGGATTGAGGTGGCTCTCGTGAAATAGCTATAACTCCAGCCTAAATACTTGATGGTAACACGTACAAGTCGTTTTTGTTAATTCAAAATTATTCAATATAAATTGATGTAAAATTTGCAGCATCCACTGCACTTGTGTGGATTTCCATTTGCACACAAACCCCACTTAATTTGTAAATTTCATTACATATAAATACTTAATAACACAGGGAGACCTATTGTTGTAAAATGGTCTATACAAACATATTTAATGTGCAGTTGATATGAAAAGTTATTTGTGTCACAAACGTAACATTTTATTTTTTTTATTAAACGCGTGATTTTGAGAAGTATGAATTTTATCTACCATCAGACAACATTTAGTTGAATTTTACAATGGAATTCAAAGCTCGTAACAATTATTTTGTCAAGTTTTTGTTTTTCTTAGCTAATTTTGAGTACCTATTGATACAGTAGACGCTTGATTTAGTGAATCTCGAAATAGTCGAAACTATCCACAGTAGTGAACACACAAAATTTTATATAAAAACGTATTTTGTATAAAAATTTCGCGCAAGCATTTTACATAGTTTGAGAGCTCTGAGGAACTGTTTCTATTTATTCTTTAAGCCTGAGAGAAAGCCTTGTTTAATGCTTAGTTAAAATTAAAAACATTCACATCGAACGAAATGTGCATTTTGGATCAAATTCGCCTTTATATAGAAAACTCCCTCTCGAAAAAGTGAACAATCTCGAAATAGTGAAAAGGCCTGGTTTTTATTACTTCACTATATGGAGCGTCTACTGTAATTCTATGTATTTAATTTGCCGCAAATGAATAAATATACATACATAAATCCCTTGTAAATCACTCCTATTTGGGCATTGAATCCAAAATAAATTCATAACAAATAAAACTTAACATAGGGTTAAGACTTCATTATCCCAGGAGACCTATTATATCTATCCGTTTTTTAGTGAAATTTATGAAATATGAATAAACTATGAAATATTTTTTCACTAAAGCTATCTTTTATTTACTATGCTCAAGCGTAAAAATCATACTTGGTCACACCCGTAACACTTATTGTCACATTGGTAACAATTTAGGACTAGTATTTTGAAGAGTTTTCTTTACAGTTTTGTTTCTCATTTTCAATTAGTACTTACTGAAGATTTAAGTTAATATTTAATTAAAGTGCAGTTTCCAACAGTATATGAATAATAAAGCACTCATCCATAATGGAACTGGGAACACTCATCCATAATGGAACTGGAATGAATCAGTCCATAAAGTCAATCACTTTTTATTCAAATGCAGTGACCTACTGCCCTCTATGGATAATTTTAGATATTTTGTTACTTTTTTTACTAATTAAAAAAAAATGTGTAGATAGTGTATAAAATCAAAAGATTTGTGTCACACTAGATCCAATGGAAGAATTTAACATAATTCCTTACGTTATATAACAAAAACTTCCTCTTGAAACACTGCAGAAATTTGGAAGCTCTATTGCTCTCCTCAAGAGTGGGTTATCTAAAAAGATTCCTGACTCTATAGGTACCTCTAGTCACAAAAATCAAAGGGCAGCATTCAAATTTCTTATATCACTTTTTTTTATTATTTCAACGAAATGAGGCTAAAGTTTAAAAAATTATTCAACCCACCATGCTAAACAAAACTTCTAAATTAAAAAAAAAAATCCACTTTTTATGTATGTAAATGATGTCCTTATTTTAAAAATTCCCAAACAAAAATAGATACTAAAAAAAAAATCCTAAACAGATGTCCTACTTGAAAAAGTTTCTTTCTACTTTGAAATACCGAAAGAATGCAAAAAAATGAGCAAACAAAAATCCCCACCCATAGCCATACCTTAACTCTCGCACAGAGAATAAAGTACTTATAGAAGTGGCATCTTTTTAAAATAGGTACACTCTTAGTGTCGCACCAAGGTGAATGTCAGTGCAAAACATTCACACACAGTTATGACATAATATGTCCACCATCCAGAGTGTATCAACCATCTATAGCATCCTGCAGCCTGCATCCTCCTCCCCTACTATACTATAGAGGATAGAACTAAGTTATAGATTGTTCGTCACCTATAAGCAGCTTAGGGGATTTGCGTTTACCAACAATTGTTAACAACTGCTGCCACCTCTCATTTCACCCCTCATTCCCAATGCTCCATGATACTTAAGCTTCTAGCCTGCCTGATGCCTTGATGTTGTATAGTATTATACCGGCAACCTAATTTTGAAGTGTCACAATCATACATATAGCTACACAAGAAATATGTATGTAGCTATGCACAAGTGTGAGGAAAGTTTTGCACTAGTTTTTGCTGCTCTGGAGAACAACTTAAGGCATAGCTATATAGAGAAGAGACTGTGAAGTGTAGATATATATATGGGTCGATTCATACTGCTGGCTCTAAGGTTCAACTTAAGTGTGACATAATTGACCCACAAAAATGAAGTCATGTGTCGATTTTTGCTTCTACGTTCCAGATATACTCGTATAAAATATTCCTTTTCCATAATATACTCACTCTCACACACTTCTTGAAATCAAACCCACTCGTTCGTAGTTCTATACTAAATCCTGAAGCTATCTTGTGTAGAGAATCGATGGCATTTTATCGATACTTTATAGATGATGTTCGGCTCTTGACACTTTGTGGATGCGCAGCTTTTGTGAAAGATGATGTACATTTTACGATATTTGTTTGTTGTTGTTTTTTTTTTAGATATTCGAAATGAGGGATTTACTCGTGGTAAGTGATTCAAAGAAAGTATTGGATGGCATTTACAGTTTTTTGTTTTTGTTTTTTTTGATTAAGATTAATGAAGATGAACTAAAACTTTTGTTTGTCTTAAAAAGAGTGATAAATATCAAGTGGGGCGTTGTTAACGAAATGGAACCCTAATCCCTAAATATAAAATAAGGAAATGGTTTTGTGTTTCATTCAATGAAAGTTTGTCAATAATATTGTTAAGATGGTGGTGTACTCTATATTCAAGTTTGTCATAAACTTCATTAAGAGCAATTTAGGTAATTGAGAAAGTTTGTCGAAAAAAAAATTATTTTGATTATATAGAGAGAGAGAGGGGGTTGTTTAAGATGAAACAATTTGCGGTTTGACGAAAAAGGAGCCAAAGAATAAATGTCAAAGGTAAAAGTCAATTAAATCTATGCTTTGAACATATAATTTAGGAAGAGCAAATCCGATGTGAACTGATTAAGGTCATTGAGAGAAGGCAGTGAGAGGTATTAAATTGGTTCATTCACTTTGACTTTGAAAATAAAGATAAATTCGTGAAGGTTTGGCTAAGTGAACGCGATAGCCTCTTCAACGTCTGACCACTCCTGAACAAACTAAGAGATCAACTACTTCTTTATCTTATACTAAGGAAGAACACCTAGCAGTGATTGCGCAAAATCTAAAAAAAAAGAAAATTCCATCTAATTGTTCAGTAATTGGTCAGAAAATCAACTAGTCCTAGAAATTGGCCAGCCCTAGATGACTTGTAATCAAGGCTTAAAATTTCTCAAGGTCACCCGTGATTTTTGGCACCTCATTTGTGGGAAATTTGCAAAAAAGTATACCATCTGTAAGATATCCATATCGTGAAAAGAGGTCAACTACTTTCAGTATTTGGTCGCCCATAATTGAAAATTCAAGGTCATAGCGATTTTTGGCACCTTATTTGTGAGAAATTTGTTAAAATGTATACCATCTGAAAAATCTCTAGATCTTTATAAAAGGTCAGCTGCATAGTTTCAAAATATGGTCAGATATAGATTCTCTTTTAAGATTTCTTAACTCAAGGTCACGAAATATTTTTGGCATATGGATACAAATTAATCAAAAATCTGTGGCTGACCAATTACTGAAACTAACTGACCTTTAATGATGATCTAGTCACCTATCAGATAGTATATTTTTTTTGGAAAGTTACCCAAATGAGGTGCCAAAAATCTTTCGTGACCTTAAAAAAAAAAACTTTGAAAAATCGTAAAAAAGAATCTATGGCTGACCAATTACTGAAACTAGCAGACTTTTCTTTCAGGTGGTGTTAGTTCTTGCAAATTTACCATATAGGAGATGTCAAAAATCGCTTTGACCTTGAAGAAAAATTTAAAAATTCATTAAAAAAACCTATGGCTGACCAATTACGGCATTTCAAATAGTATTAATTTTTACAAATTTCCCCCAAATGTGGTGCCAGAAATAGCTATGACCTTGTATTTCCTTTTTATTCATTAAAAAATCCTGAAAAAAATGTATGGGTGACCAATTACTGAAAATAGTTGACCTTTTATCACCATCTTGAAATCTTTCGGATGGTGTCCATTTTTTTTGCAAATTTCCCACAAATTAGCTGCCAAAAAAATTACAAGTTATCTAGAGCTGACCAATTTCTAGAACTAGTTGACCTTGTCTGACCAATTACTGGCATTGTCTTAGATTTCCCATTTATATGAGGTGCCAAAGGTTCAGAGCCGCCATTATCACATAAAGCAATATAACCTAAAAAATCAACATAAATATAAGGGTAACAAAAATTTCGTTTTAATCGGAATCAGGATTCAGTTATGACTTTGATGTATTTGCAGGGATGCAAAATAGCGTCATTCCATAAAGTGTTCCAGATTTGGGTCTAAACGAACGTGTATAATGTAGCATGGTTGTTGACAACGGTTTCAAGGCATAATTAGCACAAAGTTGCGGCATTACCTGTTTTTCCTTTAAATATTCTCTATGTCATGTTTGATCAAAATCTTGAGGTTGAATATTTTACGAATGTGGAATTTGCTATGTTTTACCGAAAAAATGGTTTTCGGGCCAAAACTGCGAAAAAATATATGGTAAAGTTTGGATAGCCCAAAACTGCAAGTTTTTTATTATTCAAATCTGGTATTCCACATTTTCATTGTAAACAGACTTAACAGAATACAAAACATAGACATCTCAACAGAAACGGAAAGAACATCATTGAGAAAGTTCTGGTTTGACAATAAAATTATCAATATTCTTTTCACATTCGAGAAAAGCAAGCGCGCGCTTGTAAACATCATTCCCTAAACTATGATGATTATTATCTAATATCGCATTGTCATATAATTTAATTTTCGTTGCCTATATATTTTGATGTCTTAATTGCCTATTATTCAGGGTCTGTAATGTGTTTTAATATTAATACAATAAAAAAACATCCAGAAAATGAGGCAGTTCGAAATATTAGGTATCATGTAGGTAGGCAACAAAAATGCGTTCTATTGAACTTTCTTGAAGCTTAACGAAAGGTAACATACAATTAATAACTACCTAAATAAGTTAATTATTATAAGAATCTAATAAGAACTTGTGTCTTTAACATAGTCTTACATTTTCCCAGCATCAAAAAACTGTTAAGTTCCTGTTAAGAAATCAGATAAGAATTTATGATTCTTGAGTTTATAGTTATTCCGTGCAAACATTTAAGGCAGAGCGTTGTTCTTTGGGTTATTTTCAAATGACCGACAGACAAAATATCGACAAGTCAAAATGTCGACTGGTGAAAATGTCGATTTATATTTTATATCGACTTTTATGTATGGGAAAAATTCCGACAAGTCGATATTTTTCTCGACTTCTATCAGGGCAGTCGACTTTTTGTCAAGTCGACATTTCAAACTGTCGACATTTTAATAAGTCGCTAAAAACAAAGTCGGTATTTTAACTTTCAAAAAAGTCGATAAAAGTCGACATTTTAACCAGTCGAAATTTTTTTTGTCAGTCATTCGTACGTAACCCTCCAGACCAGACTGCCCTAAAATTATAGACGAATACAACAAAAAGGGGGCTGTAGACCTTAAGGATTTCATGCTCGGTCTGTGTCGCATGTTGATATAAGATCAAAATGTGGTACATACATACCTCAAAAAAAAATTAGTTTTCACATTTTGTATTTGATGTGGTCAATTCCTGGATCTTGTGGCTGCGGAAGAGTAACGTTTGTATGTCTTTTGTTTTCCAACTGGCAATAGTAGAACCAAGTGTTGCCACTGAAAAAAATCAAAAGGGGTCCCAAAAGGGGTCCGGGACAAAAAGAGGCCCTTTTAAGAAAATGCCATAAAGGAGAGAATACAAAAAATTTTATAAACATTTATTTAAAAACTAAAGCAAAATTTATTCTATTAATAACAAATAAAATTTATTTTACTAGAATTTCAACAAAAATGTAGATAGGTAACTATTTTTACCTTCTAAATAAATTTGAAAATTAATTTTATTTTATCCCTTTCTTTTGTCGTTTTGCAGAATTTAGTACGAAACTTGGTGAAGTTCAACTATTTTTATGTAAAACCCCAATTTTTAATGAAAATCACATACATTTTAAAAAGGGGCCAATTGGTTGATTTTAAAAAAAGTGGGGGCCCCGGGTCCCGAACGCAAAAAAGGGACCATTTGGCAACTAAAGAGGCCAAACAGCAACGTTGAGTAGAACTACTTAAACAAGGGTGAAAAAAGTTTAGGAAGGGGCATCCAGCTTCAGGTTTGGGCACTTCAAAAACACCAAAAGATAATTGTCAATTCACAACCTTTGACTTTAGTTTCTTCAAGGAATCTAAGAAAAAATAAAATGCATTACTGGGTCGCACGGACTTGTTCTTATATTGAAGAGGTTTATGGTTTTAAAAATTGTCTACTGAAAGTTATGAGAAATAATGTTTAAAACCTGAAAATTCGATGTTTAAATTCGGAAAAACAACTTGGTTATAGTTTGATGTGAATCAAAGAATGTCTCTGAATTCTTAAACAAAAAAGAATTTAGGCAAAAAAAAATAGTTTGAAAATCGGGGCAGCGGTCTTTTAAAAAACAATTTTTCTGTATAAAGGGTGTCCCGGACCTAAGTGGCCAGTATTTTAGGGTGTGGGTGTGGGTTCTTGGGTATATTCTAAGAAAACAAATTGTAATAGGGGAAAGTTGTATCTCCCCTCCCGGAGGCAGGGGGGCAGTTTCTGAAAAATTGACTTAAAATGCAAAAAAAAACCATAAACATAATCAATGAAAGCACATCCAATAACGTGCTATAGTTTTTTAAAATGTAATACTCCATTCTTGCACTTGGTTTTTAAAATCAAAATGTTTTAGCGAATAATTTTTGAAAGATTAAATTTCAGGGTAAATTTTTTTTTTTTTAAATTGTGATTTTTTTTAATTCGATATTTTTCAAAATTTAACCAAATTTTTTAAAATTTTTTTTACTGAAATTTAGTTTTTCAAAAATTATTGGCTTAAACATTTTGATTTAAAAACAAAATGATAGATAGCTAGATATCTAGATATAGATATATTTTGCTTCTCAAAAATACAATTTACAATACTTGCTTTAGTTTTTTAATTGTGATATCGGTACTATCAAAGAATATAAAGTTATCAAGAAGTATTATCTGGATCTGAAAATAAAATCCGATTCCGAAAGCTCTCTTCGAAATAATAATAAAAAGAACGAAACAAAAAATAATTAAGAGAAAAGCTCTTTCTCATACAATCTTGGTAAACACCACGGCATACCATAACATTCAATATAAAACAACATTGGAACCCGTCAAAATTTGTATGAGATGCGACTTCTTGGTAACTTTATATTCTTTGGTACTGTATAGGTTAAGTTTTGGATTCGTGCAAAAAAAAAGAATTTGAGATAACAATCAAACACGACATTACGATGATAGAGAACACGAAAAAAGTGGGTGGCACAATTCTGTCTGTTTGTCTGGCCTAAACCACTGAAGCGATTTTCTTCAAATATAGAACTTAAGGTTTTTTTGTAACTCTCCAGAGGGGAAATCGAAAATTTTTTTTAGCTCAAAAAATAACGGTAGGTATTTGCCATACAACCGTTAAGGAAGAGCTTATTTATCTCAAAAACGTCTCCAACGATTTTGATAAAAAAAATAAATGTTATTGTAAATATGATGTACCTTTAAGTAAAAAAAAAAAAACCGCTCATTCTATTTCAACAAAATTTTTTGTACAAAAGCTTTCCTAGAATATAAATAATACTGCATACCAAAATTTAAAAAAAAATAAATTTTAGATTTTTAAAAAAAGATTCAAATTTTTTTTTTGAAAATTCAATATTTCAAAAATGGTTTGATGAATTATTTTGAAATTTCAGTTTTAAGTGTATAGTAATATATATTCAAAATTGGCATACCAAATATTTTTTGAAAAATGTTACAAAAATTTTAAATATAAAAAATTAATTTTTAAGAAAACGGCTCCAACGATTTTAATTTATGTTTTGTTTATACTCATATTTTTTCAAGTAATCAAATGGCATACTTTTTTTGAGCTCTAAGTTATTTATCCACCTATGACAAACCATGACAGATACAACAAAAACGAACACAAATCTAGCGGGGATATACGCTACAGTGTCGGCAGGAGTCACGACTGCCGGCGAGGGCTTGGCTTCGCAAGAAGCTAAGTCGCCAGTGACAGAAAACACACTAAACGAAAACAACAAGGACAAAACACAAACAACACACAAGGACAAAACAATAACAATGACGAACGAAGAAGAGGACCTACTCCTCAACCCGTTTGCCAATCTCGGGGTGGGGGATGGGGCCAGCGTCGGGACAGTTGACAGTGATGACATCATTGACTGCTGTTCCGTTGCCAGCTCTAATCTCTCCGGACTGTCAACTTCCTCCAGGCGGAGTAAAATCTCCAACTGCAGGAAAACAGTAAATCGACTTGGCACAATGGGGTGGGAAGAACTAACAGACGCTGAACGCAAAAGACTGCACAACGCACGTGCGTTTCTGTAGAAGGAGCTTTCAATGAAGAATGGGCCACCTGCCCATACATCGGCGGAGGCTGCTCCTGTGGAGGACACAAGCGTGAGTGGATTGATGGGGCCGCCTGCTTCTCGTGTTGGTAAAACCCACACCAGGGAGAGGACAGCCTCATCAATTACTCCAGCAATGACAAAGACTGACTCACAACATGAACCAACTACCGGAATATCGAACTCGCCTGCCGGACGTTGCATGGAGCATTCCGCTCCTACGGGTCCGAAGGGTGAAAAGATACCCGCGGAAGGGGTTAGTGTAGAGGTAGCACACATGAGGAACATCCAGGGCCATAGCCCTACATGCAACTTAGGTGCGTCTACCTCTTCACAACCAGGGCAACGTGGTAAGAATTACCCAAAAAGGAAACACACCACTGAGCTGCTCAACACACCAACCAGACGTTGCATGGAGCCACCTGCTCCTACGGGCCTGGTGGGTGGGAAGGTAGCTCAGGGTGAGGTTGAGAGAAGTGAGAGGCACAAAGGAAACATCCTGGGCCATAGCCCTACATGCAACCTAAATGCGTCTTGCTCCTCCCAACCAGGTGACTGCATTGGTAACTCAACGCTTAACAGTGACATGACTGACTTGACAGCTGTGGAGAATCCAGCCGTGCGACGCAATGCAGGACCTGCAGTGCGACGCAAGGGGAAGAGACTCCTCAGCGACAAGGAAATACAACGCCGACAAAGACGGAACGATGCGAGGACTGTCCGGTTCCTATCAACCAAAAATCCTGAAACCTTAACGGTTAAGGAACGGTTGGCTCTGGACAGATCCAAACAAAGACTCCAGACGACACCACAAATAACTAACAGACACGACAACAAAACGACTAAACCGAGCTCCAGGAATACCGCATTGGGAGTGTCTAAGGATGGCACCCTGCCATCCACTGACCCACCAGCCAATGCAGGTACGTCCAAGCGAGCAAGGAACGATACGAGCTCACCATCTACCGTATCACCGACCAATAAAAAGAAAAAAGCCAGAGTCTCCAAGGCGTCTGTAGTAGGCCAGCAAGTTGCCATAGTAGACTATGGTAATCCTACACGGAAACTGACGGATGACCAGTGGCAACTAATGGAACTTCGAATCCTTGAGGAGGTTAACGAGGCTATCGTTAAGTGCCGGCCACCGCCACTCTTCGGTAATCTCAGCACCTTCCAAGGATTCAAAATGTTGACATGTGAAGATGACCATACTCTTACATGGCTCCAAGAGTTTGTTGGTAAAGCTGAAGCTCCATGGCCAAACGCTGACCTTCGCCTCATGAGGAGGAAGGAAATCGGCGATTTTTCACGGCCTAGAGCAAAGCTTATCATCAAAGGACCGCTCATTCCGAAGGATCGAATCGAGAGATACCTCAGGTCACTCAACACCGACCAGCTCAGTCAAGACTGGGAGGTGGCTGAGATGGGCGAGAAGACAAAAGATGGCACAGAAGTGGTTGTGATCCTAAATCACTAATCATTACCACTTCTTAGGAAAATTGGTTTCAAGGTACGCGTCGGTACAAACCGATGCAGGCTGCGGCTGATAGCTACCAAGAAA
Organism: Dasysyrphus tricinctus; assembly: GCA_963921185.1. Taxonomy (NCBI): domain Eukaryota; kingdom Metazoa; phylum Arthropoda; class Insecta; order Diptera; family Syrphidae; genus Dasysyrphus; species Dasysyrphus tricinctus. Next base: position 238,263,453 of record OY992531.1, on the reverse strand, counting down.
GAGGTAATTAAGGAGGGGAGGGTTTTAAAATCAAAATGAAGTTAATTCAAATTAATCTCCACCACAGTAAAGCCGCCAGTGCCAACTTAGTCTACCTCATGGAGAGTAGACACATAGACGTTGCCCTAGTTCAGGAACCCTGGATTGCAGGTGGCAGAATTAGAGGCTTACACTCCAAAGAACTCAAGCTGTATAGTCCCACAAATGTAGGCATTAACAGTAGATTTAGAACTTGTATTGTAGCTAGAAAACAGATTAACCTCTTTCTTCTATCCACATACAGCTGTTTAGACCAAACGACGGTTAAACTTGAACGTGCCGGGCTCCCACCACTGGTAATAGCATCATGCTATATGCCGGGGGACGGGACAGAAGGACCACCGGCTGAGATAACCAAGGAACTCATCCAACGTGCTGCACTGGAGAGATGGGATACTGTTGTTGGCTGCGATGCCAACGCACACCATTCGCAGTGGGGAAGCACTGATATCAACGACAGAGGTGAGTCACTTTTTGAATTTATTATAGAAAATAATATTTTGGTAGCGAATAGGGGCAGGGAACCCACTTTTGTTACCAAAAACCGTAAAGAGGTACTCGATGTCACTCTTATGAGCAACTCGGATACTATCTCCGTAGAACAGTGGAAGGTATTGAAGGATGAATCATTCTCTGACCACAAGCTCATAGAATTCTCAATACCCGACACCATAGGTCCCCGTAAACCATTTAGAAATCTCAGAAATACCAACTGGGATATTTTTAATAGGGTAGTAGGAACAGAAATACAAAACCTTAGTACTCATGCGTTGCAAATACCAGAGTTAATAGACAAAGCTACTGATAGCTTAACTGGGATTCTCGGTAAAGCTTTTGAAAAGGGATGTCCACTTAGATCAGGGGGAGCGGGTAAAAAGAAACCACCCTGGTGGACAACTCAACTTGGTAATATCAGAAAAGATACAAGGAGACTTTTTAATGTTGCCAAGCGGACTAGAACAGATAGGGACTGGGAAATGTATAAGACTAGTCAAAAGAATTTCAAGATAGAAACACAAAGAGCCAAACGCAGCTCATGGAGGAACTTCTGCAGTCAAGTTGAGAATACCAATGAATCAGCAAGACTCAGGAAAATACTGGCTAAGGGACCTATTACTCTGGGATCTCTTAGGGAACCCAATGGACATTGGACAGAATCGTGTAGCGAAACACTGGAACTTCTGGTAAACGCTCACTTTCCCAGCTGCACCTCTAACGTGAATAACAACCCGCGAATAGAGCTCTGCATAGAAAATACAACACCAGCCGAGTTGATTACGGAAGAAAAGATAAAGTGGGCTATTAACTCCTTTTCACCGTATAAATCACCTGGTTTAGATGGCGTCTTCCCCATGATGCTACAAAAATGTGAAGACCTTGTAATCCCACACTTAAAAAACATATTCCTAAGTAGCCTGAAATGGGGATATGTTCCCAAGGTGTGGCGGGAAGTCAAGGTAGTTTTTATTCCGAAAGCTGGAAAGCCCAGCCACACAGAAGCTAAAGACTTCAGACCCATTAGTCTCACGTCTTTTCTCTTAAAAACATTTGAAAGACTAATAGACTTACACATTCGCAGCACACTGAGCCCGGAGGTCTTGTCTCCAGCCCAGCATGCTTATTCAAAAGGCAAAAGTGTTGAGACAGCGCTGCATAGCGTCGTCAGCACAATCGAAAAAACGCTCAAAGATAAAGAATACACCCTTGCCGCCTTTCTAGACATTGAAGGAGCTTTTAACAATGTCCGAAACGAGGCAGTGGAAGGAGCTCTCGTTAACCTTAAAGTACATTCCGCCATCATCAGATGGATAATGTGCATGTTAAGAAACAGACAGATAAACTCGGAGCTAGGAGGAGAACAGATCAAAGTATCTACCTCCAGAGGGACTCCACAAGGGGGGGTCCTTTCTCCGCTTCTCTGGATACTCGTGATGAACGTAGTTCTAATGAGACTGAAATATAGTGGAGTAAAAGTAGTCGCATATGCGGATGACCTTGCATTACTAGCGACAGGTAAATTTCCCTCCACAATTAGTGAACAAATTAAGAATGCCTTATTAGTAGTAAATACGTGGACTAAAAACTGCGGTCTAGCGGTTAACCCGCAAAAAACAGAATTAGTCCTTTTTACGAACAAAAGGAAAATACCGACTTTTCAAATTCCCTTTATTGAGGGGACCCAGCTCAAAATCTCCGATCATGCCAAATATCTGGGTGTGATCTTGGATAAGAAACTGAACTGGAGTCTCAACATTAAAGAAAGAACGAAGAAAGCCATGTTTGCTTTCTATTCCTGCAACAGGATATTTGGCAAAACGTGGGGTCCAAGCCCAAAAATTATCAAATGGATGTACACAGCCATAGTTAGACCTGTACTGACTTACGGTAACGTAGTCTGGTGGAGTTCACTGGACAAAGTTACCAACCTAAAAATCATGACAAAGATACAAAGATTGGCATGTATTGGTATCACTGGGGCAATGAGGTCCACCCCGACAGCGGGTCTGGAAGCTATACTCAACTTAAAACCCCTAGATCTATATATACATGAATCAGCAGCCAAGAGCGCACTTCGGCTTAGCCAAACTAGCAGCTGGAAACAGAGTGCTACAGGTCACGCGCAGATTCTACAGAAATACTCGGGTAATATGGTGTGCACTGACTACATAACACCCCATTTAGACTTCAACAAGCCGTTCACGACAGCCTTTCCTAGTAGAGAGGAATGGCAAATAAACGAGCCGTCAACCGGCGATTCGATGATAGCTATATACACCGACGGTTCCAAGATGGATACAGGTGTTGGTGCAGGGTTCTACTCAGAAACCCTCAGATTATCCAGCTCATTCAGACTTCCTGATTACAGCAGTGTCTTCCAAGCTGAGGTCCTGGCAGTGACAAAAGCTGCTAGACAAGTCTCAATGATGGCAATACCACAAGCTGATATCACCTTTTTCATTGATAGCCAAGCGGCAATAAAAGCGATTTCTGCCATTGAAATCAAATCGAAGCTTGTTACTTGCTGTCGCGAAGAGCTAAGGGTTCTTGGTACACAGCACAATATAAGGCTCTGCTGGGTTCCTGGTCACAGTGGTGTCCCAGGTAACGAAAGCGCTGACGAGTTGGCAAGAATCGGATCGACTCTTGATCCTGATCAGGCAATAACTACAGTTCAGGTTCCACCCTGTAATCTTAAACAGTTAATCGAGAGTAGAACTCTAGCTGCGACAAATAAGCGTTGGAGATCGCTCGATACCTGTGTTATAACCAGAAAATGATGGCCTAGTTTCAACAAACAAAAGACCGACACCATCATCCAACTGAATAAAAAGTCTTTATCTCTTTTCGTGAGTATCATCACCGGTCACAACCACCTAGGATACCACAAGAAAAAGATGAAACTCAGTTTAGACGATTTATGCAGGGGATGTGGTGACATAGAGATTCATGAGGATACTCCTCACTACCTGTGTCACTGCCCTGCGCTTTATCATCTCAGAAACAAACACCTAGGGAGATACTTCTTCAATGACTTGGAAGAACTCTCGGACATTCCAAGCAAAAACATATTGAAATTTATTAATGCTACCAAATGGCTTGAAAATGAAAATCCGTACGCTCTATCAACCACACGACCATGAGATTGGTAACTTATCCAACCACAGTCAATAGGTGTACAAAACATTTCTTCAACGAACGATAACGTAAACCAACCACCGACCTATCATACCCATCTATCAGACGTTGCATGGAGCCACTGCTCCTACGGGCCTGATATAGGGATGATTTCTCAAATGGGGGCAAAAGAAGCATCACGCTTTTGAAAAGCGTTATCTTCTCAGCCAGGTGATTATATAATGACAGTTAACGAACGGATACATATACCAACCACTGACCTATCATACCTCTCTACCAGACGTTGAATGGAGCCACTGCTCCTACGGGCCTGATAGAAGGATGATTCCTCAAGTGAGGGCAAAGGAAGGATCACACCATGAAAGGGTGTTTTCTTCTCAGCCAGGTGATTATGTGACGACAGACATTTCTTCATCGAACGTTTATAAACCAACCACTGACCTATCATGCCCATCTACCAGACGTTGAATGGAGCCACTGCTCCTACGGGCCTGATAGAGGGATGAGTTCTCAAGTGGGGGCAAAAGAAGCATCACGCTTTTGAAAAGCGTTATCTTCTCAGCCAGGTGATTATATAATGACAGTTAACGAACGGATACATATACCAACCACTGACCTATCATACCTCTCTACCAGACGTTGAATGGAGCCACTGCTCCTACGGGCCTGATAGAGGGATGAGTTCTCAAGTGGGGGCAAAGGAAGGATTACGCCTTTTAAAGGCGTTTTTCTTCTCAGCCAGGTGATTATAAAACGACAGACATCCATCGAACTGACACATAAACCAACCACTGACCTATCATACCCATCTACCAGACGTTGCATGGAGCCACTGCTCCTACGGGCCTGATAGAGGGATGAGTTCTCAAGTGGGGGCAAAAGAAGCATCACGCTTTTGAAAAGCGTTATCTTCTCAGCCAGGTGATTATATAATGACAGTTAACGAACGGATACATATACCAACCACTGACCTATCATACCTCTCTACCAGACGTTGAATGGAGCCACTGCTCCTACGGGCCTGATAGAGGGATGAGTTCTCAAGTGGGGGCAAAGGAAGGATCACGCCTTTTAAAGGCGTTTTTCTTCTAAGCCAGGTGATTATAAAACGACAGACATTTCTTCAACAAACGGATGCGTAAACCAACCACTGACCTATCATACCCATCTACCAGACGTTGCATGGAGCCACTGCTCCTACGGGCCTGATAGAGGGATGATTCCTCAAGTGGGGGCAAAGGAAGGATCACGCCATTAAAGGTGCTTTCTTCTCAGCCAGGTGATAATGTGACGACAGACATTTCTTCATCGTACGTTTACATAAACCAACCACTGACCTATCAAGCCCATCTACCAGACGTTGAATGGAGCCACTGCTCCTACGGGCCTGATAGAGGGATGAGTTCTCAAGTGGGGGCAAAGGAAGGATTACGCCTTTTAAAGGCGTTTTTCTTCTCAGCCAGGTGATTATAAAACGACAGACATCCATCGAACTGACACATAAACCAACCACTGACCTATCATACCCATCTACCAGACGTTGCATGGAGCCACTGCTCCTACGGGCCTGATAGAGAGATGATTCCTCAAGTGGGGGCAAAGGAAGGATCACGCCTTTGAAAAGCGTTTTTCTTCTCAGCCAGGTGATTATATAACGACAGACATTTCTCAGCCTGGTGGTTATGTACCAACGGACACTCCTCCAACGACCAAGAAATACTCACCGACTTTTCAGGCTATAGCCTGCTGAAACTCTTCAATACCCTTAACGGGCTTGAATTAACATGGGATGTATCATAGGTTTCTTTTCATAGGGTTCACAACCCCTAGGGTACCACAATGGATCTACATTGATCTAAGTGTGACGGTAACAAAACCAACTGTCAGCCCATTTACCTAACCTAACCTATTTATCAGGCTGTTTACAGAATTAAGAGCACGATTTAAATGCTTTTTTTTTTTACTTTTTTCTATAGTTACTTGAATATTTTTTTAAGTTCCACACAACTTGAATATAAGAGCAAGTACATACTAGCATTTTATTTTTTAACTTCTTACTAAAGAATGAAATATGTAGTAGCTTCAAAAAAATATTTTTTTGTCGTACGATGCACGGTTCATGAGATAGGTATTTGATAAAACCTGTTTTCCAAGATGGCTGCTGAAATTCGCCGACTTGGATTAACATTTGCGGGACACACCTGAACATTTTCAAATAAAAATCAGTTCAATCTCTGCTCTGGCTCTGGGACTATCATTCATACTAAGGTCCAGTTTGTTCACAGTGGGTTAAATCTGCAGTTAGATTATCACTGATTCTGTTTAATCCACAGTTATGAATCTGTGATTATCATTTCAGTTTGATCAGGCTTTTTCCAATAATATTTTCATTATTCAGTATATTTGTCATATCAATTGTTTGACGCAATCTGTCATCAATTTTATTTGTTAATGGTGATTGAGATTCCGAAAGAAACATTTTTTGTGTACAAAATCACGGACAAGCACATGTGTAAGCAGTGCTCACATTTCGTGATACCTAGTGATGGGATTTTTTTTTCAAAATTGTATTTCTTCTATAAATTTGATATAAGACCCTTGCAAAAAGCACTTCGTCTTAACCATTTATGAACCAACGAAATTCCAGGAAATTTTTAATTAAATCGTTCTTATCAAACAGAATTGGTGAATTAGTGATTTCTCCAATTCTAGTTGAAGGCCAAATACGATTATTGAAGCTTGTCCATGAAACTTTACAATTGGATATACAATCTCTATGTTCTCTTGACAACAATGATACATATTGAAAAATCAAAAGTAACAATTATTTATTTATTTATTTACTTATTCAATTTTAAATAAATAACCGTGTGGTCTAAAAGTACTGGATTCACATTTTTTGTAGAATGTAGGATATCTCGCAAATAATTTGGCAAAAATTTATAAAAACCGCATGGTCTCAGCTTTATATTATTAAAAATCCACATTAGAGGTACGATAAACCATAAATTCTCACTCTCAATTGGAATTATTAGTTTGACTAAAAAGCTACTATCACACGTAAATACAAAAAAAAATCCATTCAGGGTAGGATTATAATTCCCATAAATTCTTCGCTGAAATCAATGGAATAATTTCCCCACACATCTATAAAAGCAATGAGGTTATGAATCAAATCAATATTTTAGATTTTATTTTTAATCCAAAAACAGAATATTTCACTAACCGTAAACCATTTATGAAATTTTTCAAACACATGATAGTGTTAAAAAAGTCCTTTGAAAACTAAATCCACTAATGGGGCTAGTTCTCACTAAGAGTTCAATTAAATAATAAAGCCCCTTAACTATTGATTGGTTTTAATAATAATTTAACTTGCCAAAATATAGTTCTTTTCAGTTGAAATATTATTGCAAAAAGTAATATATATGTACTAAATGGCACAAATGTAAAAACAACTTTAATATTCTACTAACCCACCACATCAACCGCAGGTAGGTAACCTCAACAGCTTGGCGCTGACATGAAACACGTTCATAAAATGTAGAGGAATTTTTCAATTATTAAAAAAAATAAAACTTTTTTAAATTTAAAATTCAGGTTAAATTTATTTTAGAATTTTTCTAAAATGAAAAAAAAAAAACAACTATACAGGTATTCTCGTAGAACGATTAATTTTATTTATACAAAACCACTATCGGGATTGTGGTTTTTAACGCCTTTATGTTATCCCAGCTGTAGCATAGAATTTTTTTTCAACAGAATTTGTAATAATTTGAAAATACATATTTGATTCAGCCATATTTGTAGTATTATTTTGGCAGAGGTCTATAGGTATTGAATGTACGAGTAATAAAGTCAGATATACAATTATAATAAAATCAATATTGTATGAATCCTGAATTAATGATTTTATATTTGTGAATTTTATTTTTTGATTTTAATTTTGTAAACTAGGAGGGTGCTGGAGTAATTTGGTGTAAAACTTAATTATACATATTAATAAAGAATGTTTGAGCATATTTAGCGAAGCTGGATCCTAAACTGTACCCAAGTGGACGAGAGGTGGAGACTCTTGGGTATCCCATGACACCTGGGATAAAATCGAACTTCGCAAATCGTTGAAAATGAATTTATTTGCCAAAGCAGATGTTCGACGAAAGGCTGATTTGCGAAGAGAGTATCGCCTTTCACATATGTAAGTTGGTCTATCGCTGTGTGAGACGTTACAAGAGGGTGAGGTTAGATGGAAATCGCTGCAAGAAGAGGAAATATCCGGGAATTGTACCAATTAGCCAAAAGCGTAATTGGAAAAAAAAACAACACCAATCATCCATCACAGGATGTGGATGGCACACTTTTGGTATCAATTGAGGATCAGCTACGGAGATGGAAGGACCATTTTTGTGCCCTGCTAAATGAGGATCCAGTTGAGGAGAGTGCTGAAGTGCCCCAACTAAACGGGATTCGTAGGTCCTATAGGGGTATTGACATCGAACTCCCTACAGAATCGGAATTCCAAGCATCAATAAATCTCCTCAAAAACAACAAGGCAGTTGGACTGGACGGAATACCAGCTGAATTCCTGAAAGCCGATCCCGTAACAGCGGCTAGTATTTTACATCCATTCATACAAATCATTTGGGAAAACGAAAGCTATCCCAGTGACTGGAAGGATGGTGTGATTGCTAAGTTACCAAATAAAGGTGACCTTAAAAATTGCAAAAATTTGGCGAGGTATTACAGTTTTGTCCGTTTTTCCAAAACTAATGGCAACCATCATTCTCGAGCGGATAAAGGTTAGAATCGAGTCTACACTCTACACTCAAGAGGAATCATGGTGGCTTCCACAGTGGTCGATCATGTGGTCTACCATATCAACACCCTGCGTATCGTAATCGAGCAGTCGATGGAATTTCAATCTTCGCTTTACCTCATGTTCTTGGATTTTGAGAAGGCCTTCGATCGAGTTAACCGAGAATGTTTATGGAGATCGTTGCTTGGTAGAGGAATTCCACCAAAAATTGTTGCCATTATTAAAGAGTCCTACAACAACGCAAGGTGTTTTGTTTTACACAATGGGCAGCTATTCGACTCCTTCGTAGTGCAACAGGGTGTGAGACAAGGGGATGTTCTATATCGCCAATTCTCTTCCTGCTGGCGATGGACGACGTATTGTAGGCCAGTGTTGGTACAGCTGAGCGACAGGGCACTCAATGGAGACCATTCGAAAGGCTCAGTCATTTAGATTATGCCGATGACATATGTCTACTGGCAAATAACATCAATGGGCTGAACGGGATGTGCCAAACACTGCAAGTGAAGGGAGAGTCGAGTGGTCTAAGAATAAACAGCAAAAAGACAAAAATAATGCTCAGGCCACTCCACAGAGCAGCGTATTATACTACAAGAGACGCCAGTGGAAGAAGTCGAACAGTTTATTTACCTTGGCAGTATTGTTTCTGCAAACGGTGGAACGGTTCTGGATGTTAAAAGTAGAATAAATAAGGCTCGTGCTGTCTTCGGTACTCTGTCCCCATTTTGGAAATCCAATCAAATCTCCTTACGCACTAAGTTGAGAATCTTCGAATCCGATTTCAAATCCCTGCTGTTATTTGATTTTGAAACCTGGGAAAGTCACTTCTACCATTTCCTGGAAATTGCAGGCTTTTGTGAATCACTGTCGTTGCCACATCCTTAAGATTCGCTTGCCTCATTCAAATGAGGAATTGTGGCGCAGGACAAGTCAAGAGCGGCTGGACGTCGACATAAGATAGCGTAAATGGCTTTGGATTGGTTACATACTGAGGAAACCAAACTATGAAATTGCAAATTAGTCCTTTGAATGGAATCCTCAGGGTAAACGGCGGGTTGGGAGACCAAGAACAACATGGAAATCAACTGTCTTAGCATAAGCAAAATCCCAGAGAATGACGTGGCCACAGCTAAAATACCTTGCAACAGACCGTGAAGGATGGAAACGTTTTGTTGAAGCCATATGCCCCACTCGGGGCATGATGATGAGCCGTTAATGTGGTACCGCAAAGAACAGTTCTTATGGTACATATTTCTTTTTAACAAGAAACTACACCAAAACCATAATTATCGATTATCTTTGAGCGAAGTACATAGCGTTTTTGGTCATTCCCACACACGTTATTCTATTTTCCTCAAAAGCAGCCGCCGAACTCTCAGAACCAAGAAACATTAAACAAGCTAGTTTTAGTAAAGGCTACCTTTGGTTGGGAAACCATTTGTCAAAAAATGTTTGTTAATGGTACCTCCCAAAGAACCGTTTTTTTTAATTTTCCCATATAATATAGGTACTATAAGGCAAGTTTTGGATTCGTGCAAAAAAAAATTTGAGATAACAATCAAACATGACATTACGATGATAAAGAACACCATAAAAGTGGGTGGCACAATTCTGTCTGTCTGTTCGTCTTCAGCCTAAAAGGCTCGATCGATTTTCATCAAACTTGATACATAGTGGTTTTTGATGATTATGCCCACACTTTTTTTTCATTTATTTTAGAACCAAAATTAACGGTACCTGCCATACAATTTTCTTAGCAGTTTAACATAATCGTATTTTCTCAAAAACGGCTCGACAACTTTTCTTAAAAAAAATTGAGTAAATTACTTTTAGTGAAGGCTTCGTTTGGGTGGAAAACCATTTTTCAAAAAATGGTTACTAATGGTACCTCACAAAGAACCACTTTTTACATTTTCAATTTTCTTCTAAATGGTTTGACTAATTTCAAAAATGTTTCCAATACAGAAGCTCTGATTTCGAGTTTTAGATGTCAATTTTTGTTTGAATAATACCGATATGTTCAAAACCTGAAACTCAAAACCCCTATAGAACTAGTTTTATATTAAAACTAGTTTTGAATCGTGTCAATAATAGGGCTGTAAGCGTTTATGGGTACTTAAATAAAAAAAAAATAAATATTTTTGTGATTATTAAGAAATTTTGAATTTTTCGTTTGAAAAACAAATAATTTTGAAAACGACGCTACTTAAGTGCTTTTTAACACTGTAAAATATTTTCAGAAGAAAAAAAATATTTCAAGGGCTAAGATACCGTTAAGGAAAAATATTTTTTTTCTCAAAAATGGCTTCTACGATTAAATTAAAAAAATTATAAAAATTTAAACTTACCAAATATTAATACTACATAAATGTGCCTACCTCTCACAGAATATTTTATTTTTTATTTTTAGTATTTAGATTATTTGTTTAGTGCACAAATTTTAAAAAAGTTCAAATAATACTGTATCAAAACTTTCAAAAAAGAAATTTTTGAATTTTCAAAAAAGTTTAAAATTATTTGTTTTTGAAAATTCGATATTTTAAAAACGGATCGACAATTATTTTTGAAATTTTATAATCATATGCACATAAATAAATGCATACTTAAAATTTGCATTCCAAAATTTGTCCTAAAGTGTTTTAGAATTTGAAATATAAAAAATTATTCTTTTTTTTTCTGTTAAATCGTTCCAATGATTTTAGTTATTTTGTTATTCGATAAAATCATACTTTATTTAATCTAAAATTAAGATGGCATTCTTTTTTCACTATCAAAAGATTTGTTTTTCCATGTCTGTATCCATGTCCATGCACATAAGAGCAAGAGTGAGCGACCTAGTCATGCATTTTATTTCTCATCAAAATCGTTAAAGCCGTTCTGAGAAAAAATGGCAAATTTTTAGTTTTCGTTATTTTAAGAGCTAAGCAAATGTCAATTTCCCCTGTAGGGATTTCCAAAAAACCTTAAGTTAAAAATTTTAAAGAAAATCGCTTCAGTGGTTTTGGCTGAAGTTCAAGGTTCAGACAGACGGGCAGAGCTGTGCCGCCACCCACTTTTTACGTGTTTTCCGTCACCGTGATTTCATATTTGGTTGTAACCTAAATTTTTTTTTGCACGAGTCCAAAACTTATGGCAATAGTAATAGTACCTATACCTATATCAACATATGGGTGATTCTCTGCCAACTGTGATTCTTTTTAAACAAAAATCAAAAATTAAAACTTATTGGAATTAATTTTTGTTTCGTTTTTGTGGCTTCATTTAGTCAGAGTATCAAATCTGTAAAAGCATTTTGCTACAACTCTTAAAGAACAAAAAATATGTTGAAATGTACTGAAACTGGATAAGACGATAATGATAATGAAGCCCTTTTTTTCACTGTAACACGGTACTGACATCCACGGTACTGACATTTAGACAGTTTATGTGACCTAACTTCTCCATGCTAATGAGAAAAATAATTTCCAGGACAATCTTAACATATGTCGTTAAAAGGATAAACCAAAAACGTGCTTAAAAAATATTACCACGGTACTGACAAAATCATCGAATGAAAACATTTCACTGTTAAAGTACAACAACGTTAAAAAAATAAAACGACTGTTGTTATTCTATACATAAATAGTGCCTCTTTAAGGAAACCACCATACAAACGTCTTGAAACTAAAACAAAATGGCGGTCCAGCGAGAAATCTTTTGAATTCAAAAATAAAAGTAAATCCTCGGACAACATTTATTCATGATTATTTTTTCAGTATTTTGACTTAATTTTTGCAGAATTTTCTCAACCAAGTATTGCACTCAAACCTTTTAAGGACAACATTTCTATTCAATGAAGTATTTCATTAGAAAAAAGTAGGTTTAATCGGAAAAACAAGCCGCGGACATGCCACGGTACTGACGTTTTACTACACTTCTCCAAGCCATGTGGAAGAAGGGTCAAATTTGGTCATAATATCGAATGTAGATTGTAGTAAATAGTCATTTACACAATTCAAACCAAAAATAACAAAAAAAGGTTCTGGACACAAAGAATCACAGTTGGGGCGGAATCACCCATGTATCGCAAGTACAAAAAAATTATATCGACGTTATTCACGAAGCTGGTCTCTGAGACCCTGCATTTTGACCCAGTTAGCCTTTAACTTGTACATTTTCCTCAAGTCACATGTCTAAACCAATAAGCCAAAGATCGCGGTGCCGCAAAAGTAATCAAAACTCCTGCCATGGCTCAAATTCAGCCTGATGTATGTACCACAGTCATCATAAAATTGACCCTTAGATGTACCCCACCCGTTCATAAACCATATGGTGGCTATTTGAACAATATCATGCCTCACAAACAATGTCATTGATAGGCCATTCAAATAATCAAACAAAAATTCTTTGAAACTCTACACAGAACTTTTTTATTAAATTTAAACATCTACCCGTCTCTAATGGGAATCCCTTATTTAAAACAAGCGTGCTCTAAGGAGACTATGACTATTTATATACCTTAAAAATAAATTGACAAAATGCCCTCCCAAAGACATTTATTCATTTTCTATTTTCCTCCCATCTTCTCATCATCATATAAATAATGATTAATGTGAGTATAGGAATGACCTTCAAAAGTAACCAAACTCTTAAGAAACAAAATTAACATAATTTTTCAACCTTAAGAAATCTTCAAAAGCGATCATCGAAAGATGAACCAAACATAAATGAAAAACAGAAAACAGAAAATATAAAATAAAAATCCTAAACTCAACAAAAAATAAAAATAAAAATAAAAAAAAATTTGAAATAGAAAAAAATTCTCTTCTGATTGGCAACATAGGGCATTAAATCATTTCTGATTTATAAAAAATTCATATTATGATAATTCCTTGTTCGAAAGTAAATACATAAATAAACCCAATTCGCTTGTTTGAAAATCCATCCCCAAAACATGGCACTGGCATGAAGTCACCACAGGAAGCGTGTCAATAAAATTTACTTTTTATGGATTTACGATTTTCCATCCGCACGTCCGACAACGAAAAAATTCCATTTTATCCTTCTCCCTCCGCCCGCCCGTGCGTCGTTCTGTAGGTGATTTAGAATTGGCCCGTTGTAATAAAATGTGAAAGAACTTTAGTTTGCTGAAATGGCATTGAAAGATTTTTTTTTATTAAAAAACCTCCCCTTAAATCGAATGGTTGCTATTTCCGCTGCTTTAGTCTCATAAATTTTGTTTAGGAATTTTTTTTTGTGTGCTGTGTTCAACTCTCAAAAGCTTATAACTGCGGCAACTCTGGAACACTGAAATCGAAAATGTTTCTATGTGTTATGGAAGGGTATGATCCCTAAACCGATTTCGGTGTACACTCTTGCTCTCAATTTAGATGATTTATTATCTTCTATCCTCTATATGGGCGTGAAGTAAAAATTCAATTCGAATAAGTTGCCAATAAAAATGGGTAAAATAAAAATCATTTTTAGGGGAAATCATCCTAGAATAGAGGTTATAGGTATACTCGGTACGGGTACATATATGTAGGTAAAATCTTTAATGATTTTACGTCTATCTGATGGTACATGTTGGGAAAATGATTAAATTACGTCGCGTTTTACGCGATTACATATCAGACGTGAACAGAATTATGTATTTATACTTCATCCCCCTTTATGTACACTTGTACTCATATATGTACATATCTTGAAATTTGTTTTTTTTTTTTTCACAAGAATGTCTGCGAAATAATGCACAAGATTTCAAGATTTTATATCCTACTTTCGTGTGGTGCTGACTTGGCAATTCTTTAGTAGGTAATAAAATGGCGCGATATAATACAGAGATTGTTGGGCTCGTTGGTAATCAAAAAATTATTATTATCAAGGAAAACTAAAAATAAAACTAAAATTGTCATAACAAAATGTATGTACTTATGTATAGTTGTATGTGGTGTGTTACATACTCAGGTTAGTAAAGAAAGATAGATTTTTTTTTGACACATCACTTTTATCATTTCTATTTAGTATTGTATTACTTTAAAATCAGCAAAAAAGTTCAAAAAAATTCGAAAGTTTTTAACAGACATTTTGTTGAGTCATGAGAAATGTTTCTAGCTTAATGTCTCAAGCTATAGAACGCAGTCACCGAACATATTGGTAGTTTAATTTAAGTTTCTTAAAAAAAAAATGGAACTAAATTTCTAAGGTCCTAGATATGTATATTTTCACTCAAAGGTGGTAAAGGGCGAAAGGACGGTGGTGTACCTCCGTAATATGGATTTTTTTTGGGCACTTAATAAATAGAATTGGACTTATTACAACACATTTTGAATTGGTCCGAATTGTCAAATTGGAAATTTTTACATAATATAACTCCACAACTTGGGGTTCCTAGAATTCGAGTCTTTTATTTTTAGAGAGATGTCTGTAGGTGTGTTCGAACGCTTCGCCGTAGATAAATATTTTTATAAAAAAAAATGCACGACTGGGTCCCACGTACTTGCTCTTATCGTCGGCTTAGAGTGTAAAGCGGATAAATCCACATTTTTTTGTCATTATAGACTACTACATGGTACAACTTTATACCTCTTCTACCTAGTAAGGCAGAAATAGGTATACCCATCGCTACATGTAAACTTATGCTGAAGCAAGATGCCTTAGAGAGAACAAATCTTAGGTGGAATGATATCACCACTTGTTTGGCAACAAAACAAATCTGGCCAGTAATGGATTTAAAACGATCTAAGCGTTTGATATCTCTTAGCAGATTGCACATCAGCTCCATGATTGGTGTTATAACCGGACACTGCCTCATAGGCAAGCATGCAACGCGTCTTGGCATATTCGCTAACGATTTTTGCAGAAGCTGTATGGATGAGGAAGAGATAGAATCGATCCCTCACCTTCTATGCACGTGCCCTGCTCTATCTCAAATACGAAGACTTCACCTTGGTGAGTTCTACTTCAATGATCCTAGTGATCTGATAAACTTAGACATTGGCAGTCTATTACGCTTCATAAGAAGCTCCAAATGGTTCGCCGAGTAAGGAAAAGGGTTTCCTAGATTCATGTGGTATCACAATGGACCAACTCATGGTCTAAGTGTGTCAGTCTCCATGACTGGCAGCCACTTCAACCTAACCTAACCTAGACTACTTCAAAAATTGCTTAAAAATCCATCAAATCTTTTCAATTTCATTGAAATAAGCAAAAGCGAGTACTGAAAAATTATTAATATAATTTTGGTTTTATTCAAATAGTGCGAACACTTTTTTTAAATAATTTGTATACAAAATGTAGAATAGGAGTTAGCTGCTTTTCACTCTAAGCCGACGACGTTATGTTAAAGTTTTTGAGGGTTTAAGAAAATTGTATATAAAATAAAACATGGAAGTTATGAATCTTCATTTTAGTTCTTGTTCTTGATTGATTGCATTGAAAAAAAAATAAATCGTTGGAGTGGCACACAGTGGGGCCGAGGTGGAAAGAACCTCATATATAAAAGTGTTCAATTTGGTATTGTGATACACTTTTATTTTAGTATTTTTCATGCAGAATCCGACTCTTTTACTCATTTTATGGTAAAAATTCATTTCAGCTGAAATGAGGGGTTGAAAAGGACCATTGAAATTTTGAGCCCATAAAACTGATGTTTTCTATAAATGTTCCATCTTATGGATTATTATTTAAAATGTTTCTTTCAATATGTTAATATGTACCTAAAAGTATCTGATGACAAAATTATTTGCAGCATTTTATCGATAATTTGCAAAATTTTATCGATTACAGTGAAAAATCTAGCCAACATTTTGACTTCAGGTGTATTTCCAGACTTAGCCATACAAAAAAGGCTCCATTTTACTAGGTTCTGTTTCAGGTTTTTCTGGCAGTCCTGGTGGTAAAAATGATCCTGTTAAAATTTCATCACCAAATTCTACCAGTTTTGGGATTATTGAATAAAAATTCAATTTTGGCAACAAGATCATTTCTGATTGAAAAAAAAAACAGTTCAATATAAACGCGATTATTTTTCCACAAAATTCGTAACGGAACATGGACATTCTATTTTTCTTCTTCAAAAATAATCTTGACTCACTCCAATCCGCTTTTTATTTTTTGAGAGATCGTTATTTATTTTTTAGTTTCCACCTGATTTTATTTTATTCAAAATTTTCCACTTTTATGAAAAGTTCAAAAACTTCCCCTTAACTATAATCGTAAAACGAATGATACCATTCAATTATGAGGGTTCAAATACAAAAATCGCAGGCCCCACTGTGCAGCGGCCGTTCTTTTAAAATAAAAAAAAATATTTTTTTAAATTTAATTTCTAATTCTTAAAAATTTTTAAGGAAAGATTTTGGTATGCCAATCAAAAGTATTTATTTATATGCATATAAAAATAAAATTTCAAAAAGAAAATGTCAATCAGTTTCGGAGATATCGAATTTTCCAAACAAAAAAATTTGAAACTTTATTTAAAAATTCAAAAATGTCTTTTTTGAATTATGCAACATTATTTGAACTAATTTAAAATTTGTACATACAAACATTTATCTAAATCCGTTCCGTTCAGCTGATAATAGTGCAGGCTTTTTACACATTTAAAAAAAAAATTGTTAACAGTTAAACGATTGAAAATGGTGAAGGGGTGAGGAATGTAAAAACAAATCTATTTCCCAGCAGCGGAGTTGGAGGGGGGATTTGGTGGGTGAAAAAGAGGGGGGAAATTGTATTATTGCGTTTTTCGACTAGAGTTGACCCCAAAATGAAAAGCGTTCAATAGAAATGTTGTAGATTACACACAAATCTACAACTTTTATAAAAATCATTTCTTAACATAACCTCAAAGTTTCCGAGATATTGGTGAAAACCCATATTTTTTTTTTTTTTTTTTTTTTTTATTTTTCATTTTATAATATAGGTATTATATATATTATTGTGTTTTTAATAACCACATTTTTTTTCAAGCAAAACCATCGATCAGTTATTGAGATATTCAATTTTGTTTGCAAAAAAATACTTTTTTATAAGAAGGTTTTATAATACGAATTCTATATACTACTGAAATAAATCAGCCAAGTAGAAGACTTAGCATTAAGGATTGGACTTGTTGAATTATTGATTCAAAATAGCTTTTTATGGCCTTTAGTCCTGCTAAGTCTTCTACTTGGCTGATTTATTTCAGTAGTATATAGAATTTGTATTATAAAACCTTCTTATATAGAAACTATGCCTTGCCCAGGGCAAAAAAACTTCCAGTTGAAAAATTCATGTAAGTTGAACTGAACTTAATATAAATTGCGTATGACAAAGCCCTCACTCTGTCACTGTGAGTTCAAGTGAGTAAGCCGAACGAAACGCCAATTTATGGGACTAAAGGCCATAAAAAGCTATTTTGAATCAAAATACTTTTTTTTCAAATTAAAATGTACTTCAGAAAATCATCGTTCAGAGTTCAATTTCGGGAAAATGAAAAATAAAAATCAAACAAAAAAAATACGGGTTTTCACCAATATCCCGGAAACTTTGAGGTTATGTTAAAAAGTGATCTGTATAAAAGTTTTAGATTTTTGCGTGATCTACAACATTTTTATTGAACACTTTTCATTTTGGGGTCAACTTTAGTCGGACAACTCAACTGTAGTACAATTCCCCCCCTCTTTTTCACACCCCAAATCCCCGCTCCAACTCCGCTGCTGAGAAATAGATTTTTCTCCTTATAACCCCCTTCACCTTTTTCAATCGTTAAACAGCTGTTAACAATTTTTCTTTTTTCTTGAGAACAAAAATATTTCCTTTAACTGTTTCTTAACTTTTGTATGGAAGGTATTTACCGTTGCTTTTGCATAAAAGTAATTTCTTAGTTCTGAAAATATTTTAGAAAGTATTAAAAAACTCGAGTTTCAAGAAAATCGATAATGTCGTTTTTTGATTGATTGAATTGAAACATTTTTTAAAATTTCAAACAAATATTTTTTTTTAATTTTGGTACTCGATAAATACTATTTATGTTTTTTGGAAGCTTCTGTATAAAAAATGTATTAAAATTTGTTATACCGTTTTGAAGAAAACCGCAAATAAAAAAAAATGGTTCATTGCGAGGTACCGTTAACAACCATTTTTTGAAAATAATTTCCCACCCAAGAGTACCCTTAACGAAAATTTGTTTATTGAGTTTTTTTTAAGAAAAGTTATGGAGCCTTTTTCGTTGTAGAAATACGATTATGTAAAATTGTATAGCAGGTACCTACCGTTATTTTGGCTCTAAAAAAATTGTGTTGCATAGATATTATGAGGGAAAAATATTTTAAACCATGGAATTCGTCCATTCAAATGCTAAAACAGCTATTTTAATAGTTGGAGTTGAAGAAAATGTATAGGTACCATCTGAATCCATAAATAAAAATACAAATTTATGCTAACAAAAATTAATTGCTTACAAAATGTTCAAACAATTTTTAACGAAAAATTTTTGTTTGCAAATTTCAAGTTATTACTATTATTCAGGTTAAAATTAAATTAAAAAAAATATAATCAAAAATACAGTAAACGCTTCATATAGTGAAGTAATAAAATCCAGGCCTGTTCACTAAATCGAGCGTATGTATTGAGTATTCAAAAAATATTTCGATTTTTTATTTAATTCACAATACGTTTTTTTGAAAATTTGGGTATGCAATATTACATATTCATAATGATTTGAAATTTTTTGTAAAAAAATATTTCAAATATTTCAGCTAATAATGAAATAATTAAAAATTAAAAATAGCTTTCTAGGGGAGGTATTGTCAATAGTGGCTAAGAATAATTTTCTTTTATTTTATAGTAGACTTTTGTATGGAAAAGGTTCCGTTTAAATAAAAGTAAAATATTCTAAAATACTGAAAAGCTTTGAAAATTCGAATGAGCCGTTTGTAAAATATTGAGTTAAAAAAAAAACTTAGATCAAAGAATATTTTTTTGGAAATTTTGGTACATAATTCTATATAAATTTTTTGAGAATTTTTGCATACAAAATATGATTCAAATCAGACACACCGTTTTAAAGAAAATCGAAAATCTAAAAAATGATTCTCTGAGAGGTGCCATAATTTACCCTGTTTAACTAAAAATAATTTATTGAATTTGTTTTAAGAACATTTTGTAGAGACGTTTTTGAGAAAATTTAGAATTGGTAAAATTGCTTCAAAAACATTATGTGGCAGGTTCCCCTTATTTTTAGTACCTACTAAGGAAAAATGAAAACAAAATTTGTGAGAGGAATGGCTAAAAACCACTACATTTATGTAACTACTTTAAAGATAATCGATCTTGACGTTTATGTGTGGCCGAACATCAGAATTTTTGGAAAGATATTTATGGGTGTGTACGTAAGTACGTTCGAATTTTTCTCCGAACGTTCCAACGATTTCCGATGTTTTTATAAAAAACAGATATGTATTAAAGTGCCTAAGTATTAAAAAAAAAAATTGTATTTAGGGTTTGCCTTTTATGGGTAGCCATTTTTGACTTGCGATATAGGTACTTTAAGGCAAGTTTTGGATTCGTGCAAAAAACTAATTTTGAGATAACAAACAAACATGACATTTCATCATTATGATGATAGAGAATACCAAAAAGTGGGTGGTACAATTCTGTCTGTCTGTCTGTCTATCTGTTCGTCTACAGCCTAAACGGCTCAATCGATTTTCTTCAAACTTGGTACATAGTGATTTTTGGTGATTATGCCCACACATTTTTTTTTTATTTTTCTTTTAGAACTAAAAATAATGGTACCTGCCATACAATTTTTTAGCAATTTTACATAAGCGTATTTTTCTCAAAAACGGCTCTACAACTTTCTTTAAATTTATTAATAAATTACTTTCAGTAAAGGCTTCCTTTGGGTGGAAAACCATTTTTCAAAAAGGGTTATTAATGGTACCTCCCAAAGAACCATTTTCTAATTTTCGATTTTTTCAAAATGGTACGACTGATTTCAATATTTTTTTTTTATAGAGAGGCTTCCAGAAACTGTAAATATTTTTGTATACTTAAATTTAAAAAAAAAAATATATTTTTTGGATTTTTAAAAAATGTTTAAAATTTTTTTTTGAAAATCAAACATCTCGAAAACGATAGATATGATCGATTTTTTTTAAACTCGATACTTAAAAGTTTTTAAGTACTCTCTAAAGTATTTTTAGAAACATTTTTACATATATGAAAAAATAACGGTACCTTCCACCAAAACTTAAAAAAAACCGGAAATGAAAATATATTTTTTTCTCAAAAATACCTCCAACTATTTTGATTAATTTTTTTCCATATACAGTGGTGGTCCAGTATAACAAATGCCGATTTTTTGTAAAAGAAACTGATCTTAGCTTCCAAATTTACATGAATTTTCTGTCAAAAAGTTTCTTTTAAGAATTAAAAATTTCAATATCAAATGATTATAAAATTATTGAAAATCATGAATAATAAACTGAATTTATATCCACTAAAAAATTGTCAAAAAATACCGTTAGCCATAAGAAATTGACTGTCGAAAATGCGTTTTTTCAAAATTTACCAGCATTTATATTTTGTATTTTTAAAATTTTTGTTAGGTACATAATTAAAAATTTTCTTCAATTGTGCCCTAATAAAAATATGGAGTTTTATGTTATTAAACATTTTTTTTCAAAAAATGCTATAGTGTAAGCTACATTTGCTTTGGAAAACAGCCATTTTTGCCATTTTCTCGTTTTCTTAGAGGCATTTACCAAAAGCCTGATGATGTCCTAGAGAACAAATTTATCTGTCCATAGACACCTTAATCGTTTTGATCGGACAAGTACACGCTTCACAATCTTTTTCAAGAAATCACCATTTCAGTCCGGAACACTCTTAAGATAAATTTTTTTATATACAAATTTCAGATGAGATTGAATAATATTGCATATCAAAATTTTCAAAAAAAATGTTGCATTTTAAAAAAAAGTTTCAATTTTGTTTTGAAAGTTCAATATCTCAAAAACAGGTTGACAATTTTTTTTTAATTTGTTTTTATCTGCACATAAATATATAATTTAAATTTGCACGCCAAAACTTGTCCTTAAGAATATTTTAAGAATTAATAAAAAATTAAAAAAAACCGCTGCAAAGATTTTAAATCTTTTTCTTCCATACAATCATATTCAATCAAGAATTAAATGGCATTCTTTTTTTAACCTAAGACTATCAAAGGTTGCTTAAGCAAATTTTTTTTCTAACTACGGAAAATGGCAGCACAAATTGTGCACATTGCAGAATAATATTTTGTTTAAAGAAAATCGAAGATGACATTGCTTGACATACATAGATAAAAAATTATTCAAAAATGTTTTCTGTTTCGAGATTTTTCGAGGCAGACTGGCAACTTTGGCCTTCACTTAACTGCTTATTCAAGTCTTGACTAAATGTTTCTAGGAGTTTGAAAAAAAAAAAAAAAAAAACAAAATTTCCTAAGCTAGAAACAAGCTTATAGTTGAATTTTTTTATTTTTATTCAAATAGTAAATGCTTTTATACATTAAAGATCTAAATTACTTTTACAGTAAGCAAATCCTTTACCTAATCAATAATATCACTGACATGCATGAAAATTTTGTTTTGGTAATTCAATTATCATTCTAAACTCAACTCCATGCGCCATCACACAGTGAAATCTGTTTTTGCAGATGGATTTTTCTCCTCTGTAAGGGTATAAATATCAGTTGCAACCAATATCTCTTGGTTTTCTGTGACTTATCGTCAGGACCAGCCATACCCTCATCCTCATCTTGGTGTTTTGTTGAATTTATAAGCACGCATCCATTTGCATGTGGATGTTGTTAACTTGCTTGGGTTGGCCCTGACAGGCACGCTCCATCTTTGAAGCTGATGTGGCTCCTTTCGTCCGCAACCACCCGCGTGCCTTTGCTGCGCGCTCGGTATACTCGATTTGATTGCTTGTTTCTTTAACTAAACGCAGAGGAGTGTAGTTGCATGTTGTTTAGATCTGCAAAACCCAACCAACACTGACGTCCTTACATCTTCGGCAACAGGATAGAATTGAGCAAAACATTTGCTAAATCCTTCACACAGCAGCAGTACATAATGTATAATCCTGATGCTTGCAAAGACCACGTGTGCATACTATGCACACGCTACCATATAGTCTGATGGGTATAGTAACAGCAGCAGCAGCAGCAGCAGCAGTACAAGCAAACAAATAAATTATTCCTTATTTTGGTATTTTGCTGGTTCAACAGTTTGAAATTTATGGTTTTGGGCGAACCTCTTGAACCCCCATAATCCCGACCCGGGCGCCATTCTGCTAAGAACTAACATATTTATCCGACAATTGCATTGCAGTGTGAAAGCTGGTCTCTAACACAAATTGATATTCCCTTGTCGAGAAGTTTGTACCAGAACTCGACGATGACGCACGGAGGAACTGGATTTTTGGAAAATTTTAACATTCATCCGAATAAATGCAAAAGGCTGAGGTCTTATCGCATCACTGTTTGTGGTTTGTTTGTCGGTAATTCTTCTCTGTTGGGGTTGACTGTTTGTTTGTGGTTATTTTTTGTTTCTTCTGCTATATGAACATATGTCGAATCAAACCTGCAGCATAATCAGAAATAAGTCCTGTTGAAGGGTTAAAATAAAATGTAATTCAGGATTAAAACCAATTTTCCTAGTTAGACTCCTTAAAAAAAGTTCTCCTTTTTATTGTGAAATTTCGAGACTTTTATTGCCCATTTGGGGTTGCAAAAAAGTACCTATTATTATGAATCTGCAATTTTGTTGCATTATAGCATGTTTAATGGGCGCGCACAATACTCGCTCTACCCCTACTCGGATGAACAAAAAAAAATTGAAATACAAAAAACGAAAACGTATATTAATGCCCTGTAAATCATGGGGATATTGGGTCCGTTGGGAGTGAGACTGGTAATGGCCTTAATTCGTTTCATTTCTTAGATGAACTGCATGTGTACACTGCAATGAAAGTTAAGTTTGCAAAATATTTCCACGAATTGCTTTGGCTGCTGCCAGTTAAGTTTACCTTTGGGCTTAAGGTGCTTATGCTGGCGGACGTGGAGTGAGTGTGGAAAGAATTAGTTTCGGCAACAAGAGTGCAATTTGGTATTCTTGGTGAGAGAATATGAATTTATTGCAGGTAATTCCTAGATAGAAATAGCGTTGCTTTGCGCGAGATGTGATGGTGGGCAAGGATACTAACATGGTGTTGAATAAATTTTCTAAATGTTAGTTTCATTTTTTTTTTTTTTTTGAACGAATTTTTGTAAGGGAATTGGATGATGAATGTATCGTAGACATTAATAGCTTTTGTGGAAGGGACATGGTTCAGATGCTGAGTTAGGAAAATTTTGAGTAATTACTTATGCAAAAACCAAAAAAAAAAAAACTGTAATTGAGTGCCGGTGGCTTTTCGTTATGGAAGAGCTATGTTCTGCCAAAAGATTTATCGTAATGTGAAGTGTAATTTATTGTTAAAAGCTTGCAGAAATAATGCATTTGTGGTTTTCTTTAGTATTAAGGATTATAATTTGGATAAAAGGAGGTACTCAGAAAGGTTTTGTGTAATTCTTTTGTAAATACTAATGAGGTTCTTATACATAAAGTGTTCAATCCTTAATTTCCATTTGCACTGTACACATATTATACCCTTGATCATATAACGAAGTATTCCATAAACTACTCAACTTTAAGTAACTTTGGTATTTAAATGATTATGAGTAAGAATTATTGTACTTCACCACATACAATTCACATACTCACCTTGGATGAAAAATCTGCAACGTTAGTATTATTCTTCGTTCGTCACTTATAAAGTTCACATTCAGTCGTTACTGAAAATGTAACATGACGACCTGCTTGAATGAAAGAAAATCACTGCTTTCGGTCCATACGGATAGTCTGACGACAAAAATTTATTTGATTTTATTGACCATGTTAACTCCCATCGTAGACAAGTCGAGACGATACGGTCATTATAGCTTTATTTTCTTTCTCAGAGCTTCCCCACCAGTGGTAAGGGGTTTCGTTGAAAGATATAGTAAGTAAGGGGAGATTGTGTAGTTATTTCTCACTAAAGCTTCCCCCCATTATTGCAAGTCAAATGTCCTTATTAACAACCAGGGACTTTGGTACTTGCTGATCTTCCAGAGCGTTTTAGCCTGCTGTTTTGAGTACCACTAGGGGCTTAGTACCTGCTGCTGTTTCAGACCGTTTCAGTCTGCTGTATTGGGAGCCACCAGGTAGCGTAGTACCTAATGTACCAGAGCATTTTAGCATGCTATTTTGAAGCGACGCTAAGAAAGTTATACCATCTGATCCCGTCCCAGTTCTGAAATAAAAGGACCAGTTTAGAAAGTCAAGTCATTCTGAGGCCAAATACCAGGATTGTAATGTAAAACTAGAGTAATCAAAAACATGTAGAACAGATGTACCGTAGTACCCCGTGGCGAAATGGTTAATGCGTTTGAATGTCATAGAAAACTATCATGATAGAAAGCTATCGTGATGGAAAACTATCATGACAGAATACTATCATGATAGAAAACTATCAATATAGAAAACTATTATGATAGAAAACTATCATGATAGAAAACTATCATGATTGAAAATTATGTTGCATGTTGCATGTTGCATGTTGCATGGTGCATGTTGCATGTCTCATCATAAAATAGGGAAAATTTCTTGTGTTTGGTTTTAAGACTGCTCTTTTGTCGAAGACAATAATTGAAGGTATGAGCATAGTTTACAGTTCCGTTCGCAAAAACGCACCTATTCTGTGCAAAATTTGTATGATATTGTAGACGAAAAATGTTTGCATTGGCCTCAGCGCTCAGCCACTCTAACTAACCACTCTAACTAATTAACTTTCACTTAATTAATAAACTACAGGCCTGTAAATGGAAAACAATTATTTTTTGATGCAAAAATCATTTGCATGCAAAAAATGCTGTAAGTTGAATATATTTTTTTTATCGAAGTCTAAACCAACCATAAAAAAAACTTATTATAATTGTTAGCCAACAACCATTATAGTTTTGTATTTCACCTGAATCAAACTGTAAACTAGGCTTTACTCAACTTTTGCACTTACAGTTACAGCTTCGTAAACCCGTTGAAGTATAAGATAAAGTGAAATATAAGTTGTGCGTGGATAGTTCGTTGTAGAAAAATATGAGCAGCAATCAAATAACATAAATAAATGACGAGCAAAACCAAAATCTCCTTTAGATTGCAAGAAAGTGTTGCACGGAATTGTCTAACAATAAAGTTGAAAAATCATTTTTATCTTTTCCGTCTTTGAGAAGAACTAGAATTAGCAGTATTTTATTGCTTAAAAATTTTGAAAAGCTGAATTTCGAAAGACAATAACTGAAAGAAAGCAGAACATTGAGAAATTGAATTTTCGTGCAAAAAACAGAATTTTGAAAAGCAGAATTTTGAAACCAGAATTTTGACCAGCTCCCAAATCAAACCCCAATTACCGCTGAATAAAATCCAGATAGGGTAATTAAGCCTATCAAGTTCGCCGGATAAGTAACTACCAGCAGCGTTTGATGGTATGTAAATACTACCATAGACTAACTAATAATAAAGACAGGCCGCTTCATATAAAGAAAAAGGACCCGATTTGAGATTGCCTCCACTTAGATTGCCTCCACCTCAAACATGTTTTGTACTTGGCGTGAAAAGCTTTTGCTTTATATGAAGCTTTCAAGTTGCATCGAACTGAAATTCCTTTCACCACTATCGCAAGTTCGCAAGTGTACCTGTTTTTGTTGTTGGTTTTTGGGTATTTTGTATTTTTCTGTTCTTTTTTTGCAATTAATGAAGGTTGTGAAGAAGTGGTGGTAGTTTTTTTGTCTTCATAGTTTGCTCAACTTAAATTTTGCTTATGTGTGTGTACACTTCAGGTAGGTATATTTACTTCATTCTTGTCGATCGTGGCAAGAATTTTCGTTTTTGGTAGGTAGGTAGGTTTGAAGAAAAAATTTGTTCTTTGGAGGATTTCTCTGTTTTCACGTTTAGGGGTGGATGTGAAGAATATATGAGTGTTCTGAAGAAATGGTAGACTTGGTGGCGGTTGTTTGTGTTTTCCATTTTTTGCTCTCATTTATCCTTTTTTGTGCGCTTGCTTGTGTACTTTTGCATATAGTTACATTCATAAATATAATCTCGATCTTCTAGTAATGACATAAGAATTTTCGTTTTTGGTGGTTTCGAGGATTTCTATACAGCATTATGAAGGAATATTTTTTTTTTATGTATTTATTTATTCAGTACCGAAATAAAAAAAATGTTAAAAAAATACAGGTGAATAACATACCTTTATTTGTTTAATTGCAAAAATAAGCCTACCGAGTTGAGGAGTATGTTTGCAAATGATGTGTATAGCATTCCTTTAAATCGATTAAACTTATTGAAAAGTTAAAATGCTATTTCTTGCAAATTAAAAGCATAAATAAAGATTCATTATTTATTAAAATAGCCATATTTTCACTCTAAACGAATTTGCACTTATAGTAATTTATCATGTTCATTTGAATCATTATAATTTTAAAAATATAATCCTTGTTATATTATCATTCATTTCATACCTCAAAAAAGAATTACTGAAGTTATAAACCATTTCCGGAGAGCTTATTCGTGATATTCCAAATCCTGTATTTGTACCTACTTTGCAAAATTTTGGGTTGAGTAATGTTCAAAAATCGATATAACATCATGTAGTCAACCTAGAAATATGTCTGATACACCAAAATAGCCTGTTATTAATTAAAATTATTTTAAAATACAAATTTTTAAAATCGTATTTAAAATGAGAACATTATTGTAAATGGAGTGACAGCTTGCTTTTAAACCTTTCGAAGCCTCTCAAGTCTCAACTACTCAAACTAAATGCAAATAAAATTTTAGCACGCTTTGAAAATTTAAGATTTTTTGAAATTTCTTCAGATACCTACCTAATTTCTGAAAAACGAGGCAGCATTTCTCGATAATGCAGCGGGATCGACATTTGTTTTGCTTAACCTCGAAAATGATCAAAATACAAATTTGCTTGCAATTGATTAATAAATTGAAACTTAACTGTGGAGCTTGTGAGCAACACACATAAACATATGTACTCGTATATGTATATCAAAATTTTAGTTTGGTTTTGCAAAATAGAATTTTGGAAAAATAAAATCATTTGGTGGGTGTGGTCAACAAATATAAACTATATAATTCGCTGGTAGGAGGTGGAGGATTAATTTAGCAGTTTTTGAATGTATGTAAATATCTTTAAGAATCCATTATGCTTTCTGTTTGAAAATGTTACTTATTAGATATTTTAAGCTTGTATTAAGAATCTGTATCTACTCACAATTCAAGTAAACTATTTATTTTCTAGGCACATGTACTCGAAGGAGTGGTATTTTCTCTCTTAACCAAGTTGCACCTTTTACAATAATTTCATATTCATTCTATTACTGAAGTTATGTATAAGCCATTTTCGGAGAGCTTGTGTATAATTTTCCAAATCCCGAATTTTATCGATACTTGTGAGCAATAATATACAGCAATGTTTTAAGGGCCCTGGAGACGCTCGAACATGGTGCGAGTGAACATAGTTCGACTAAACTCCGCAGACACAGAAACCAAGCTACTCGAACTTCATTATTCTTACGACTTATATGTCATTAAAAATATTCACTGTCACATTAATTTTATTTTTATTCCGGCTGTTTGACATTTTTCTTTTTATTTTTAATATTGAAACTCGAAATTATACCGATATGTTCGAGTTAACATACGAAACCGGTCCGCAAACAGTCGAATCTGGTACGACAAACGATTAGCCCCGCCCTCGAACATCGATAAATATCAAACTCCTTTTGATTTTGGTGAGACCAAATTTTTGTTTAGTGACACCAAATAATTGGTACTCGAACCAGCCCGCAGACAAGTAAAATCAGCTCGAACATAGTACTCGAACCATGTACACTCGCACCATGTTCGAGCGTCTCCAGGGCCCTTTATATATTATACATATGACAACTTTTCTTAGAACTTCCTAAAAAAGTTCAATATTTACATACATTATACATTATTCTATTAATATTTCCGTTTGCCCCGAAAACGACGCATTTAGACCTCGATATACATATAGCTATAGGCAAGAAAAATAAAAATACACAATGCGTTTTATTGACCTTTTATGAAGCAAAACAAAAGGTGATATTAAAACTTATTTTAAAAGTTAAGCTTGTGAGCAATGCACAGCAATAAAACGTTTCTTATAGGACTTCATGAATAAAACTATGAAACCATCTGGTGGGGGGGTGGTTGAAATATATAACCCATATAGTTTGCCATAATCAATTAAGTAGTTTCTTAATATAAGACTTTTTAAAAAGACATTTAAATTTTGAAAGCAGAGAACCTTTTTTTTATTTAATTAAAACGATTCATTTAAATAATTGAGGTAAATTGTTAGCGCACTTCTCTAACAGATCTTTGGCTCATAAAAGTTGGTATGTAGATAGAAATTCAGTTTCAATCAGTAAAAAAATTGAAAAATGATTCGTAGTTTTGCTCTTAATTTGCTATCCCAGTCCAAAAAGTTCATTTTTATGGTTTTCAATTTTTTTGTTGATTACAATTTAACTTTTAAAGATAGATAATTTTTGTCTCTATCTTGCCTTTTTTGTTTTCTTGGTAGTTTCTTTTTTGTTGCATTTTTTACATTGTTTCTGTAGTTTTAGCTTAATGTCAGCAGTATTTTTCTCATTAATTTCAAGCTTGCTAAGTGGTTTTAATTTTGTTTTTTAAATTACTGTTTGTTGAATGAGCAATTGCTTTTAACAAAAAGGTCACAAATTTTAGAGGAATTTTCATTATGTACGAGTATGTTCAATGATTGTTTTGATTTCAATTCAACTGGAGTAACCATTCTTTTATTTATGCACCATTTATTTATGCAACATTTTTTTTTATTTATTTTTTTTTTGCATTTTTGTTAGGTACTCTATTTTCTTTTTTTACGTTTTTATTTCGTTTTTTTTTTACAGTTTTAATTTTTGATTTATTTATTTTTTAATTATTTTTATTTTTATTTTTTTGTTTTTGTAATTTTTTTAAAAATAATATTTAAGCATTTGAGCTTCTGATGACTTTTAATTTCAACTCTTATTTTTATTCTATAAAAACGATAAATTCGATGAAATTTTATTCTTATATTATTTATATTTTTATAAAAGTTGTAATAGTTGGAATGTATATGAAATTAATGTATGAGGTGTAACTTGTGTAGTGTAAAAAAGCATTCTTTCATTTCATTAACGTAAAATCATTTCTCATTTCTCAAACGTAAACAAAGCCACATGTAGTATTCGATCAACACAATTGAAATAGTAATTTCATTGATATTCGAAACTATAAAGTTTAAAATCAAATTTATTTATTTGTTTCTTTTTACCAAACGAAACTGAGTGTTGTGCTCAGGGCATTGCCACCACTTGGGTGACTATGCACATGAAGTGTCGTAGAAGTATTTTGTTACACTATGTTCCAGATTCATAATTTCATTGAGTCATAATTATTAGACTGCCCCAACATATTGTATATATTGAAAATAGAATGCTGATGCAGCACAAAAGTATTTGTAATATAGTTCTTAAGCATAAGTGGGGATAACCCAATGATTTTTAAGTAGTATAAATAGCGGTGAAATATTGGATAATAAAATCAGTTCTAAAACTATCAACATAAAATTTTATTTTTATAATTGCGGCTCATTAGCCAAATTATACAGCGAGCTGCGCTTTATCTAGCGAACATAGGTATCCCCGTAGTACCACCACACTTGGTTTATAGAGGAAATATCAATTCTTTTGAGCAAATTTTCCTGAAAATCAATAGTAAGCTTTAATATTAAGAAATAAAATGAATCTTAAACAAAATACAGAATCTTAGATTATGCTTTAAATATCCAAAATAATAGTATTTTCGAATAGAAAGAACAGAAAATGGATTTTTTGAAGATAATTTACATACATTCAAAAGCTGCTAAATTAATCCTCCACCTCCTCAGCGAATTATATAGTTCATATCTGTTGACCACACCCACCAAATGATTTCAGTTTTCCAAAATTCTATTTTGCAAAACCTAACTAAAATTTGATTATACTCGTACATATACGAGTGTGTTTATGTGTTTTGCTCACAAGCTCCACAGTTAAGTTTCAATATATTAATCAATTGCAAGCAAATTTGCATTTTGATCCCGCTGCATTAAATTCTATATAAGTCGAGAAACGCTACGATTTTAAAAATTTGTATTTAAAAATAATTTTGATTAATAACAGGTTATTTTGGTGTATCAGACATATTTCTTGGTTAACCACATGATGTTATATCGATTTTTGAAAATTACTCAACCCAAAATTTTGCAAACTAGGTACAAATACAGTATTTGGAATATCACGAATAAGCTCTCCGGAAATGGTTTATAACTTCAGTAATTCTTTTTTAAGGTATGAAATGAATGATAATAACAAGGATTATATTTTTAGAAAACTATAATGATTGAAGTGAACATGATAAATTACTAAGTATAAGAAGTGGAAATTCGTTTAGAGTGAAAATGTGGCTATTTTCGGGCGCATTTCCCTAGAAACTTTAAGAAAAACACATGAATGTATAGAAATAATGAATCTTTATTTATGCTTTAAATATGTAAAAAATAGCATTTTAACTTTACAATAAGCTTACTCGATTTAAGGAAATGTTATGTACACATAATTTGCGAACATACTCCTCGACTCGGTAAGTTTAATTTTGCAATTAAACAAATAAGGTATGTTATTCACCTGTAATTCTTAACATTTTTTTTATTTCGGTACTGAATAAATAAATGCATAAAATAAAAAAAATATTCCTTCATAATGCTGTATAGAAATCCTCGAAACCACCAAAAACGAAAATCCTTATGTCATTACTAGAAGATCGAGATTATATTTATGAATGTATGTACCTATATGCAAGAGTACACAAGCAAGCGCACAAAAAAGGATAAATGAAACAACCGCCACCAAGTCTACCATTGCTTCAGAACAGTCATATATTCTCAACATCCACCCCCAAACGTGAAAAAAGAGAAAACCTCGAAAGAACAAATTTTTCCTTCAAACCTACCAAATCAAAACCCAAAAACGAAAATTCTTGCCAAGATCGACAAGAATGAAATAAATATACCTACCTGAAGTGTACACACACGCAAGCTAAATTTAAGTTAGAGCAAACTATGAAGACAAAAAAACTACCACCACTGCTTCACAACCTTCATTAATTGCAAAAAAAAAAAAAAAACAGACAAAATACCCAAAAACCAACAACAAAAACAGGTACACTTGCGATAGTGGTGAAATGAATTTCAGTTCGATGCAACTTGAAAGCTTCATATGAAGCAAAAGCTTTTCTCGCCAAGTACAAAACATGTATGAAGTGTATGAAGTGGAGGCAATCTAGGTGGAGGCAATCTAGGTGGAGGCAATCTCAAATCGGGTCCTTTTTCTTTATATGAAGCGGCCTGTCTTTATTATTGGTTAGTCTATGATACTACCATAGACTAACTAATAATAAAGACAGGCCGCTTCATATAAAGAAAAAGGACCCGATTTGAGATTGCCTCCACCTAGATTGCCTCCACTTCATACATGTTTTGTACTTGGCGAGAAAAGCTTTTGCTTCATATGAAGCTTTCAAGTTGCATCGAACTGAAATTCATTTCACCACTATCGCAAGTGTACCTGTTTTTGCTGTTGGTTTTTGGGTATTTTGTCTGTTTTTTTTTTGTTTTGCAATTAATGAAGGTTGTGAAGCAGTGGTGGCAGTTTTTTTTGTCTTCATAGTTTGCTCTAACTTAAATTTAGCTTGTGTGTGTGTACACTTCAGGTAGGTATATTTATTTCATTCTTCTCGATCTTGGCAAGAATTTTCGTTTTTGGGTTTTGATTTGGTAGGTTTGAAGGAAAAATTTGTTCTTTCGAGGATTTCTCTTTTTTCACGTTTGGGGGTGGATGTTGACTATGACTGTTCTGAAGCAATGGTAGCCTTGGTGGCGGTTGTTTCATTTATCCTTTTTTGTGCGCTTGCTTGTGTACTCTTGCATATACCTAGGTACATTCATAAATATAATCTCGATCTTCTAGTAATGACATAAGGATTTTCGTTTTTGGTGGTTTCGAGGATTTCTATACAGCATTATGAAGGAATATTTTTTTTATTTTATGCATTTATTTATTCAGTACCGAAATAAAAAAATGTTAAGAAATACAGGTTTATAACATACCTTATTTGTTTAATTGCAAAAATAAACTTACCGAGTCGAGGAGTATGTTCACAAATGATGTGTATAACATTTCTTTAAATCGAGTAAACTTATTGTAAAGTTAAAATGCTTTTTTTTTTACATATTTAAAGCATAAATAAAGATTCATTATTTCTATACATTCATGTGTTTTTGTTAAAATTTTCTAGGGAAATGCGCCCGAAAATAGCCACATTTTCACTCTAAACGAATTTGCACTTCTCATACTTAGTAATTTATCATGTTCACTTCAATCATAGTTTTCTAAAAATATAATCCTTGTTATATTATCATTCATTTCATACCTTAAAAAAGAATTACTGAAGTTATAAACCATTTCCGGAGAGCTTATTCGTGATATTCCAAATACTGTATTTGTACCTAGTTTGCAAAATTTTGGGTTGAGTAACTTTCAAAAATCGATATAACATCATGTGGTTAACCAAGAAATATGTCTGATACACCAAAATAGCCTGTTATTAATCAAAATTATTTTAAAATACAAATTTTTAAAATCGTAGCGTTTCTCGACTTATATAGAATTTAATGCAGCGGGATCGAGATTTTTTTGATTTTTTTTTTTGCTTTACCTCGATCAAAATACAAATTTGCTTGCAATTGATTAATATATTGAAACTTAACTGTGGAGCTTGTGAGCAACACACATAAACATACTCGTATATGTACGAGTATAATCAAATTTTAGTTAGGTTATGCAAAATAGAATTTTGGAAAACTTAAATGTGATACTGGTATATCTATTGACTTTTCCTTACAACTCAACTTTTGTTGTCATCAAACTTTGATGAAAATAAACATTTAATCATTTTTTTATTAAAAAAATTAATTTAAAAAATTATTAAAAAAAATCCAGCAACTAATGTTAAAGGTTACTGCCTTTATTTAAGAACGGTTATTTTTAAATGCAATAAAAATTAAAAAAAACAATATGCGTAATTCATTCGTCGTCGTAGTGTTTACTTAACTTTGTAAGCTAATTTCAGCTGATAAAATGTTAAAAAACTACTTCAGTAGATTAAATGCCAATTTTATTGGTTATAGTTGTAGACACAAACATGAGTGTTATACCATTTTGGAAAGTACATTAAATAGGCCAATTTTTATCAAATTTGCCACCTATGTTCTCATACATTTTTTTCCCTTTATTATTTTTCAAACTTGGGTGAAAAAAAAATATTGAATTATTTTTGAATAAAAAAATAATTTAAAAAAATTATAACACAAAAAATGCATCAGCTGGTGTTAAAATTTACTACCCATCATTTAGAACGGTTATTCAAAGATATTATAAAAATACAAAAATAATAAGAATCCTTTATGGGTGGCCGTTGTAATTAGGTATTTTAGGAGACCCTGAATTTTTTAACATTTTTCGAAAATAAATTATACCATGGAGACCACAAGAAAAATATTTTTTTTATATATTTTTTCTGAGCAGTCATAAGGCCTGCTATCACCAGTTGCAGTATTATCTACTCATTACGGGACACCCTGTATATAAAACATTGCTGTACATTATTGCTCACAAGTATCGATAAAATTCGAGATTTGGAAAGTCATACACAAGCTCTCCCAAAATGGCTTATAACTTCAGTAATTTTTTTTTCTAACAAATGAGACAAATGAACTAAAAGATAATATAAAAAGTTTATATTTTTATTAAACCAGTAATATTTCAAATGAATATGAAATTATTGTAAAAGGTGCAACTTGGTTTATAGAGAAAATACCGCTTCTTCGAGTACATGTACCTAGAAAATCAATAGTTTACTTGAATTTTGAGAAGATACAGATTCTTAATATAAGCTTAAAATATTTAATAAATAACATTTTCAAACAGAAAGCATAGATAATGGATTCTTAAAGATATTTACATACATTCAAAAACTGCCATATAAATCCCCCAACCTGTGAATTATATAGTTCATATCTGTTGACCACACCCACCAAATGATTTTAGTTTTCCAAAATTCTATTTTGCATAACCTAACTAAAATTTGATTATACTCGTACATATACGAGTATGTTTATGTGTGTTGCTCACAAGCTCCACAGTTAAGTTTCAATATATTAATCAATTGCAAGCAAATTTGTATTTTGATCGAGGTAAAGCAAAAAAAAAAATCAAAAAAATCTCGATCCCGCTGCATTAAATTCTATATAAGTCGAGAAACGCTACGATTTTAAAAATTTGTATTTTAAAATAATTTTGATTAATAACAGGCTATTTTGGTGTATCAGCATATTTCTTGGTTAACCACATGATGTTATATCGATTTTTGAAAGTTACTCAACCCAAAATTTTGCAAACTAGGTACAAATACAGTATTTGGAATATCACGAATAAGCTCTCCGGAAATGGTTTATAACTTCAGTAATTCTTTTTTAAGGTATGAAATGAATGATAATATAACAAGGATTATATTTTTAGAAAACTATGATTGAAGTGAACATGATAAATTACTAAGTATGAGAAGTGCAAATTCGTTTAGAGTGAAAATGTGGCTATTTTCGGGCGCATTTACCTAGAAAATTTTAACAAAAACACATGAATGTATAGAAATAATGAATCTTTATTTATGCTTTAAATATGTAAAAAAAAAGCATTTTAACTTTACAATAAGTTTACTCGATTTAAAGAAATGTTATACACATCATTTGTGAACATACTCCTCGACTCGGTAAGTTTATTTTTGCAATTAAACAAATAAGGTATGTTATTAACCTGTATTTCTTAACATTTTTTTATTTCGGTACTGAATAAATAAATGCATAAAATAAAAAAAATATTCCTTCATAATGCTGTATAGAAATCCTCGAAACCACCAAAAACGAAAATCCTTATGTCATTACTAGAAGATCGAGATTATATTTATGAATGTACCTAGGTATATGCAAGAGTACACAAGCAAGCGCACAAAAAAGGATAAATGAAACAACCGCCACCAAGGCTACCATTGCTTCAGAACAGTCATAGTCAACATCCACCCCCAAACGTGAAAAAAGAGAAATCCTCGAAAGAACAAATTTTTCCTTCAAACCTACCAAATCAAAACCCAAAAACGAAAATTCTTGCCAAGATCGAGAAGAATGAAATAAATATACCTACCTGAAGTGTACACACACACAAGCTAAATTTAAGTTAGAGCAAACTATGAAGACAAAAAAACTGCCACCACTGCTTCACAACCTTCATTAATTGCAAAACAAAAAAAAAACAGACAAAATACCCAAAAACCAACAGCAAAAACAGGTACACTTGCGATAGTGGTGAAATGAATTTCAGTTCGATGCAACTTGAAAGCTTCATATGAAGCAAAAGCTTTTCTCGCCAAGTACAAAACATGTATGAAGTGGAGGCAATCTAGGTGGAGGCAATCTCAAATCGGGTCCTTTTTCTTTATATGAAGCGGCCTGTCTTTATTATTAGTTAGTCTATGATACTACCTACAATTAGACGTAAGGTTGAGCCATTGCAAATCTGTGAAGAGATGGACGCAAGGCAAACTGAAAATGTATTACTTTGGAAAGGAACTATGTTGAACTTGCATACGTTTTGTCCAACAAAACCGCTGTTATTCTGCCTGAATCTTTTCTAGCGATGTTATAACCTTCAAAAGAGGGTTTGTGCCTTGCAGTTAGTCTAGTTTTAGATATGAAACATGTTTGTGGTTTTTATTTTTTAGTATAAGCGCGATTCTTTTTGCATTTGAAATTATGGAGTTAAGATTTATCGAAATTATATTTAAATTGAAATATTCCATAATTATACTAAAATTGAGGCAGCAAAATGAAGGTAGGAGAACATTTTTTCCCTCTTTTTTTGTAACTGTTGATATGTTTGATATGAAGGCTAAAATTGTCTATTAACTATTGAGGGTTGACTACTAAATACTTCCTTACTTAGCTTCTGTGGTTTCATTTGTTGAGTAGAGGTTTTTGCCTTCTCAGCGAATGAAACATTAGTATTTGTATAGTTAAAATCACTCTTCTACGAGAGGTCTACATTTAAATGCAGTTTCCTTAGCTCCAGCTTCGTTTTGAATACTTAGAGTGGTATTAGTGTTGGTTATTTGAGACGATTGCTCTATTGGTTTTGAGAAGGATGTTGATGGAAGATTATGGCGGTCAGCCAATTCAGCTAGAGTAGCATATCTGTTGCTCGACAGGTTTTGAATATTCTGGTGAGTGTTAGATGGTGACTCACCCATGATATGTTTAATTTTGTTCCTCTGTTGGATTGAAAGCTGTTGCTTGATCGTTTCAATTTGTTTATGACAGTTGTCCATTTTGGTGCACTTTCTTCTGCAATCTCGATTTATTCGTCATTTGAATCAGAATCAGTATCCTTGTTTGGAATTATCAAATTAGGTTGAAAAATTGGGCTCTTGGATGTCGGTTGTGCTGGTGAACTATTTTCACCACTCTTAGATTGGGTTTTATTCATATTGAAGAGAAGTTTATTAGAAGATTTAAGAGATTCTTTATTCGTAATGTGATTTAAAGGTAATACATTTGTTAGTCTAGAAATGTCAAGTAAGCCACGTGGACTTCTTACAGGGATCACTATTACTGGCCCCCAGCAAATTAATCCGTGAAATTAAGTTCCAAAGTTCAATAATAAATAATAAGATCTCAAGAACACATCTGTTCTCTTCGACTGATCGACTGTGTGAAGTCAGAAACCCGAACTCACAATATCTGGATGATGTTTATCGTATTCGTTTGTACATCGTTTATCCACATTTTATCAACCATTTAAATCGTTTGTCCACCCCTTAGAAAACAAATATTAGACTTTTATTATTTTTTTTTATAGCAAAGCCATCTACCCCCTAAATGAAATCTTAGAGGGTTGGGGGCATATTGGGTTCATTTGTCCACCAGGCCACACATGAAAATCCCTGACAAAAATTCGTTCATCCACTCCCAGGAGAAAAAAAATATTCTAATTTATTTTTCTTTTATAGCAAACCTGGAAAAACAAAAAGTCCTCTAGATTCCCCAAATTAAATTTAAGTGAATTGTGATGAATCGGGTTCGTTTGTGCAAAAGCTCCACATGAAAGTTCATACAAAAATTTTGTTTGTTCGGCCCAGGAAAAAAATTATTCCACATTTTTTTTTGGTAAAATCAAAATAGGGTCAGAAATCCTCAAATGAAATTTAAGGGGGGCACGATCAAGTGTGTTATTTTGCCCACCAGCTCCACATGAAAATCTTTGTACAACATTTTTTGTTTATCAAACTGAGGAAAACAAAATATTCGACTTGTATTTTTTTATAGCAAACTTCGAAAAACAAAAAAGTCGTCTAGCATCCCCAAATGAAATCTTAGAGGATGGTCTCAATTGGGTTCATTTGGCTATCGTTTGGCTGCCAACAGTAAAAAAGTAGTTTGTCTTCAATTTCATATTATTTTGGTGCCACCATTTTAAAATTTAAATGAGATTGTCAGGCAATTTTTTTGAAAATTTTGAATGTTGCTATAAGTTTTTTATGTTTTCTTTATTGAAGGACAAACTTTTTTTTAGTGTTGAAAAAATCGTAGTCAAACGTGAGACAAGTGACCCCAATTGGCTCCATCCCTTAGATTTAATTTGGGGATGCTAGACGACCTTTTTTGGGTAAGGGATTTGCTATAAAAAAAGAAAAGTCGAATTTTTTTTTTCCTGGGGGTGTAAAAACGATTTTTTTTTTCAAAAGTTTTCATCTGGATTTGTTGGAAAAACGAACACGTTAGACCTAGAAAAGTATTCTTCCATGCATTTTTGTGTGGAGCCAGTGGAAAATGAGCCAAACCTACCCCAACCCCCTAAGATCTCATTTGGTAATGCTAGAAGACTTTTTTTATTTTTCGAGGTTTGCTATAAATAAGTTTTTAACTGCGGGAATGGATGAATGAATTTTTTCATGGATTTTCATGTGGAGCTGGTGGACAAACGAACACATTTGACTTTGCCCACCTAAGATTTAATTTGGGGGTTTTGGAGCCCTTCTTTGTTTTTGCCTGCAAAACAGATAAATTGAATATTTTTTTTCCTGAAATCGGACGAAAAAATTTTTTCATGGATTTTCATGTGGAGCTGGTGAACAAACGAACCCATTTTTCTCAGCCCCCTAAGATATCATTTGGTTATCCGGGAATATTTGTTTGTTTTTCTAAGTTTGCTATAAAAAAAGAAAAGTTGAATAGGTATTTGTTTTCCTCGCGTTGGACAAACGGTATTAAGGATTGGGAAAACGTGGACAAACGATAGAAAAATAACGAATCCGATAAACACTTCACAGACATTTTTAAGTTGGGGTTCTGACTTCACACAGCTCTCTCTCACTCTCAAGTGCACCATTGACAGTTTATTTCAGTGATGTCAGAAAAGGTTTCCCTTTTAACCAAATTATTGCCTCATTTAAGTTAAAAGCAATAGGCATTTCATACATTAAGAAATTATTTTAATAAATTTTATGAAAACTAAACACTTAAAACAAATTAAATTCAAGCACCTCTCTATATTAATCCGCCTATACACAATGTGACTTTTGGAATTCTCACCCCATAATTTGAAATCATCGGTTAATTGAGCTTAAGAGAATAAGAAGCGATTAATATTCTCCCCCATGGCAATGTCGTACTTAACCTGAATTATTAATTTTCGAAATTGCTTCTATTAATATGTAATTGATGATTCTTAAGTAAAAGTTTTGACTTTTAATAATAATTATTGTCGAATGAAGATTACTACGAAAGTTTTCTTCAAAAAACCCTTTCCACGAATCCAATAAATGATCTCCCTCCATGAAAGCAAAGCAATAACGTCTCGTGAATCGCATTTTATTTCTTCGTAGACGAGAAGTCATAATCAGAGAAGTAATGGGCAATGGGGACCTGTATTTTTTGATTTTTTTTTTCTAAGGGGAATATTCCTAATTAATAAGCGGATTTAAAAGTTCACTTAGAACTTTGCACAAACCTTACAAATCCATAACAATGAAATCTGAACCTCACCTCATTTTCTGTTAACAATTCAAGCAACAGTCCGAAATTCGCTCTAAAGATAATAATTTTAAGGTCTTAGTTGGGTTACAGGGATCATGAAGGGAGGCACACCGTGCCAGCCGTGCCGTACAAAAGTTACCAAGGTTTCGGCCGCATGTACTCTATAATATACCTACTCTTACCTTACATGGTAGCTGATGCTAATGATGAAGAACCGTTAAACTTTTGAGCTTATTCTGTGAAAATTTATGCAAAAAGTTCGAGAAGTTCGTAGAGTATTCAACCTTAATCGTCATTAATAAGCAACCGAAGAACAACCAGCTAAACAATAAAACAGCAGCAGTAGCTGTCGTAGTTCGTCATTTCACTCCAATAGCTACTATATAGACGAAGGCTATGGCTGAGGCTGTAAGCACAGTGGCTGTCCCCCGTCATCGTCGAGAAAAACTTTTCTTGAATGTGAAAGTTATTATTACTCCACTGCTGAGTTTTCTTGCTAATAACAATTTTCCCTTTTCCTTTTTTTCCTGCGAAAAAAAGAAATTGAAATTCTTCCTGCCAGTTGTTGTTTTGGGCGTTTGTTTTGGCCATCATCGTATTTGAGTTCTTCTTTCTTTGGAATATAGTAGTAGAGGAATAGTCACTTCGGCCAGCTTCATCTTTTATGACCAAGTTGTCGGTTTGATATTCTGGCAAAGTAGTTTTGAATAATCCCCATGATGACTTAGTGTGGCTCTACCAAGATTTAACTTTAGCTATGGACTTGTGTGTGCAATTGTATATGTGGCTGCTCTTGGTTGCTGAATATGTATAAACCCTTTTAAGAATTCTTGTAATGCTTAATGACAGTGGGTTGGAATAATTATAGTTTTGCTGTCATCTAGAATCTAATCAAAATTCATTTGAGAAATATGGATTTTTACAAAAAGTTTTCAATGTCTGGTTAGTGCTTTGAAGCAGGCTTTTGCAATGGCTTCTATTTTTATATTTTTAAGGAACAGACATTAAGAACTTCATAATTATGAAACTTTTTTTTAATTTAATAATTTGTTTTTTGTTTCAAAATGGTTTTTTCGTTTACACATTTTTGTTTTATGAATTTTCTACACTTTCTACATTGTTGACATGCTATTGTCGACAATTTTAAATTGTCTAAGTTGTCTACGCGTAAACAGTCGAGTAGTCTACATTTATAGTCTACATGGCAAAACACTGACCAAGATTTGCTTTTCAATGCCACCCACGTTTCTTTGTGAGATATTTCCAAAAAATAGCTAACATCTGAAAAGCCAGGAGCCTTACAAAATAACGCAAACAAAAATCTTGAGTAAAGAAGTCTCACATTTTCTCAATAATCTCGAAACTAAAAATCCCATTTTTAACAATTTCGCATTTACATTTTGCAACAAAAAATTTCGTAAATAAATCGAAATCTCGAAAATTAAAGTCTCCAATATCAAAATCTCGCATTTCCACTAGCATGCGCTCCGAGTTTCGGACTGAAAAAAAAAAATAAACTCGAAGATGAATCTCCAAAAGTAAGAATCTCACGCAAGACTTTCAAAATTTTGAAAAAAAGTGTATTTTCTGCGATATTTTGTGAGATTTTAATATGTGAGATTTAAGTTTGCGAGATTATGTTAGTGCGGTATTGTGGTGCGATTTTGTAATTACAAGATTTTGTAACGCTCTAATTTAACTTTCAACATTTCTTACCCAACCAGATAGGCCACTATAGATGGTGATAAAAGGTCTACTAGTTTCAGTAATCGGTTAGTGATGTACATATTTTGTTTTAGTGAATTTTAAAAGTTTTTTTAAAGGCCACTCAAGGTAATTTCAAAAATTTTTGGTTCTTCATTTATGTTATCTTAGAAAACAAAAACAAGTTTAAAAGATCGTAATTGGTCAGGTATTGATTTTTCAATAAATTTTCAGAGCTTTATTAATATCGTAGTGGTTTTAGCACCATGATTTATGGGTTTTCGCAAAAATCGTAAGCTTACCATCCGAAAGGCCACTGAATCATTATGAGAGGCCAACCAAGTCATGGTATGGATTTTCTTTTTTTATTCTAAATTCCTAAAAGCAATTTATGCCTGACCAATTACTGAAACTAAAGCTGACTTTTTATGACAATTTAGTGACCTTTGAAATGGCACAAGGTTAAAAGATTCAAAAGCCCCTGGGACTTTTAGGTATATCAAATTGATAACTTAAACTTATGTCAATATTAGATTTAATTTTTGGTTAAAATGAATTTGTAAAAAAGAGCCATTTGTTATCTTGTGTTCAGCAATTTTGACAAAGTCATCAAACTAATTTCAAAATCATTTTTACGCTAAAATTAAAGTTAACATAAACTTGAATTCTTTTATTATTCCTTAAATTAAATTATTTATTTATTATTTAGCAACATATATTGAATGAAAACGCAGTATTTGTAAGTGTATATCCTTAAAAGATAATTGTTTCTACTATATCACTGGAGAAAAATTATTTTTGTG
This sequence comes from Dasysyrphus tricinctus, assembly GCA_963921185.1. Classification (NCBI taxonomy): domain Eukaryota; kingdom Metazoa; phylum Arthropoda; class Insecta; order Diptera; family Syrphidae; genus Dasysyrphus; species Dasysyrphus tricinctus. Next base: position 238,221,078 of record OY992531.1, on the reverse strand, counting down.
ACGTTTTTTTGCATTGTGTCCTTAAAAACACACAAACGATCGTAGACGAATTTTGTCCTTTTAGTAGTGAAATCATTTTTTCATGATGGAATTCAAATATTTTAAATTTATGTATGCTTGGAAAAAGCCCAAGGGGGGGGTGTCATGACCCCCATTACCCTCCTTGTATCCACCAATAAGGGAGGGGAATTTTACATTCCGATGCCCTAGACCCATTAAAGATTTCGAAATTAAATGGTTGCGAAAGAGAAACAAATGATCTCACCTTCGAACTCATTTCTAAATTATTACTGACTCAATTCTTCGTCATACTGAAAAGGGTGTTACAAGGCGTCTCCAAAAAATGTTTTAGAGATAGTGTCAAAGGGACCGTTTTTTCAAGTTATTTTGTGAAGAACAAAAAGAAGACTATATGCCAAATTCCACAGCGATAGTCTTCTCTATGCGATATTTCCAGTTTCGCAGGATTGAGTTTCAATAAAATAAAATGGGATGTCACGGTAAAATTTACCGTGACAAAAACTGTTCTTTTTAAATTCCAAAATCCAGAGAACAAGTTGAAGTGTACAGAAGCTGATTGTGTCATAAATGTCCTTATTTATTTTTATGACAGCGTATCTTGAAGAAACAAAGTAATTGAGGTAACTGGCACTTAAGCCTAGTACGCTGCTGAAGTGAAACGAACATTTTCTGGGCTTTCCATCTCGAAAATGAAATCATAAACGTAAATATTGTGAAAGAAAAATATGGAGAGTTTTATGTCAAAATATAAATTAAAAAAAAAATATAACGTCAATTTTTTTTTTCTCGTCTGATGTAAATCATTTGTTTTCGTATCGTCTTTTGTGGTGTTAAGGACTCCAAAATTTTGTGCGGTCGGTGTTTTTGATTTGCTTAAACTGAATCATTTCGTTTTCGACGGTATTTTCTTCCATTTACCTATGCATATTTTCAACGAAAACTTCCAGTCAACGAAGGAAAAATAAATGCAATAAATCATGCTCTCTGGGTTAATATTTTATGTGGTAGGGGTGACCCCCAGGTATAACATACTAAAAGTCCCCAGCCCAGGGCTGCGAGCTTTTGCAAGGAGTGGGGGTTAAAGGTCCCTTTTTGTAATTTTTCGGGAATATTTTGAAAACTAAGCGTTTAAGCGGAAAAGTGTACACAACAAAATTAAAGAATAATAAGGGTATTCATGCAACAGCGTAAACTCGTCGTAAACATCGTAAAGTTTTAAACTTCGTAAATCTGTCAAATTTTCCATACAAATTGTGACAGAATTACGAAGTTTTAAAGTTTACTACGTTTACGACGACTTTACGCTGTTGTATGAATACCCTTAATAAATTTCTTACAAATAAAGTATTATTCATATTTTCGGCAGGAGCAAGGTTAAGAAAGATACGGGGAGTAGAAAATTCAAAAATTTGAAAAACAATGATATTGTCTTACAAAACAATGGTTTTTGATCAATAAACCCAGAAATAACCGGAAAAGTACGTAAATATATTGATTCATGGTCATTTCAGTGACGTCATGAGAGCAAGTTGAAGTGTACAGAACAGGGCTGTCGTTTCACTTTCACATAAAGCAGTACTTCGAGGAAAAAAATTGCAGTACACTGCAGTACGGCAGTAAAATATATACCAACATAGCTGTTAATGCATTTAATTTTGTTTAAATGCAAATATTGTTCATTAAAAATTATCACATACTCGCCAATTACCTATTTAACTCTAGCGCACTGCAATGGTGGTATTCATTATTTTATTACCTACAGAACTATTGTTGTGATTGTGCACGTTTTTCTCTAAATTATTTAAATAAATCAAAGCCAATAAATTTTCCAGTTGATGGCTAACTTACCCTGGGCACCACAATAACTTGGTTTATAATGAGAAGATTTAGCGCATATAGTACAAAAAATATTGCTCATCGATTAATGCAATTTTAATAAATTTTTTGACAAAATTTGCCACTCCATAAATTGGCTCCATGATTTACTCTAAAACTATTGAATGCATCAAAAAAAGCATGTAATTTGTATTTTTTTATAAAATTGAATAAGCTGCAACTTTTACCTTGTTTATTTCATACCAAAAAGTTGATAGTTTTCGAAAAATTAGCAAAAAACTGAACCTTACAACTTTTTAATCCTCCAAAAATTCTTTTTTTCAACCAAAATTTAGGGTGGTGTTGGAAATTGCTCAAGACGTCAAAACAAGGCCCCACCAAAATTCAACTTTGAAGGAGTTTTGTCGTTAAAATCTAAATTTCATGGGCTAGAGATCCATTAGTATAATTTAACATTGCTTTTGACAGTTGGGTGAAAAAAATACATTTTGACGTGTGTGGAATATTTCGTTCCAAATGGCATCAAAATGTCCTTCCTTTTTTCGGATCAGAAAAGAAAATTTGAAAAATTCCAGAATTACGAATTTTTTACTTGTGATATACAGGCTATGCCTATATGGCAAACTACGCACTCGTAAAAAATGGAACTCGAGATTTTTCTCAATACATCTATATGTACATAGTGAGCGTATTCTATACAATTTTATCTGTTTTTTTTTTATAAAAAAAAATTAGATAAAAAGAACTAAAACTTTTTGGATATGATTATGACTTGAAAATGTTGTGTGAACAAATTTTCAAAAAAGCAGTACTTTGGTCGTATTAGCAGTACGGCAGTACGGAGTTTCAAAAAGCAGTACAAATACTTCAATTGCAGTACTTCGACAGCCCTGGTACAGAAGCTGATTGTGTCTAAAATGTCCTTATTTATTTTTTTGACACAGTGTTTATTTTTTTATGAGAAACACTGTTTCATCAAAGGTAAGCAGTACACAGAATTTTTCCAAGTTACAGGCCAATACTTTATGAAAGCATTTTTGGACATATCCTAAAAAATATATTATATAGAAGGAGAGGTATATTTCCCCCTCCTTTCTATAAGAGGGGACAAATTCCCTAAACATTGACTGAAAATAGAAAAATAGCTATTTAAAAACAACGGAAATAATTACAATATTGTGCTACATCTTTTTCAAAAGCTTAAAACTGATTCTTTTATTATATATTTTTGAATAATTCGTTTGAAAACTCAAAATTAATTAAAAAAAAAAAATTGAAAATTTTGTTTAATTGATTTTTCATTTTTTATTTTAGTTTTTGAGAAAATTGAAAATTATGAAAACTCCTTTTTTCTTCGAAAGCACTTATATACAATTACCCAACAAAAATGATTTACAAAAAGTAGTTTTCGTTATTTTTAATTTTCTCAAAAACTCAAAACCCTACAACCGTCTAGTTTTCAGCATTCGACCCAAGGCTAACAACAACACTAAATAATAAAAAACAATTTATTACTTTATAGTGTAAAATAACAAATGAAAATTCATTTAAGAAAATTTTTTAATTTTTTTTTATTAATTTTGAGTTTTCAAACAAATTTTTCAAAAGCTGTAGACGTGATTTTACCTTATATAATAGGCGTGTTCAGGAAAATGAGATCTAAGAGCACAGTACACATATTAAAGGTAATATCATAAGAGTTTTGATTTTTGTTTCTTCTGCGCATATGTCAAAATTTGTGTCAAATGTCAGTATTTGTTGTTGTTTTTACGTGTATTTAAGTCATCACGCTCCCAGTCATTTTTATTTCTGACAATTTCAATTTTAATTTGTTGTTGTTTTTACGTGTGCTTTCTTCCTCACGTTTACAGCTATTTTGTATTTCCGACTGACAAACTGCGCAGTATAATACCTTAGATTTGTGTACTGTGGCTTGATGTTACTGTTTTTGAGAATGGCTTAGTACCCCACATAACTTTTCACTTTATTATTGTAAAAGATGAACCGTTATCGTCTTATCCCTATTTCCCTAAAATCTAACAAAAACTCACCGAAGTAGGTCTTTTTTATCGCGAGTGGAGCATCATTTCGAATTTACCTTTCCGCATGTTTTAGTTATTAGTTTTGGTCTTCTCTTTTTTTCGTCGCATGAGTACTCTTTTTTTCGTCGCATGAGTACTCTTTTTTGCTTACGGATTCTGTTTTTGGAAATTTTGAGGGGAAAATGGTTTTACAAATTCGAAATTGCTTTGTTCAATTTTTGGTCCTTTCGTCTGGTTTTCTCTTAAAAAGTAAGAAAATAGGGGGAAAATGGTTGAATGTGTTCATCGTGTTCACGCGATCCTGGAAGTGACACCAGCGATCGGCGAATTTCACGATGAATTGCAAAAGCTAAGATTTGTCAGTGCAAGTAAGTAGGACCGCTGGATTTCGTCAACGGTGGCACTGTTCAGCAACATAGCTGACAGTTGCTTACAAATGACTTCTTGACTGAAGAGCAGCGTGTTAAGATTGTTTAAGAGATTACTGGAGGATAGTGTTGAAGGTTGAAGAAATCAATTTTAAGTGTTAAAAAAGGAAAAATTGAAAATCGAAAATTGAGGGTTTTTTTGAGAAAGTGGAAGGAAAACTTAAGAGCGAAAAACTACAAAGGATATACAGGAAAGAAAATTTTACATATGAAAGTTGGAAAAAAGATAAGTAGAGTCTTAATTAATTTATTAAATTTTTATTCAGATTTTAATTATTCGTTATTTGGTGGCAAAATTGTAAATTTTTTTTTTAAATTCGGTTAGTTTATGTTCCGTCGGTTTTCTCCTGGCATTGTAGGACTTGCGACCCCGTTATTTAAAATCTGCTTTGGTTCTTTCGGGACAAAGGTTCATCTTCTTTTTTTTAACCTTACACATTTTTTAAATTTAATTAAAAAAAAAACTTGGGTTTTAGCCGCCCTCCCTCTCCCAAGAAAAATAATTAATAAATAGTTTTCCATTCATCCATTCGAAAAATAATTTCACTTTTTTTATTTCAAAAATTTTTCACCGTCATCGCGTCGGTTCTGCTTCGGAAGTTTTATGATTTCCTTATTACAAAAAATGATTGAACGCACACGTTAAACGCAAGAGTTCACCTATGATGGGTAAAAGCTATTGTTCTTTAAAGTTCATTTGGAAGAAGACCCAGTCATGCACTTTTTATTAAATTTTTATTAAGTTTTTCAGAAACTTATAATAATGGAATTTCCATGTTTATATATTTGTTTGCAAAACAAACTTATTGGAGTTGTATAAAATCATAAAACCTATCTCATGTATAAATTATGTTTGACAATTAATTTTAAAATCAAAATGCAAACTTCATACTATAAAAAAGGCAAAATCTAATTAAAAAACTTCTCGTGAGCAATTGTGCATTGTTTTCAAACTTTTTTTCTAGTTTTTATAAACAAAATATTGTAGTTTATATAAAAAAATAAATAAAAACTTATACCAGATTGCTATAAAGCATCTCTCAATGCACTTCCTTAACTTTAAAGGTTCCATCAGCAAAGCATCACTCAGTCTGCCACTCGTTTCGATTTTTCACTCACAGGACATCAACGACAGGGACTTGCCAGCCGCACGGAGGTGAATAGTCTGTGTATAGTAAAAACAAAAATGCAATTTAAAATAATAAAAACCGCGTCCATGAAACAAAAAAGTTCTTAGTTTTTCTACCCACCCGCACCCGGGACCGCCATCCGCATGAATAAGAAAATTTAACATTTTGCATTTTTTTTAAAAGAAACATCAAAGGATAAAAAAAAACAATTTTTAAAGTAGAAAAACACAAGAAAAAAGTAATCAACTACCATACAACTCCTTGCTCCTTGGATGTTTTCTATCATGAGGTATTTCTATTTGTATTAGAGCATAGTATTGTAGCTCAAAAGTGAAACGAAATAAGCGTAGGTTATATAAAAAATATACCATTCAGGCAGCATAGTTTAGCATTTAAAATCAGAAAAAAATATTATTTTGAACAAAAAACACACAAATCTTGCTTCGCATCCTTGAAAATGTCTTCGTTAACCAAAAACAGCAACTAAAGAATGAATGGAAAAGGATACAAAAACATAATGTATAAAGCAACCTGGGTTATAGGAGCTTATTGAAATATACTTTTTAAGCTACATAAAACAATTTACAATCGTATAGCGGAAGGAAATTAGTATGAGAAAATTAATCTCCTGTTATTTTGCGAAAAAAAAACTATGGAATTCAATTTAATATATTTTTGTTTAAGCAATAAAAAAATGTTTCTGTTCTTTGTCTTTGTCTGTTTTGGTTTCTACAAAACGTTTTTGGTATTGCGAATAAAAGTTAGTTTTGAACTCAATTTTGTTTTTAAATTAAAAAAAATGCAAGTTGAAATTCTGTTAAAATCCTTTTTACTGGTGCATCTATCTGCAAATTGAGCCACAGGCTAAACGGATTCAAATGGATTTACTTAAAATTTAGTACAAAGAATTTTTTTATTTTGTTCAGAAGAAATTCGAATATTACGTTTCAAGTGGATTTAAGATGAATAACTTCAAATCAAAACTGATTCCTTAAATGATTTATTCAAATCAAAAATAATGTGTCTGTAAAATAATGGTTAAATTTGGCCATTAACGAGGTATGGAATCTAAAAAAAAAGGATTTTAAACTAAAAAGTCATTTAAAGAAAATTGAAGGAAATTTAATTTTGTGCAATTCTGATATTTTCTTAAGCTAGTTCGAAAGGACTTTTCTGTCTAAAAAAAAAATATACAAAAATTGAATGAATGTAAGTTTTATTTCGTTGCTTTTTGGCTGCACAAACAAAGATATCTTTATTTTATCCAAACAAATAAAAAAAAACTTTCAAGACAATAAAATTAAAGTGTCATCAAATTTGTGTGTATCAACATTTTAACTTTATAGTCAACCTTCAAATTTTATTGATATTTCCGTAGTACATCTTAGCTACATATATTATTATAGACATCAAGTTTATAGTGTACCTATTTAATTTATGTAGGGCGTAAAATATAAATCCCTTATAGCCTTGAAAATATGAAATATATAACAAAATGGAAGGTAGGTAAATGACAACAACACAAACTATTGCTTGCATAAATTTGACTAGCTGATGATAGTGTTTGTCCTACTATTAGTTGTCAAGGCTTACCAAAACCCATTTTCGGTTTATATCGCAAAAGTTAATTACAATTTCCAAGAACATGCACATAATAAATATACTTATATATGTATATGTATGTATGTGTATATATAGGTACTCATCATTTGCTTGTGAAATGATAATGATCTTTGTTGCTTTGACGAAAACCATAAACCATCATATACCTACCCCAAACCTCGAAAGTTTCTCTTCAAAAACCAAAGCAAATCCATCCCATCAACAACGCCACTTTGTTTATTCTATACAAAACCCTTTATATATGTATAGTTAATAATTTAAACAAGGTGTTAAATAAATGTCAACCAAAAATTAGATACATACGAACTCATATACTTGTACAGTGAATCAAAAAATTTTTCGATCTAGGTAGGTACTTCTTGGAATAAGTTAGGGGCTGAAATGAGTTAGCAAATAAAAATAGCCTATGCAGCAAGAAAGAATATGAACTATAATAAGAAATAATAATAATTAAACTTCTATACTTTTGACAAATTTCCTTTTGGTTTATGTTTTTCTCGATCAGAACAAAGCAATTTCAGAAAGTATACTTTGTTGAACAATGGCACACTAGGGCGTATACGCACTTTTTTCTTGATATCTCTTTTATTTGCTTTTTGTTTTGTGCACCTTGTATAATTCGTCTCAATTTTAAATTTGTTATTTTCAAAAGCCTTAAAGTTGCCAACTAATTTCGCTCATCATCGGCACCAGTCTGGCCGGCGTGTACACGTTGAGAAATGCTTGATTTAAGCTTGAAAATAAATTGTCCCTTATCATCAAAGAAATATTTTTTTTTTGGTGATAACGTCAAAATGTTAAGTTTAATAACTCATAATCTCTAGGAGTATATTATGTTAGTAAAATAGATATGTAATTTTCAATCCTTAATCGCGATATTTGAATCGCTTAGCTAGCTGGCAATATGGGAGCACCAATGCATATAAATAAAATTGAAGTAAAGTTAAGCAAGTTTTGGATTTGTGAAAAAAAGTTTTCGGGATTTCATTCAAACTTGATTCAAAAATTGTATCGATACAATAATAATTGTTTCTACTTTTTTTGACTTATTTCTTTTGAATAAGATACTTTTTAGCCAAAAGAAAATGAAATTAAATGAATAAGCGATTTATGGAGCTTGTTGTTTTTTTTTGAACCGTCACCTCCTAAGAGCTGTCGTCTTAGAAAAGACCAGAGCAATATATCAACACTAACAAAATTTGCTGACACGAAGGACACCGTGTTGAAAACTTGTTATTTTTGGTACTTGCGATTAAGAAGTTTCGAAAGGGCAAGTTTTGAGTTATTTCAAGATAACAATCAAACATGAAATTAACGATTATAGAGAACACGTCTATCTGTCTGCACCTCAACCTACAGCCTAAACCACTGAAGCGATGTTCTTCGAAATTTGAACAAAAGCTTTTGTTTGTAATTCTCATACAACTATTACGCTTAAACTTAAACTTAAATGTACGAATGGTGTATTCATTGAAAAAAAAAACAAAAATTGTTACTAACGGTACCTGTCATATTTTATTTTTGACAGCTTTACTGATTTCATTCAAAATTTGTCTGCAAAAGCTTCTTTATAAAATAAATATTGCATATTAAAGTTAAAAAAAAATGTTGGATTAAACAAATTTTTTTAAGCCAATATTTCAAAAATGGGTTGATAGTTCTTTTTTAATTTTGGAGTTTAGTGTATTTTAAGAAAATAATTTAATTTTTTGAACAGTGAGCAGTAGAATTAAATGGTACTTAGCTAAACAATTCTCACAGGCCGCTCCACACAGCAGCGTATTTTTCTACAGGAGACGTTTGAAGTAGTGGAACAGTTTAACTACCTTGGGAGTATTGTTTCTGCAAACGGTGGTACGGATCTGGACGTTAAAAGTAGAATAAATATAGCTCGTGCTGCCTTCGGTACTCTGTCCCGCATCTGGAAATCAATTCAAATCTCCCTACGCACTAAGTTGAGATTCTTCGAATCCAATGTCAAATCCGTGCTGTTATATGCTTGTGAAGCCTGGAAAGTCACGTCTACCATTTCGAAGAAATTGCAGGCTTTTGTGAATCGCTGTCTTTGCCACATCCTTAAGATTCGCTGGCCACAAATAATATCAAATGAGGAATTGTGGCGCAGGACAAGTCAAGAGCGGCTGGACGTCGACATAAGAAAGCGTAAATGGCGTTGGATTGGTCACACACTGAGGAAACCAAACAATCAAATTGCAAAGCAGTCCTTTGAATGGAATCCTCAGGGTGCACGGTGGGTTGGAAGAGCAAGAACAACTAGGGAATCAACTGTCTTTGCGGAAGCAGAATCCCAGAGAAAGACGTGGCCACAGCTAAAGTACCTTGCAGCAGACCGTGAAGGATGGAGACGTTTTGTTGACGCCCTATGCCCCAGCCTGGGTTACAGGACACTATATTGATGATAGCTAAAATGGACTCACAGTGTTTAATTTTGTGATTCGCACACCTACCACGACTATAGCTTGCCAACACTATAAAAATGGTCCACTACATTAAATTAAGGCTATTTGTATATAGATACTCCAAACTGACATATCAATTTTGATTTTTAATGTAATAAAAATTGTACACATTGAAAATCTATTTTTTAGTAAATCGATTCAACGATTTAAATTGTTTTGTTTGCATGTATTTAAGTTTCTTCAAATGATCAGATGACTTTTTTACTTTTGAGCTCAATGTTTCTATTAGACTGGTTGTTTATGCAATTGAAAAAACGAGTTTCATTCTTCGTTCCTATATCTAAGTTCTCAGGTTCCAAGCAACTTGACTTATGAAATCAAGCATGTGCGAGGTGCGATCTAGACGTGCATTTTATTTGGATGTTTTCGTTGCAAAATTCATAACTTTTGAACGTGCACAAATCGTCAATTTTTTTGTCAGTTTGAGGTATTGAAAGAAGTTTTAAAACTATAATAGACTATGAGTCCACAGCAGATTTTGGGTGGAGAGTGATAGCAAAAAAAGAAGTATAGGCGTCGAAAGCTTCAATAAAAGCTTTTCAAAAAATTAAAGTCTTGCAAGCGAGGCGACAACTGGGGCCTTTGCGAGAAATAGTGCATCGAAAAAAAAATATGAATGCAACTTCAAGTACAATCGTGTTAACCGAAATTGGTTCTTATCCCTCCCTAGATAAGCTCCGCGGATCCTGAAAATCTGAGATCATTTCAGTGTTTAATTCGCCCTGCCAGACTGTTTAAAAAAACAGTTTTTCACTTAGAATCTCTAATTATGTAGGTCCAGAACCCTGAATTCTATTGATTGCCAAGAGGATTTAGTCCAGCATTTTTTAATAAATAAAAAGTAAAAAGTTTGAAATTTATAACATTTACTTAATTTTGAAAATTGAAAAAAAAATATTTATATGTAGTTGTTTTTCTATCAATTTTTGAATGCATTGCCCTAAAAGAGGATATTGTTCAACAAATAAGAAAAAATAAATACAAATTTATAAGAAAAAAAATTAAAAAAGGTAAAGAATAAAAATATTTAATAATTTGAAAAATCGAAATAAACTATTTGTAATTTGTTTTCATAAATTTTAGTGATGTGGTTTAAAAAAAATTATAAATTAATAATAATATAATCAATGAAAAAACAACGAAAATAAATAAAATGGTAAAATATTAACTAACTTTAAAAATCGAAAAAAAAATTATAATTTTTATTTTTTTTTATGAAGATTTTTAAAGAATCAAATGAATAAATAATTTTGGGGGCGCAACAGCTCCTGGAGAACTAGGTCTTAGTGACTTACAACTCTCTACCATTCCTGTGTGCGTGTTGTTGGCAGGCATGGAGGGGATCTACAATTTTTTGCCAAGTCTGAACGGCTAGGTTAGAAGCACTTATTCGAAAAGTTTTGTCTTCATTTGCATTTTGATGACGACTACGCAATGTTTACAAACAAAACAATTTGTTCCTTTAACAGGGTTGTAAGACTTTGATGAGCTTGAAAATTAACAAAAATATTTATGCTTTACTTTGAATTTCTGTGATCTCTGTACATTTATGTCCAAAATTATGTCAAAATTTCATATCAGATAAATTATTGATAGAAGTTTAGACTAAAAATCACAATCAATCGGTGCATGGGGAAAAAATAAAGAAACCGACTGAACAATAACAAGCTTGTGTGTGTTAATAAAAATGCTAGTCGCTGTTGCAATTGATAAACAACGAAACCTGCATTGGGATAGAGCTAACCATGTGGCTTCAGTGGCGCGGTGTGTAGTGCATCGGCCTCTGAATCGCAAGGTTCATGGTTCGCTCCCATATGACGGCAAAGAGTTTTTCAATTAATACGAGCATAACCAGACTAAGCACCACTAAAGGAGTCTGATGATCGAGGTGGCTCTCGTGAAATAGCTCTCGTGAAATAAATAACTTCAGCCTATAATAAAAAAAACTTGGTGGTAACATACACAAGTTGTTGTTGTTCATTCAAAATTATTCAAAAATCACCAAAATTCGCATCAAAGGAACAGGTTTAATATTTGCATAAAAGATTTACCGAAAGACAACAAAAAGTTGTTTCTTAGTACTTTTTTAAAAACTAACATTAAAGTGTAAAAGAATATACATGACTGGGTCACACCTACTTGCTCTTATGTTGAATAGGCTCGGAGTTTAAAAAAATTGTATATATGTATGTATGTATTTAAAGACATGGAAATTGTGAGAAAAAATGATTAAAAGCTTGAAGTAAGACATTTAGATTAGCAAAACCTATACTCTCTTGATACTCGGAGTTGTTCATTAGGTGATAATATGAAAACAAAAATTTAAAATTGTGGGTGCGGTTTTTTAAAAATCAGTTTTTTATACATCAAATTCCTTACATATTCTCAAGGAAAAATTTTCTTATGCAAATCTTAAGTATTTATTTATTTGCATATAAAAATAAGATTTCAAAAAATTGTCAACCAATTTTTGAGATACCAAATTTTCAAAAACAAAAATATACCAAATTTTCAAAAAAAAAAAATAATTTGAAACTTTTTTAGAAATTCCAAAATTTCTGTTTGGAAATTTTGATAAGCCATATTATTTAAAATTATGTGAGATTTGTATGTACAAAAATTAATCAAAATCTGTTCAGATGATAATGAGAAAATTCAAAATAAAAGAAACCATTCCATGACAGATACTACTACTAGTTGCTAAGTGTTAAATTTATCACAACAAAAACATAAATGTTAAAAAAAGAGCCAAGTTCTTATGTGTAGGTACAAGAAATCTGTGCGTAAAAAGTCAGCCAAAAAAAGTCACTCCTTTTTGCAAAGATTTATTTTGCCAGGTGAAAGTCAAGCCCTACCGCTCTACAAAGTTTCATAATTCTACGACAATAGAAAGTGTTCCATACAAATAATAGCAATTCTGATAAAGTGGGTGGATGGCACCTCCCCCTGAACTGACCATTCCAAATTTTCGATTATTTTCCTTTCTAAGTACTTTAAGTCCTACCGACCTACCAATTTTCATCGTTCTACAACAATCGGAAGTGCTTCATATAGTTTATAAGAATTTTTAAGAATGTGGGTTGATGCCACGCCCCCTGAACTGAAATTTCAAATTTTTCGATTTTTTTTCTTCTAATTACTTCAAGGCCTACCGACCTACCAATTTTCATTGTTCTACAACAATCTGAAAGGCTCCATATAATTTATAGAATATTTTAGAAAGTGGGTGGATGCCACGCCCCCTGAATAGAAAATTGCAGATTTTCGATTTTTTTCCTTTGTGTGTACCACAAGGCCTACCGTTGTGCGAAATTTCAAGTTTTTACGATCTCGGGAAGTGCTCCATTATTTTGATGATCTGTCAGTGAGTCAGTCAGTTACGGTTTTTGCTATATCTTTGGAACTACTAATGCTAAAGAGTTGAAATTTGGTGAGCCACATGTGTTTGATCAGTTCAGCAAATACTCCGAATTTGAAATTTCTGACTTTATTGATACTGAATTTAGAGGGGGGTTGAAAATCGCCTGAGTTTGTTCCTGTAAGAAGGGTGTAGTACCGCGAACTTGGCTGGGCACTACCGTGCCCTTTGATAATTTTTGGCAGTAGACCGCACTATTTTAAGCATACGGACAAAGTTTGAGCAAAAGTGTACAAGCTGTTAAGAAAAAAAAAATACTGCCCTTAACAGTTTCTTAAATTTTGTATGAAAGGAACAGTTATTTTTGCATAAAGTATTATTTTTTCTTAAAATATCTTAGAGCATGTTAAAAGACTCTTATCGAGTATTGAGCTTCAAATGCCTTCTGGCTTTCCAAAAAGCCACAAAACATTACTGTTAGTATTGCGGTTGTTTTATTGGATTTTTTTCTATTTTATGTAAATATTTTATGAAATTGCCCCTCCCGCCCAAGCGGGGGGAGATATTACCACCCTCCCGTAGGATTTTTGTCTTGTCTAGTTCCCACCTACTTGCTCTGAATTTTTTTGGCAGATCTTATATGAATTTTCTAGTATGCAAAAAAAGGGAAATTTAATTTACAGCGACTATAGGGGATGAATAAAAATCTGAAAAAATTAGGGAATTTTTTTTTCTTCATTTAGAGCCGATTTGGGTCCATCCGGGATGACATTTGTTTCAGGAAACCAACCCTATATAGAGAGAAAGTAAAAAATATTGAATAAGAAATTTATCAGGCAAGTCAAATAAATTCAATAAATTGACCACTGTCAAAATGCATGTTCTTTTTTTAGAAAAAGGGCACAGATTTCAACAAGACTTCAAATATTGACTGTTGAAATTGAATTTGAAGAACAATTTTTCATATTTACGAGTATTTATAGCACTTTTTAAAGCCGGCTTTTTTGACCCACTGCACCTCAGTGTGTGTACATGTTTAAGTGTCACACGAACACCAACCATCAGATGGGGTTAGTTATTTTGGATGGATATGTGCTTATAATATGCTTCAAAGTGTGTGGTTGACTTTGGGTTTAACTAGAAAAGCGCTTAGAATTTGCCCTCATGGAATTTTACACCTGAACGTAATTAAAATGATCCTTGTACCTACAATCTTCAGAGGTGTTACCTATATACCTGCAGAGAGTCTATATCTGATGGTTTATATCAGAGGGGTAAAGGCTAAATGAAGCTCATATACACACTTTGGTCATCCTCAAACCCCACACCACATTCATGATGTGGTTTCCTTTGTCACATTGAAAAGGTTTTGGTTGGCCTTGTGAGGTTTTTTTTTAAACACATTTTTACTGGTTTATTGCTAACCCCCAATTTTGGGCTGTAAAATTGTCGGCTATCTTATTCCATTTTGATCCTTTTTTTGCGCTTAAAATTTGCTTATCCCCCGATGCCCCTTTCGAAGTTCTTTCGTTCTTGTCGTGTTATATGGTGTCGTGTTCGGTCTGTTTTAAATCTGAAGTACCTATACGTATATGTGTGTTGTTCATATATGAACTTTGGGCTCAATATGAAAAGATAAACGAGTCCTGAACCCATACGTCCAGCCCGTCTCTTCACGAATACCAGGGCTGATTATGGACTGGGTTGCAGCAGAGGACGGAATTACAATCGATTTGGATTTGTTGACTGGTAAATACAAACGGCAAGGCCAGTGTTCGTCCTGACTCTTCCCGGTTCCATATATACAAGCGGGGACAATATTTCTGTAGGTAGTTTTGGTTTATTGCCCAGGGACGGGGACGGGAATGGGCTGGGGTAAGAACAGTCGTTCGGTTGTTATTACATTCACTGTGGGTTTTTATTTGTAATATTTTTTTTCCCTTTTTTTTATTGTTATTACTTTTTATCTTTTTCGTTGGTGTTCATCGTATTTCTATGGACAGCTCTGTCATGGGAGAGTATGGTATAAACAACACGGGAGAGGAGCAGAGTTATTTTCCTGAGCCGAGAAGGAGGACACTATATTGTATAGCAGAGTAGCAGCCGGAGCAATATAGCAAATAACTATACAAAAAAAGGACTCGGTTTTATTTGCGCTGAGGCAAATTACCTTCGAGGTTTATTTATGTAAACTTTTTATGTTTGTAGGACAGTTGTCATGAAATATTAATGCCGATGATGGTTTATGCAGAGGCTAATTGATTTAAAAAGTTTTGTGTTATGGTCTGCTTTTGATTTGATTTCATTTCATTTTGTTTTTTTTTTTTTTTGTTAGTTTTTATTTTTGTGTTTGCTCTGGCTTCCTTATTTTTGTGTAATATTGGTAGATAGTGGTTTGGATTTTGTTTCATTTTGTTATTTACCAAAAGTTTCCATCTGCAATGCATATTGTTAAAGGCCAAAGGAGGATGTTTTAAAGCAAACAAAGGGGAAATGAAGAACAGAACTTTAGAAACTTAAATTGGATTTTAAGGGTAGAAAACCTATAGTGACCATATGTTCATCAAAGTTTTTGCTTTTTTCAATATTTTTTTTAATAGATACCGAAAACGCCTTTATAAGCCTTTTATTGCAAATTTTTGTATACCAAGTCGTCTTATATCTTCCTAAGCTTGATCACGTCACTGGAGATAAAGTCTGCCTCTGTTTTTCGCTCCATATGCCTAAGCTTTGAATACCTTACAAGTTGGAGAGTCGATGTTTATTCGAGGTTCATGCCCTTGCCATCGTAATCGTTGAACACGTATGTATAGTTTTTGACCAGGTGCAAGTAGCTGTAAACCTCGTAGAGCTGTTGGTTGTACATATCATCCTGATAAAGCGTATCAGCTTAGTAAAGATACCAAAATTCGACATGGGATGGTACAGCTTATCCCTGTTAACGCTGTCGTAAATTACTTTGAAATCGATGAAAGGTTAGTATCTAGCGATGTTGAATTCTTGGATCTTCCCGAGGATAGGTATGTCGAAATGTGAAAATTTGATCGATGGTAGACTTCTTGGCCTTCACCGCGGTTAAGTAGCTGATTGATGTGATCTCTCCAGATTTTAAAAATCGACTGTGTTTTGACTATGGTACTTCCTTCCTTATCCTTGCCAAGTTCCAGGGCGGCTTATGAATCCTGTTGTTTTGATTTTGACTCTTTTGTAGAAGTTATATATCCTCATGATATTTTTTGTTTCCTGCTCTTGTCAACGTAGAGATGAAATGAAATTCTTGTCTTCCTTTGCTGCCGTGATCTTTCGGCCTCTGTTTTGGCCTTTTTTCTCTGATCAGATTCGGAGTCAAACCACCTGGGCTCTTCATCACAGGCTGTGAGAATCCTATAGCACCACTTTTGCAGCATTCATGATATGGCTTGTTGGCCATATCGTCAGCAGTATAGGGGTTTTCTCAAGCTCTAAGGATACCATATGTAGGCTATGACGGTCTCCTTTAATTGCAGTCCTCCAATGTTGGATCTTCTTCTCATGGTTGATGTTCGCCTTCAAGAGCTTCCATGGATTATCACATTCGGAGATTGGTATAAGCCAGGTAGTATTCTGAGTCAATGTTAGAGCTGATCTTTTAAACCACTACGTTCGCCCAAGAACTGCCTTCCGTCAGTCGATGGCAACATGATCGATTTGGTTGTAGGCTCGCTCATCGTTGGACCACCAAGTGCCTTTGTGGATTTCAAAACGGGTAAATCTAGTGCTATACTCACCACTGTGTTCTTTCCCAATACAAAGTCGATAAGCTTTAGTACGTTTTCGGAAGAAATGTCTTTAAGGCTATGTTTTCCGGCTGTCCTACCAAATACATATACATATACCTTGTTTACGTGTATTGTCTTTACATAAACAAAATATTATGACACTGTTCCTGACAGTAGATACCTAATTATTTTTTCGTTCAAATAAACGTTATAAACCATTTCTAACTCGAAAATTTCAACAATCCGTCGATAACTATTCGTTGTAAAGAGATGTCAAATATGTTTGACAGAAAAAGTTTTATAAAATACTAGCTGACCTGGCAAGGACTGTTCTGCCACATAAATTATCAAAAAAATCGAAAAAAAAAATATAAATTGAAAGCGAAATTGAAAATTTGAAGCTGAAAGTGTGCTTTTGTTGTGGATAGCAGTTTTGTTCTAGGAATTGTTCTCGACCGATGATGGATGCAGCTCTTCCGCTGGGTTGCTTACCGGAAGTACAATGACAGTGGACATAACTTATTCGTTATTCCTAGTGCACCCTGGAGTAGTGAAAATCGAACTAACCTATTGAAGTGTCACGTCACTTTGACTTTTCATTCAACATTTGTTATGTATCACCCGAATTGCATTTAAAAATGCTATTTAAATAATTAAATAAATCGAACGTAAACACGGTGAAACCTTAACGTATTTCCTCGACATCCCCGTGGAATTTATCTTCAACGTCGAATAATTTGTGTCCACTGTCGTCGTACTTGATGTAACCGGAACAGAGCTGCAAAACGCAACAACAGCACACTTTCAGTTTCAAATTTAATAAAGTTTCGAAAAGATAAAATTTTGTGCCGAAAAGCGATGTTACGAGAGGAGAAAGCTTTGAAAAGTCAAAGTTTCGGAAGAGAAAGTATCGAAGGACAAAGCTTCAAAAATAAAGTTCCGAAACCCTGTATCAATTTCGTTGAAATCGCTCAAGGATGCATGTGGTTATTTTTACAATTATTCTTACCTGTTGAATTTAACCTGACCTCTTGTTGGAGTAGCTCTCTGCCAGTTCATTTCAGCGTGACACCAGTGTTAAAATACAAACACAGAGGCCACCCAATGAGTTTCAAGTTATTGGTGTGTGGAAGGTCACCAGTTAAAAACTAACTACCATAGTATCACAAAGTAATTCTAAAATAAAATAATACATATAATGAGTTCCTTCCAGAATAATACAAAACGAATTGAGTGATAAGCGGCGCTAGAGACTGCTTAGGTTGAAACGTATGGACTTATGACAATGACATAAATAAATGATGCAGGGTTGATACAACATTGAATCACGTTAAATTACCTAGATTTTCATGTTAAGTTAGCCAGACTTTACTGCAAAATTTACAGAGCATTGAAGAGTAAGCCATGTTAAATTAACTTGATTTTCATGTAAATTTTACCAGATAAACATGTAAAATTTGCAAGATTACTATTGAAGCTAGTATTTAAGATGAGTTATTGACCAATTTGGATTATTATTGAAAAAGTGGATAAGATCAAATCTTATTTTTCCTTTGGCTTTTCTGGAAAAGAGTTAAGTTTACAAGATGTCATTAGCCAGCAACCTACATTGATTGAACACGAATTAAAAATTAGGAATCTGACTAAATAGTTACACCGAGTTGAAAAATAACAACCTGAAAATCAGGTTAAATTTACCAGAAATTGGTTAATTATACATGCTTTTTTTCTGAGTTTACAAAATACTAAAATCCCGATTAAAATATGGGAGGTGGTGATAAGATGATGAAAAATACATTACAACCTATTCTCATATACCAACCAAATATACAAACAAAATTTCATAAAAATCTGTCAAGTCGTTTTGAAGGAAATTTGCAACAAACACCGTGACAAGAGATTTTTAATTAAATGATTTCAAACTACAAATTCAAACTGAATATATTACCGAAAAAGTTGCATTTACATTATTAATGGCCGTTTTTAAAAATGGTGAGCCTATTTACTAGATATTTTGTAGATTAAGATGCTTGAAAAGATTTTCCTTACAAACACAAACAAAATTCTATACATTATGTAGTATTTTGTTTTGGATATGTTTTTGAAATTATTTTGTTTTATTTTACACGAATAAGTAGTAATTAAAATACCAAAAGCCCCAGGTCGTTGGTGTTGGTCCCTTGCACATTTTCTAAAGCCCCTTATTTGTTTGTTGTTTACAAAAGAAATTATGCAAAATCTATTCCACAAATAAATTTTCTAATTCAATGTTCAAAAATTCAAAGCATGCACAAATTCTTCCGGAAAATTTCTTGTCACTCTCATACAAACTCAAAATCAATTAATTTTTGTAATGTTTTTTTTTGAGAAGAAGTCTGATTTTAACCAAAAATATTGGGAAACCAATGTGGTTTGTAGGACTTTGTACCAGCACACACTATAGCCAAAATGGTCATTTTATGATGTTAATATTTTTATAAGGTAAGAATGATGTTTTGATGACTTTTTGTAATTTCATGATGAAAGTAGTATACAATCGAAGCATGTCATACAGTTTGACGATTTGGGAATATGTACATGTATGTATATGTAATACACCTGGGTTCTTGTATTTAAAGAGTTATAATTTATTTATTGCACTAGCTTTTAAAATCTTACTTTTATTTTACCCAGAATCCAAGTTCCAGTTTTTGAAAGAATTTGATTGTGCTGAATTTGAATTTAAGCACAAAAAGTCCACCACATTTAACGCTTTCGAGATATTATAATAAGTTCCCTTAAGAACGTTTTGAGTATTTCTACGTTCTATTACATCACAAGTTTTTTCGTGAAAATTTTTCAAATAAAATCGGTTTTATGTGTACTCAATTAGACACCCCAGCCAACAAAATTTGATAACGTTACGTTTTTGACATATTTCAATGCACACAAATGTCAAAAAACATTTTAAGAGCCTATGTTACATGCGTATTGCGATATTTTTTTTTTTTGCAAACTATATCTCTGAGGCAATTACCTTTAAAAATTCAATTAAAATTAAAATTAAAATTAAAATTAAAATTAAAATTAAAATTAAAATTAAAATTAAAATTAAAATTAAAATTAAAATTAAAATTAAAATTAAAATTAAAATTAAAATTAAAATTAAAATTAAAATTAAAATTAAAATTAAAATTAAAATTAAAATTAAAATTAAAATTAAAATTAAAATTAAAATTAAAATTAAAATTAAAATTAAAATTAAAATTAAAATTAAAATTAAAATTAAAATTAAAATTAAAATTAAAATTAAAATTAAAATTAAAATTAAAATTAAAATTAAAATTAAAATTAATATTAAAATTTAGATTCAATTAGATAAGTACCTTAAAAAATTGTTGCAATTTCAGTCGAAAGAGAGCCTCGGAAACAGAATTTTTTGCAGTTTTAGATTCGAATATTGAAAAAAGGTGATATTTTAGAATTCCACGAACTTCAAATTTAGAATTTGGATTAAAAAAAAAATGATGTAGGCTGTGGTCAGTGACGACGCGTGAATGAAAAATATAGTCGTTCACTTCATTTATTTTTATTTTCTTATGATTTAAGTTTACACAAATTTTGGTGTTATGTACCTACTAGTATTTTTATTCAAATTTTCTCGATTTGTTTAAAAATATTTGCACTACACTTTTGTGAGATTAACTGTTTTCCTCAATTTTTTTCAATAATTGTCCTAGAAAAGGTAGATTTTAAATCTTTTAAGTTAAGCAAAAGATTTTCAAATAGATAATTCATAAGTTTCTGAAAAAAAATTGCATTTAATTTTTATAGATGCGATGTAAGAATAAAAACAATGGTTTAGTAATACAAAAATGTAGTTAAAAACGATTTTAAAAAATTTCCTACAAAAATATATGAAAAGATTCAACATCATAAGGAAATTGACAAACAAAATCATAACAAATTGTTCTACTTCAAACAACGCCTATCTTCTTTTTTTCAAAAACCTAATACCTACATATTCAAATTTCTAAAACAGTCTCCTGATTTTGACACTTTTGTTCTTAAATTTCTATTTTGGAATAATTAGCTGCAGGGTCATATTCATAAATATTATAATATATGTATGAGCCTATAATATAATTTTTACTTTTGTTCTACCACCCACCACTTAGCTATTAGCAATTTTGCTTTGAAATTTAACTCTTCTTAAAGAACCCAGAGAAGTTTCACATAAAAAAACTCAATCCCTCGAACAATTTTCCCATTTCGTTCATATTCTTCTTGCACGAATAGCAAAAGGCATCATACATACAACCACTCATACTTTGCCCACCCATCCTTTCTATATCGAACACAAAACACAAAAAACCTTTGCTTAATTTCGTTTGAAGTTCGAACCCACCACTACCATCAGAAACCATACCGACCAGACACCAAACAAACAAAATTTGAGTATATAGACTTGAGCAAATCTCACCACACTTGCTTGAATTCGTTTACAGGTAATTTGAACGAATAGGTCAGTAGTATATGCTATCAACAAACAAAGCCTCATCTGTCCATCGCCTAGGACAAAACGTCACTGTTGGTAGCAGTAATTTCGAGGTAGTCAAGGAGTTCACCTACCTCGGAACAAACATCAATTCCACGAACGACACCTTAGTGGAAATCCGACGAAGAATTACCCTAGCGAACCGCTGCTACTTCGGTTTGGCCAAACAAATGGGTTCAAAACTCCTTTCCCGAAAGACAAAGTGCACGCTATACAAAACGCTAATTTTACCAGTTCTACTCTACGGCACCGAGTGCTGGACGATAAGTAAAAAAGGGGAATTGATACTGGGCACTTTCGAGAGAAAAATTCTTCGGCGGATATTTGGTCCTATATGCGAAGAGGAGAAGATTCAATCGTGAACTGTACGAGCTGTACCAAGATGTGGATGTAGTACAAAGAGCCAAAACACGTCGACTACACTGGCTCGGCCACATTGAGCGAATGGACAACAACGCTCCAGCCAAGAAAATCTTCGAATCCCAGCCCCCAGGTTCGAGACGACCAGGAAGACCGAACCTCCGCTATAGGGACCAGGCGGTCACAGACGCAAGAGCGCTTGGTCTCGACGACTGGAGGGAGCGTGCGAGGGACCGCAACCCATGGAAGACCGCAATATCTCAGGCAGAGACCCTTCATGGATCGGGAGCCGGATAAGTAAGTAAGTAGGTCGGTAGTATTTTGGTTATACTTTTTTTTGTTGTCTGTATGCTTTTAGTGGTTACATTTCGTTCACAATTCATGTGAACACGTTGAAGGTTAAAAATGAGTAGGAATTTTGGTGTCGCAGTAGCAGGTTTTTTTGTTTGTTTGTATTTAAACTGCGTGCACAAAAGGGTTGCACGAGTTGGAAAATTGGAATTTGAGTGCGAAATTGGCTCAAACTAGTAGAAAAGCAAAAGAATTTTGTGGGTGGTGAGGTTAATTTAATAAACTTTTATCATAATAATTGTATCTGAAAGCTAGTCGACAGTCGTGCATGAACGAATTGAACAATAGGACGCCTCGCCACTGGCTGTGGTATTGTTGAAAAAAGTTTAAAGAGAGCATAATGTTTTACCAATTTAGCTTGAAAAAGTTTAAAATAATGAAAATTTAAACCAAAGTTAGTTATAATGTTGAAGCAAAAAAAAAAATTTATTTTTTTTTATTATTGAAAACTCAAAGGAATTTGTAATGACAATTTAAAAACTTAGTTACTTACTGCATCGAATATTTAAAATAGAACCATGACTTTAAAAATTGTGTTGAGAAGATGAGCTGTTCTGTTGCCATTCAATTTGTGATAGTTTTTCGAAAAACGAAAAAATAGTATGGACAAAATTTGTAAACTGTTGTAAAATAAATGAGGTGTCCAGTACTGAAAACCAAATTTTATTTCCTTAAAAAAAATATAAAAAGAAGCCCATCAATTTAACGGGGGGTCAAAGGCTCCCCCAAACGGTTTTTAAGGTATATGTATCTTGCGAACGGTAACTCTTACAGAAAAAATGTAGTGGATCCCAAATCGTACCTACATATGAGGCCATGAGCGCAATAGTGGCCTAACTGCATTTTTCAATATTTTCAGTAGAGCAAAAATAAGAAATGGGTTGTTTTCAAACACTTGTTGTTTTAAAATAAAGAAACATACGCTTGATTTTCTTTTTGCAATATGATCAAAAAATAAAAGGTTTTTGATTTTGTATCCATGATCCTTCAAAATACCGTTATAACTGATTTTAAAGTCAGATAGGCATAGGCCACTATTGCGCAGAGGAAAAAATAAAAAAATTAAAATCCTGTAAAGATAGGCCAATCATTTGTAAATAAAACTGATCTCTATGAATTTTTTCTTATTTTTTGTTTTTAAATACGTTGAAATTTAACATTTTTATTCATTTTCAGATGTGTTAGAATTCATAAAAGCTTTTGTAGAATTTGTAAATTGTTATTCCTGTGATCGGTGTAAAAACTATGATGTGCGGGTTTTAGGATATAAAGTATCAAGTTTAAAGCTTGCTGGTAGAACGAGAACCAACAGCAGATTTTGAGTGTGAATGATACAAAAAAAGAAGTATAAGAGTTGACAGCATGAGTAAAACTTATTCAAGAAATTAAGGTATTGGCAGTCCACAACCGGGACTTTAGTTATTAAACAGTGCATCGAAATCAAAATATGAATACATCTCTCCCTAGATAATGATCAGATCACAGATCACGGAATCTGAGACCACTTAAGTCTATAGTAAGCCCTGCCAGATAATTTAAAAAAACTTCAAAGTTCAAAGCGAAAAACGGGTTTTTGAAACGGTCTGGTAGGGCGAAATATACACACAAATGATCAGAGTAGCATTACCCAGGAAGGGGTGAAAACCAACTTTTCTTAGCACAATTATTACTCTTGATGTAGTGTTTTATCACTATATCCCCGGTTATGGACCGCAAGACTTTGATTTCTTGAATAAGTTTTACTCAAGCTGTCAACTCCAATATTTCATTTCTTGCTACCATTCACACCCAAAATCTGCTGTGGGCTCTAAGCATATAGGCTTATACTTATTTTTATTTGTAAAGCAAACATGTTGACAAAAAAAAATCAAAAAAATCTTAAAACAATATGTAGGGTTGGTCTTTGAAGCTCATGAATCTTCAGTCGGTTAACCTTTAGTCCTTCTCTAGAGATCATTCTATTTGTAATTTCCGATTTCAAAGTGGAGAAGAATTGCTTTTTGGTAGTTTTTATGACATGGAATGGTTTTTTTTTTCTCGCTGAGCCTACGAAACTCTAACTTTATGGCTAATCAAGGGTGGTTATCAGGGTACTGACTTATGTTTAGTTCATTGAATTGATGTCACCTGTGAGCAAATAGTTAAATAATTGGCCTAACTTAAAGTTTTAAACAATAAAATCAAATATGCGAGCGCAATAGCGGCCTTTAAAAAAGATAGGCCACTCTTGCACTTCAGCTTTTAATTTTTTTGTGTTTGGCCTAAGTACAAAAGTCCTATAACTTTGGCATGAAGCCGTCAATTTGAAAAATTAAAATGCAGAAATGTTGCTCAATGCATACAGATTCAATTTTCGTCGTAAGCTGAATTTCGATAAAATTGCAGTTAGGCCACTATTGCGCTCACGGCCTGATATGTAGTTATATGAATATTATTTAGTACTATTTTCTAATTTTCCTGGGGGATATCACGAAAGAAAAACTCACCTTGTACTCAACCTCACAGGTGGTGTGAAAGAGTACATTTTATATAGAAATATAGAAACCGTAGTTCTACCAATTGTATTATCTTGGAAACTGCTACTCCCACGAAAAAAATTTACATAAAATTTTCTAAGCTATAACCTAGTCCTTGTTTCTGTAAGACTTACCCATCGGGAGATATTCCTTAAAAACCGTTTGGGGGGCCTTTGACCTACCGTAAAATTGTTATCGGTGCTCATATCGAAGGGGACTTCTTATAGTTTCCTCAGATTGCCATGGAGATGCTATTTACCAAAATCCAGATTTCCGCCATTTTTTCCGTAATTTTGATGATTTTTTGGCTAATTTGAGTGTACTAAAATCTCTTAATGTCTTTTAATAAAAAAAAAATGAAAAAAAAAATATTTGGGGCTAAAGTAGGTTTTTTTATAATGGAATCGGTCATTTCAAAAACCACTTAAGTCATATTTTGTTCCAATATTCGTTTTTTGCTGTAAGCGCTTATTTTTTTTCCTATTTTATGGTAGCTTCGTTATTCGTTTCGGCCCTTAGTTCAGTGTGGTCTATTTTTTTTGTAGGTTGACTTAAGTTGTTTTTGAAATGACCGATTCAATTTTACTAAGCAAATGTTCCTTTTGAACGTTTTCTGTTTTCAGAACTTCTGAGCCTTTATCCCAACAGAAGATTTGTACTAAAACGTCTTTAAAAAATGTCGTCTTTTCTTGCCGAATTTTTGAATGCAAAGAAATACTTTTTTTTTAATTTTTAAACTAAAAAAATAATCTAAATACCTGAACCTAAGTGTAGCGTTTTAAATAAACTAAAGTTTTAGATCTATGTAAATATATTTCGTCGGTCCAAAGGTAAAACTCACTAAGTGCAGAAAAAAATGTTTAAGAAAATGAGAATGAAATGCTTTTTTTCAATCCAAAAATTCTCAGTTTGCACGGTTTTTATAATGACATTGAAAGGTATGCCCTTGAACTTTATTTAAAAATTTGCGGAGCGTGACTTTTCAACTTCAAAAAGTATGTTTCAATCTAATTTCCTTCAAAAGTGTTATATGTTAGTTAGTGAGTTTTACCTTTGAACCGACGATTTAAGAAGCAAAAATAAACCTTTTTTTTAGCACATTTTAAATAATCGATTAACATGCATTTAAGTTCAACTTTGAACGTCCGAGTAACGGTCCTTGGAAGACCTAAAGCAACAAAAATCACAATCGTCATATCAAATTAACCAAAAAGTTTATGAAATCAAACTTTATTTTCTCATATTAATTAAGAGAGGTGACCTTTTTACCATCGCAATGTAGGGAGCTGCCCCACTGTCCTTGTACGTACCTGACCTTTGGTATTGTGGGGTGCACTTCCAAAAATTTGAAAAGAACGTTAATATGAATCACCCCTATATACAGCGTATGAAGGTACATTATTGTAACACTTCATTAAATACAACCTAATAATATGTAAAATACAATTATTAGAAACCTATTTTCCATAATTAAATATTGACTGTCTTGGTTTTTTGTAAACCTATTTTGAATAGCAAACAAATATCTTTCTAATGTACCTATACATAGAATGAATAGAAATTGGATTTGTGTTAGATGAAAAGAATTTATATTTTCTCAAGTTCAAAATTATTCTAATTTAATACCAATGTAGATATATTCCTTAGAAACTTTCTCTCTCGAAAAAAAATAACAAAATAAAATCAAAACAACTCTCATGATAGCACGTGTTTTACTTAATTAAAATAATATGTTTATTTTCTTTTCCTCCAAAACCAATAAAAACAAAAATACGTATATAATCCAAAAAGAGACCCGCGTGAGCCGGAAGTTAAATTATAATGTCGGAACTTTTAGAATCTGTGAGCCCAATTTTTTCCCAGAAGTCCTATTAAAGTAAAAACTCTGTGAATGTTTTCATTTCCTAGATTTCACAATTATAATAATTTGTTCATAAAGCCGCTTGCGCGCACAAAGCCATTTAATGTTCAAGTACAGTAATTGACATGAAAAAAAAGGGAAAAGAAAAGAAAGTCAGTTGTTAATAGAAACATAAAGGAAAATACTGTGAGTCTGTGACTTCCTTATGTCATAACTAAAATTGTTTTCGAAAATCTGAAACCCCTGGGACCCATGTCACATATCGTTTGAAACGAAATCATTCTCTGGTTGTTGTTCAGAAAATGTAATGAGGGTGAGTGGAGAGGAGAGGAGCTGCCCACCCGTGGAGGAAGCTTGTGCTCTTGTGCAATGTACAATAATGTTCTAGAAATTGAGGAAACTTGAAATATGAAAGCGCAGGATGAAACACACAACGGTAGCCTGCCAAAGAGAATGCTATGTCTGAAGCTCTGGGGATTGAACTTTCTGGGTAGAAAACAAAATATTGTAATAATCTGCACGATGCCGACGCCGACGTGAGAAAGATCCTTTGCAAAGCTCAACCTAAAGAGGAGCATATTTATGCGGAAAATACCACCAAAGTATCTCCAGGTAAGGTTTTCCATGAGTAATAGAAAATATGAAAACTTACAACAGCCCCCGTCAGGAAGGTAAATTTGATGATGAGAGGAGAGGTGGTAGCTGGAAGGGAAGGGCGTCTCTACAACATGATTTCAAATAACAACTCCTTTTGGTAGCGACTTTTTTCTGAACATCATCGTCCTTATTTTTGGCTGGGTCCGGAAGAAAATCATGGAGTGCAGAAACAGCATCAGCATCAGCAACAGCAACAGCAGCAGCAGCAGGAGCAGGAGCAGCATCTGCATGAAGACCTCGCACGTATACCGCCAGATGTATGAGGACATTCATATTATGCTTCTGTATGCAGCCATGCATAATTTGCAAATGTCAGAGCTGAGCTGTCTCCAAGGATTTCAAAGCGGACGAAGCTGAGGAATTTTTTTTTGTTTATTTTCTTTTTTTTACACAGACATACCCAGCACAAGATTTTTTTTTATTTTTATTTTTTGGGAACATGTCCCGCTTCTTGTTAGGATACGTCTCTTCAGGCATTATCTAAACTGAATCATAAACTAGGACCCCGACAGCGTTGACAAGAAAGCTGAGTAGAAAAAATGGACTGAACTTCACTCTAACAGCACAAGCAATGTTTGTTTTCTTTAGGGACGACAAATGTGATCGGGAACTATGGGAGTTCAAGACTTGAAAAAGAGCTGTCTTCATGGACTTGTCCCATTTTCATTGCCATAGATGTATATAAATTAAAAAAAAAAAATATTTAGAAAAAATAAAAAATGTGTTCATGAAAAATGTTCTCAATCTGTCTCTGGGTATGGAAGGTGGCACACCTAGAGGACCCTAGCCAAAGTCCAAAGTTTAAATTAACAATTAAATTCATCCCTTTTATGAGTTTTAATTTGATTTTTTTTTGCTCTCGTATTTTTCTTTCTAACTAAAGAAGAGTTAAGGGATATATCGTTGTGGATTCCTTATTGGAATCTAGGATGTCATTAGTTGAAGTTTCTTCTTATGTCGCTCCCTCTTGCCCACTTTATAGTACTGACTATTTTCTTGTGCATATTTTTTTCTAATGAAAATATAAAAAGAGGACTCGTTAGTGTAACGTCCTTTTATAGATAAAAGAAGACTGAAAGTGAAATCCGATTTGAGTCCATGCGGAAAATGTGATTTAGTTAAGATATACTTTTTTGTGTCGATGTAGGTAGATAGATATGTGTAACGCTGTGGTGCTTTCAATCTTTTTTAACAAATCTCAGAACTAGTTTAGTTTAATTGGACGATGAAAGAGAAAGATAAATAGATCATCTTTTTTGCTTTTTTACAATTTGGTTAAATATGCAGTTTTATACAAGTGTTTGTTCTTTTTGTAGGAATATAAATAGATTTGTTGAAGACGTAAGTTTCCTGTTATTTCTACAAAAAATTCCATTACAGGGAGTACCACTAGTAAAGATATACATTAGGGAGTATGGTTGATGTGCTTCAAAATACATTTGAATGAGATTTTAGCTTTTTTTTCCAGAACAGATCAGTGGAAGTTAATTTAAAATTAAATTGATAGAGAATTCTGGTTCTCTATTATGAGGTTCATTAGGGATCAAGCTAATTAAAAATAACTGTGCAAGTTTTTTTTGAAAATCGGTTAACGTTATAACACGTATACCTACCGGCAAGCACTTGACATTTTCCATACAAAATACATGTACATTTCTCCGTCTTTTACTCGAAATTTTAGAAAAATAGTGATTATATTAAGTAACCTATAGACCGAGAGCTGGTAGCAAATTTTATGGGTGAAGGTATAACCAAAATTCACGAACGTTTATGTTGAGGTTATACGGTCTTTATTTCAAATCCAGTCGTCTGGCAGGATTCTTTTGTCGCCAGGGCTGGAGAAGGGGGTAGAAAACGGTGATTTTACGGATTTTACGGATTTTTGGGAAGGGGGTATAGCCACTTTTATATCAGCTTAAAATATACAGAATTACGCTTTGGTTATGAATTTTGGGGTCCCAGACGTTTTAAGTGTCGCCACACATAGCCAGATGGCCATAAAAAGTGTCAAAAAATCAATTTTTGTGGTCAGGGATATAAAATGATGTGTCAAAAAACCATGAAAAATCTCCTCATCACAAAAATATGCATGCCAGACGTTTTCAGTGTCGCCACAACAAGCCCAAGCTCAAAACGGGCGAAAATTAGTTTTTGACCCCGTGGGTATAACCAAAAATGATTTTTTGACATATCAAATTTTTGGTTATACCCACGGGATCAAAAACTAATTTTCGCCTCTTTTTGAGCTAGGGCCTCCTGGTTGGTTGTGGCGACACTTAAAACGTCTGGCATGCATTTTTTTGTGATGAAGAGATTTTTCATGATTTTTTGGCATATCACATTTTTGGTCATACCCCTGACCACAAAAATTGATTTTTTGACACTTTTTGTGGGCGTCTGGCTGGGGGTGGCGACACTTAAAACGTCTGGGACCCCAAAATTCATAACCAAAGCGTAGTTCTCTATAGTTAAAGCTTATATAAAAGTGGTTAAACCCCCTAACCAAAAATCCATAAAATCACCGTTTTCAACCCTCTTTCTCCAGCCCTAGCGACAAAAGAATCATGCGCCAAAAATGCGAAAAATAAAAAATATTATTCTATGGGAGTTACTGTTAATTTTTGGCCAGTGGTTAAACTGTTTACAAAAATTAATGACAAATTTTCATTTTGGGACACCCTTTCAAACCCAAATTTGCATTATTGTTGAAATTTTGCTCAGCAATGAACACAGATTTTTGTGCATGTGTATAATGTACCCGTCCCGTCTTACTTGCCCTAGCCCTAGGCTGTCACCTGTCCAATGGTTTTCTTAGGGCTGTCAACACTTTAATAGTAATGGCAAATTCATGTCGTACATTAATTTTCGGGCATCCTTTATTATAATTTATTGTAGACCATACAATTTTTAAAATTAAATTAAAATTAAAATTGTATGATCTAGTTTTGAGAAACATGATGAAATTTAGTTAAACTACATATGTAGTTCTAAATATCTGGTGTGGAAGGTAAGGCACCGTTATTTTTGCATAAAGTCAAATACTTTTTAAAATATTCTAAACAGTTCTTAAAATGGTAGGTTCCTTCTTATAAGAACTAAAAAAAATTGACGAGGTATGTCGTTTAAGAAACATTGAGTCCCGAATCCTGAACATACTTTTTTGAGAATTTTGGTAAGCAATATTCAATAAAATACACAAGACACCTATTTAAATTTTTTAGAAGTTTCCGAACAAAAAAAAATATCAAAAACGAACAATTGTGGAATCTACTTAGGTGTATTTATTTTAAAAATTTATTGATTCGCGAAGATTAAAATTTAATTTCAGCAGAATTTCAACTCATTTTGAGATATCGTGGTTTAAAAACAACGAAATATTTTTTTTTAAATTTGTAATGCAATATAAATATCTATCTATTACACTGGTCAACTCAAATTTTGTGCCTGGGTTCTGCATATGATTTTCTTATTCCTTACATATTACTTACTAAATAAAAATAGTCTTCTATATAAGAAGGTTTTATAATACAAATTCTATATACTACTGAAATAAATCAGCCAATAGTCTTGTTTGAATAAGTTGGCTTTTTTAGTCAGGAGCAAATTATTTGAAAATTCATGAAATCAATTAGATATTCTAAGATATAAGACTAAGATACACAAAAACGCTAGAGCGTGTAGGCTGGTTCGAAAAAAAAAGCATATGACAGGGGGTGTCTATGTTCCCTTGTTTAGGCAGGAGGGGTAGTTTTCTTTAAAAAGCTACTTAAACTGAAAAAAAAAAATATTTAAAAACAACGGCAACACCAAAGAGATCATGGTATATTTTCTTTTAAAGCTAGGTATCCATTCTTTAATTTAATTTTTAAATTAAGTCATTTTCATGAATAGTTTTTTTTTTAATTAATTTTTTATTTATTTTTTTTCAATGAAAATTTTCTTAATTTTACGTGAGCAAGTTAGTTTTTTGTTTTCAATATTCAATGCTTTCACCAATCTTAAGTGAAAGTTTGAAAACTAGATGGTTGTATGTATTTTAATTTTTGATAAAATTGAAAATAACAAAAACTCTCTTTTTCTTAATTTTTTCTTTAATGTTTGGTACCAACATTAAAATGGTTATTTTTATCAACAAACACACTGATTTTGGAATGTGCTATTCTAAAATTAAATCTATAGAATAACTTCCCATCATTGTTTCATTGTATTGACCTTGGTAATGATGATTACTCTCGAAGTGCATAAAGTCCTAGTTAAAACGTTATCCTTTTCCTTCTGAGTATGCTGCCAATGAAGTTTTTAATTTAATTTTACTAAATGATCGTGCAGAATATTCAATCTTAGAGACATCCTGCATGTCTCTTAAGTTTCTTAACATATTTTCAAAAATGATAATAATGTGAATTTTGATAAATTAACCACATATATAGGAAAATGCATTAGCATCACTTTAACACATTCTTAATAACATTTTAACGTCCTTGTATTTCAAAATAAAAATGTGTGTAGTTTGTGACACAAATATACTCTAGAGATACCAAATGGGCGCAACAGTTCCCCTTTCCTCTCCTCTTTTAAAGAAAATATTAAAGCAAACATTAATTATTTCTATGAAAACTATGGTAACTGTATTTTGACTACCAACTCTACAAAAGCAAACTTTAGGGGGGATGTGGGTATTTTTCTATCATTTTGGAGAATGACGAATAAGAAAATCATGAAATAAAGCCAGGCACAAAAATAATTTTTTATTTTGTTGAGTTGTGTTTAGTCTTTAATTTTAATTTTTTGTGTAAAATATCATATATGTATGTAAATTAGAGCCTTCGATTTTGGGCGGACGATTAATTACACGGGTACCCGTGACACGGGTACCCGTGTTTTAAGGAATTGATACCCGTGTACCCGTGTACTATTTAAATACACGTGTAAATAAAAATACACGTGTATTTAAAAGAACGTTGCTTCTTTCTGATGATTAACCAGACGTCGTGCATTATATTTAAAAAGACGCTTCGCAGCATAAATAAAAATCATTCTTTGCCTATGCTCCGTACCAGGTCAAGCATATTTGACACCTTTTTCGATTTTTTTTTCGTCAAACAAGTGCTTAGTGGCTATTTTTCTTTTAACTGACTGTATTCTTAATTTATTTCGGATAAAGATTATAATGAAATAGTAAACAAAATTATTATACAGAATGGCAATGGAATTGGAATGAATAAAGAAAGAAAACTAGATCAAAAAGAATGGAAGCCAGTTGTTGGTAAGTTACATAGGTATAGTTGGAAATAATTGAATAACCTTGGTACCTTACCATTTACATAATGTTATGCATGTGTACATATATTTTTGCTTCCTGGTGTTATTTATTGTAGAGCCAGGTACGCATTATCCCTCCTGCATGACAGTTTTGCTCCAAATGATAATCTATATTTTATTTACCTTGTGAATGACGAAAATGCTGGAATTTTGAAACACAAAGTTGGAAACAAAATTTTGTACCTAATCATTTTTACTTGCGATTATAGGTACTATAAGGCAAGTTTTGGATTCGTGCAAAAAAAAATTTTGAGATAACAATTAAACATTATATTACGATGATAGAGAACACCAAAAAAGTGGGTGGCACAATTCTGTCTGTCGGTCTGTCTGTCTGTCTGTCTGTCTGTCTGTTCGTCTACAGCCTAAACGGCTCGATCGATTTTCTTCAAACTTGGTACATAGTGGTTTTTGGTGATTCTGCCGACAAGTTTTTTTCATTTTTTTTTAGAACCAAAAATAACGGTACCTTCCATACAAAAGTAAAAAAACCGCAAAGGAAAATATTTTTTTTTCTTGAAAACGACTCCTACGATTTTGATTAAACTTTTTCGATATACTAAAATTAGTACGACCTACCATCAAAAATTATAAAATGTTACACATAGCAACTATTAGTAGTACCTGTCATAGAACGTATTTTTTTATTTTGAGTTTTCTCGTTATCAGCTTAACGGATTTAAATGAATTTTCTTATATACTAATTTCAGATAAGATTAAATAATATTGCATATCAAAATTTTCAAAAAAAAAAGTTTTTTGATTTTTAAAAAAAGTTTCAATTTTTTTTTTGAAAATTCGATATCTCAAAAACGGGTTGATAATTTTTTTTCAAATTTTGTTTTTATATACACATAAATATATAGTTTAAATCTGCATACCAAAATCTGTTCTTAAAAATGTTTTAAGAATTTTATATATAAAAAATTTATTTAAAAAAAAAAACCGCTCCAACGTTTTTAAATTTTTTTTTCCCATACAATCATATACCATCATGAATTAAGATGGCATACTTTTTTTCACCTCAAACTGTCAAAAGAGTTGTTTTAGCTAATTTAAATGTCGTATTTCATGCTTCTCTACATTTTTCTCTCATAATTTCCATGTTTGTATATTACAATTTTCTTAAACTCGCAGTGTCTTGAACATAAGAGCAAGTACGTGCGACCCAGTCGTGCATTTTATTTTTAAATATATTTGTCAAAAAAATTGAAACAAGTCTTGTTCCTTTAATTTTGTTGGCAAGTGTATTTAAAAAAAATTATTAGGAACAAAATTTTGTTTCAAAATTTTTGAAAACTTATTTTTCAAAAACTATTTATTGAAACAATTAAATTTTAAAATACACAAAGAATAGGTTTGTGGCTTCGAAAACAGAAAAATATACCTAGCGATAGAAATGTATCAATTGTTGTTGTTTTCTAATAATTAGTTTTCCATATAATAACATTTCTGAAAAAAAATTAAGATTGAAACGAAAATTAATATTTATTTTTTTACTAATAAAGATAATTTAAACGAATTTCTATGCATTATTTTCTTTTTCTAAGTCCTTAGATTCCTTAAGGTAGGTCAGTACCTTTCGAAAGAAAACAAATAGCACTTCGTACCTAACATACCTATACTTTTTACTTAAAACCTATACAACAAGTTGGTTGTAACATGCCCAAAGCGCTCATTGAAAAATAATGATAAATATAAAGAACAAATCAATTTAATTTTAGACACAGTGAAACTGAAGAAAAAGTAGATTATGTTCTTTACTTATATTTAAGCTTAAAAGCTCATACAAAAAAAAATGTTCTTAAAACGAAGTTTTATTAAAAAAAGAAATGCCCCAGAAGAGTAATTGTCTAACCAAAAAAAAAGAAAATTTGTATCGCCAAAAAATTATAGAAAAAAATATTTCTCTAGAGGAAAATCTAGTTTAAACATTTTAGTTTAAATTTTGGCACCCCCTTAGCTTTGGTCCCGGATGACTCCTGTCTAGATCAACTTTGAAGTTAAATTATATTATATTAAATGTTAAATTTCATCCAAAT
Organism: Dasysyrphus tricinctus; assembly: GCA_963921185.1. NCBI lineage: Eukaryota > Metazoa > Arthropoda > Insecta > Diptera > Syrphidae > Dasysyrphus > Dasysyrphus tricinctus. The sequence continues at coordinate 238,186,756 of OY992531.1, read as the reverse complement.
CATAGAAGTCGTAATTATACATAATGTATACTGCAAATTGCTCTTTTAAATTCTAAAATAGATTAAAATGGGAGTGACAGTAGGCAGATTGTACCAAAACTAATTTCAAAATTCAATCGAAAAATTTCATCTAAATCGGTTGAGTAGCTTCCAAGAAAAAAAGTATTTCAATTAAACAAAGCAAAGGTTCCGTGGCAGGGGGCGGATGTATCTAAAGCCAATTTTTAAGATTTTTTTTATCCTTCATTAAAACAAACTCTTAAAATTTCTTCAGAATCGATATAGCCGTTCAGAAAAGCCAAATAAATGTAAATATAATACAGAAACATTATAATCTGTATACAAGAAATAATATCTTACGTAATTATTTTTTTTATATATTATTATTTTTAATATTAATTTTAGACCTAAAAATAATCCTCGAAATATATTAGTGTATGTATAAGTAATTACCAAATTAAATAAAAAAACTTTTTTTATTTGAACTTTAAGAAGTAAAACAAAGCATAAATATACAAATAATACAGAAATATCTGTGTTATACGAATGTACTAGTAGAAATTCCTGTCATAAAACAATTTTTTAACTATTCAAACAATAATTAGACCGATTCTCAAGGTCCTTTGCATCCGATTTACCGATTTGTGCCAATTCCCATAGTAATTACCCGTGTATTGCTAAATACACGGGTAATTATAAATACACGTGTAAATATACAGACACGGGTTCATGTACGGATAATTAATTACACGGGTAACACGTGTATTTAAATACACGGGCATTAGGGGGCTCTAATGTAAATCTGTGCTGTGATAGTGAGCAAATTCAAGTTTAAAATAAAACCGTTCTATGAAAAATACTGTTAAGAGTTGTCTCGATTACGATTACGATTTTTTTAATTGAACATTTATATACAATTTGAGTTAACTTACGACTATTAAATACATTGAAGAATATAAATCTTATGGCACATAGGGGGGCTATTGTTATACATTGGCTTAGATTTAATAGGAATATATTATACATGTCAACTTAAAATTAAAAGTCGGTTGACTTTGATGCTCTCGGGGTGTTCCGTCCCAGTTGTCCATTGGTGGTTTGGTGTGGTTTGGTGGACTGAGAGTTGTCTCGGGTAGAATTGTTTAACATTTAAAGTAAGAACCAACTGTAACTGTAAAAGTAAAATGTTTTTTTTTGTTCATATTTAAATAGGTTTTGAAAAATTGAGTATTGCAAAAAAAATTTAAATGATTTGAAATAATTTTTTTGAATATGTAGGTACTTGGTGCATAATATCTTGGTGCTATTTATTTTTACTTTCGATATATATTGCTATCGCAAAAAAATCCGATTTGAGATTTTGATCAGACTTGTCATTAAATGATGATAGGCAAGACGAAATAAAATGCACGACTAGGTCGCACGTACTTGCTCTTATGTTCAAGACACTGCGAGTTTAAGAAAATTGTATATACAAACATGGAAATTATGAGAGAAAAATGTAGAGAAGCATGAAATACGACATTTAAATTAGCTAAAACAACTCTTTTGACAGTTTGAGGTGAAAAAAAAGTATGCCATCTTAATTCATGATGGAATATGATTGTATGGGAAAAATTTTTAAAATCGGTGGAGCGGTTTTTTTTTAAATTAATTTTTTATATATAAAATTCTTAAAACATTTTTAAGAACAAATTTTGGTATGCAGATTCAAACTTTATATTTATGTGTATATAAAAACAAAATTTGAAAAAAAAAATTGTCAACCCGTTTTTGAGATATCAAATTTTCAAAAAAAAAGTTTGAAACTTTTTTTGAAAATCCAAAAACTTTTTTTTTGAAAATTTTGATATGCAATATTATTTAATTTTATCTTAAATTTGTATATAAAAAAATTCATTTAAATCCGTAAAGCTGATAACGAGAAAACTCAAAATAAGAAAATACGTTCTATGAGAGGTACTACCAATAGTTGCTATATGTTAAATTTTCTAATTTTTGATGGTAGATCGTACTAATTTTAGTATATGAAAAAAGTTTAATCAAAATCGTAAGAGTCGTTTTCAAGCAAAAAAATATTTTCCTTTGCGGTTTTTTCACTTTTGTATGGAAGGTACCGTTGTTTTTTCATAAATGTAAAATTTTTTCTAAAAATATTTTAGAGAGTACTAAAAAAGTCTTAAATATCGAGTTTCAAAAAAATCTATGCTGCCGTTTTCGAAATATTTGATTTTCCAAAAAAAAAATTTGAAATATTTTTTAAAAATCCAAAAAATATTTTTTCAAAAATGTTGGTACACAAAACAATTAACATTTTTTGGAAGCTTCTGTATAAGAAATAATTGAAATCGGTCATACCATTTTGAAGAAAATCAAAAATTAAAAAAATGGTTCCTTGGGAGGTACCATTAATAACCATTTTTGAAAAATGGTTTTCCACCCAAAGAAAGCCTTTATGAAAAAAAAATAAATTTATTTAATTTTTGGTTCTAAAAAAAATGAAAAAAACGTGTCGGCAGAATCACCAAAAACCACAAAGTACCAAGTTTGAAGAAAATCGATCGAGCCGTTTAGGCTGTAGACGAACATACAGACAGACAGAATTGTGCCACCCACTTTTTGGTGTTCTATATCATCGTAATATAATGTTTGATTGTTATCTCAAAAATTTTTTTTGCACGAATCCAAAACTTGCCTTATAGTACCTACCTATAATCGCAAGTAAAAAGTGGGTCTCATAATTCCGTCTGTCTGTCCGTTGAGCTACACCCTAAAGGGCTGAATCGATTCTCTCAAAATTTGGTACATAGCGTTTTTTGGTCATTCCTCCACAGGTTTTTTTTTTTTTGTAACAAAAATAACGGTACATGCCATACAATTTTTTTTAGCAATTTTACATAATTGTATTTTTCTCAAAACCGGCTCCACGACTTTTCTTTAAAAAAAATCAATGAATCACTTTTCGTAAAGGCTTCTCTTGGCTGGAAAACCATTTTTCAAAAAATGGTTATTAATGGTACCTTTCAAAGAACCATTTTTTTTTATTTTCAATTTTCTTTAAAACGGTATGACTGATTTCAATAATTTTTTTATACAAAAGCTTCCTAAAATATTAATAGTTTTGTGTACCAAAATCAAAAAATAAAATATTTTTTTGGATTTTTAAAAAATGTTTCCAAATTTTTTTTGAAATCAAGTATTTCGAAAACGACATGATCGATTTTTTTTTGAAACTCGATAATTAAGAGTTTTTTAGTACCTTCTCTCTAAAATATTTTTAGAAAAAAATTACATAAATAACATCTGTTTTTGAGAAAAAAGATATTGTTAAATAGCTTAAACCTTCGTTATTTCATGGCTCTGCAGTAGAAATTGAAGTGTGTAATATAAATTCGAAAATTATATTGTAATGCATGCGCACTGCGCACTTATACAAATCTAAAATGTGAAGTTGTAGTACCTACTTCGCTACTTTCAAGCTCCCAAGTGACATAAGAACTCATCGTAAGATTCTACAATGAAGATACACACTCTTCTAAAATAATTTGTGTGTCAAAACTCAAATGTATAGGTACGCTCTGTTTAATTATATTGGTGCTTATGTTGGGTTATTTGCCAAAAGGATTTTCTTCTTATACTATACGTACATATCCCGTCATTAAGATGTCATCAATCAAATTTCAATCACAATTTACGCTTAAATACATAAATTAATGGAAAATGAAATACTAATTGGAGGTATGGAAGAGATCCTCTTGAAAATTTAAAGCTCTGAATGGATAATTGTATTTTTGCAGAAATTCTTCAATTTAAACAGCACTTAGGTACATAGTTCTTATAAATTATTTGCATTTTGTTTTTAATGTTTATTTTAGCCATCATCCTGCTAATGAATAAGATTTTGACAATTGTATGATGACGATGATCTCATTGGAGACATTTTTCACTTTGTTTTTTATTGCTGGCTTATGTCGCAATTGAATTGCGTAGGTACCTCATTTTATTGCAAGTGTTTTATAATTAAATTTTAAATGACACAGATAATCGCTCCTTTAAAACTGAATACGAAATGAACATTTTCAAAGTAATCCGCAAGCTACAAGGACAAATGTTAATATAAAATAATTTATGAGGTTCACTTTGAAAAGGAGGAGAATTCCTTGGAACTAATCGTGTTGCGAGTTGTGCGACCAACCCATGCCATCAGTGTGAACCTAAGGACACAATCACGTTTCTCGCGTGATTTTCGTGAGGATTTTGCCCCCTTGTTGGCGCATTAATGCTCACTAACTCGATTGTTCGTTTAATTGCCATCTTCTTTGGGGATAAAGACGAAAATGTAAGGAAACTTCTGGCAAAGGCGATGCCGGCGACTGTTTTAATGTGTCCACCAATCATTAACATTTTTATTATCTCGAAGGACGAGAGGATTAGTCAAAGGTTTTTGTTCATTTTTTGTTTCTGATTTTTTTTTAGTTCAAGTTTTGTTATGTTAATGGAATGAAAAAAAAAATTAAAAGAAAAAAGAATTGATGGAGAAACAAGGGGACACATCCTTCAAAGCGATTTGAATAACCACAACTCAAGGGCAGTTAGCTATCCCCATCAGAATCGACCGGCACATAAATCCGTTTTATTATTTCTTCTTTCTTTTTTTCTGTCGGGCTTCAGAGGGCTTTGTTGATAAAACCGCATCCATAGTGGAAATGTATGCAGGATGTTTAATCTACCCGTGCATTAAATATATCCAAAGCTATCAGGAGCACAAGACCGCTAAAGTTGAAACCAATTTAGGCACTGAACGTTCACAAAATGTTGCTGAAGCTGAATCCTGAGAGAGCTCTCTGGATTCTGGCTCCTATGAATAGCTTGGCTGGGTCCCCAACCAAATTGGATTGGCTGGGAACAGGATTTTCTGGTCTGGTCGTTTCTAACCGCACAGAAATCTACATTCTGATCGAAAATCGGTTAATGTCAGTGACATTTGAGCAAGCCTCAGCACCTTTAGCAGGATCAAGTCCGGATACGGATAGAGGCATTGGATGGATATAGGATAGGCTGGGCACCCAAGAGTAAAACGATATTTTAGCACAGATGACTATACAACGACCGACGAGAAAATGTTACTGCATTCAATTGGAGTTGGCATTCCGACAAAAGTTTAATCACACACATCCTCACATTAAGCAATGGCAACAACACTGTGTGTACTGTACATAGGTTTGCTTAAATAATTGTTATCTTTTGTTATTTTTTGGAAAAGGAAGGTGGTTCAACAAGGATGTTTAACACGAAAAGGACACACAAGCGCACTTGTCTTCTAAGCACACACAATCAGTCCTTCGACGACAACGACGACGGCTGAGGCGAGCACTCTCGTCTCTGGGCTCTGTGAGCAAACAATGGAAGGCTATTTAATGACACAGCAATTAGACTTTCCAGCAGGTGAAGGATGAGTAGGAGGGTGTAGTTCCTCTGGGGGCAGAGAGTTGGTTACTGAATATAGTTGACGACGATGATGAGGCAAGGGGTTTTGTTAAGAAGGGCTATAGGTTGTACATGTTATGATAATGATTGTGGTGGTGGTGAAAAAATGAACTCTTCTTTGCGCTTGGCACACTTCCCAGGGCACTTTCTCTCTCTCTAATGGCAGACATTTTAATGTGGATTACATTTTTGCCACTGTGACTCTTATAAGGCAAGTCTGTAGGATTTGTTCGTGTTGATCGGTGCGAGAACCGGTTTTTGGGGGCGTGCGGAAAGAGATATGGCATTTACATGAAATTAACAACAATGAGGCAAATTAATTCTGAAAGCTGAAAGGACTTCAGGACAAGATAGCGTATGTTGCTATAGAGAAAAGGGTTTTCGTATATGTATCTACCTATACAACCCGATAGGTATAGGTAAGCTTTTCTTATCGTGATTCTGATTATTATGTTGGAACATATAATAGGCTCAGCTATATTAAAAGATGGTTTTCACAGGATTAAGTGAGATAAGTGTTAGGGGAAATTACATATAGTTGTATAAAAATGATACCTTAATAATAATAGTATAGAGAATATGACCACATGAATTTGGTTCTTTCAACACAAAAACATTGAGTTTCATTTTTCTCATTTCCAGACTTTGTATAATGTAGGTACCTACATACATAGGAGGTATAATGACCCAATTTTATATCAGCATGATATTGTGTACGAACCTACTATTTTTTGCGTTTTACGACAATCGATTTTCATTTTTTGATAAAGTTTTAGTAGGTATGTTGGAGTTTATTTTTTTTAAATACTCAAAAGCTAAAATATGTACTTCAAAGTACCTTTCTAGTTTCTTGTATTTCACTAAAAATGTAGAAGATAGGAGTAAGCCAAATCTGGTACCTACTTAACTACGCGAAATAAAAAAAAAATTTCTGTTTTTTTTTTCAAGGCTTTTAGGCCTGCAACTCATCGCCGACAAACCTTCTAATAAGGGAGAAGGGAGGAACTGGCAACTGCGAGATAAAACTTTCTGGCAAATATTATTCAAAAATATATTATATAAGCGTACTATAGCCAAAAATTTAAAAGAATTACATACTGTAATACTAGAACATGTAAATCATGCTCCAATGGCAGTTTTTCTCTATATACGAGTACATATCATTGTTTACTTATTACCTAAAGCTAGAAAAAAAAAATACTAAAAAGCTGAATTTTTGTAGAAGCCTTTATTTTGATGCATTCAGCATGACTTGAAAACTATTCTTAATTTCACAAACTATTTTGTTAGTAAGGAGGCTGAAAACGGGTAAATGGGGGGTTTTACGCAAGTTTTTTTTTTAAATTTCTTGAAATCTAACAGCTACACGAGGAAAAATTTTAATACACAAATACAAGCCTCTGAAATTGCACAACATTAAAATAGTCATGGATTTTCGTTTTCCTTGAACCGATCCTTTCCGAAATATACGCTGAATTAAGTCTCAATCAAAATATGACTTTTAGCTTTTACACTTCCTTACTTCTTACAGTAGGGTCGTTAGTTCACGTGGCAGGGGCGGATTAAGCTATTTTGCCACCCTGGGCTCAAATTTGTTTGCCGCTCAGCCGCCAAGATAATAATTCGAGTACTTCCATTGTGCGTGGACTAGCGCACGTTAACAGACTCTCTTAAGAGTGTTCCGGTAATTAATTTTTCTTAGTATATAAATATTTTGTTTTCTCTTTATTTTTTTCTTACAATCTTCAAAATTTTGCCACCCTGAGCTGGCCCCGATGGATGGCCCCTATGGTTAATCCATCAGAACTGGCACGTACACAGTACACATATTGAAGGTAATATCACTAGCGTGTTCATTTTTGTTCAGTTCTGAGCATCCATCAAAATCAGTGGAAAATGGCGAGTCCCGTGACCCCTACTAGTTTAACATCAAAATTTGCTGTGTGTAATGTGTTCATTTGTTACTTATTTATTAGCAAATACAATTACAGTCAATTCCGCTTAACTGCACACCGCTTAACTGAAAAAATCGATTATCTGAAACAAGAAATTAATAACGGAGCCTTTTTGAGCATTTTTCACGCAAACTACTTCGCATAACTGAACTCTGGTTATATGCAAACTTCGCATAATTGGAACAAATATTTTCGTCTCAAATGCTAATTTTGCACTTATTCAACTTCGCATTAGTGAAGCTACTATTGAACACTGCCACTAAATCTTTAATTGAGCACACCCCTCGGATTTGGAATGTCAAAAACTCATTTCTTGTCAATCCGTCCCTGGAGGGTACGTAACCTTAACAAATATTGTGCAATGTTGTGGAAAATAAACCAAAATAAATGTAATATGTTTTTTGTTGAATAAAATTTAATATATTTTGACGGAATTCCGCTTATTTGAAACAAGTTTCAGTTATCCGAAGTTCGGTTAATTGAAAACTCCGCTTAACTGATACAAATTTTCTGCAATTATCGTGTTCCAGTTAAGCGGAGTCGACTGTATTTCAAGCTTTTTAGTGTTTATTAACATTATATTGTCATGCAAACAACATTCGTTCCTGGTTTTTAGTGTTATTTAAATTATGCTTTTGTGTTTGTTTTCTTCGTTGTTGTTGTAATACAGAGGACGGGGTCACGTAAGGCTGCCATCTTGAATTTCTTTGACAGTTCTCATTTCGGACACCATGCGCAAGATAATACCTTAGATATGTGTACTGTGTGGCACGTAGGCATACTTCTTGAAATAGCATTGAAATATTGTGTAACCGATACGTAACTAAATGTATTATACTAAGAGCCGACAGCAGATTTTGGGAGTGGATGTACCTATAACCAAAATCGGAGTATGAAAGATTATAGGTACATGTATCGTGATATCGATTACCAAAGTCTAGTTTATGGTTTGGGGCTCAGGCGAACTCCAGCGCATGTTTGAATGCCTATAACTTTTTTCTGAACTATATTTTCCACCTGGGATGATTTGATAACTCAGTGAACAAAATAAACTTTTTTTTTTACATTTTTTGTCTTTTTCCCACCATGGGCCAGCGTGGACAGGAATTAATTGACACCATTTGGTCGAATACAACGAATCCACCTTTTGTCTGGTTGTAATCTAGTATCATGTCCGGCTTGTTATGAGAGCCTGAAATAGCCTTTTCAAGATTGTGCTGTGTTGAAAGTAAACGACTTGTTTATTTGGTTTCGGAACATAAGTTACCAATGACATTCTCCGCGAAAAATCGGTGAATGAAGTGGACGGTATTGTTTTTATTATTTATTTTGATGGGTTCGTTATTTTAATCTAGGAGTTTTCTGACAACATATGGTTTGGTAAATTTCTTTTATTTTTTCGGAGTGTGCCAAAAATTGTTATTTTTTAACCCAGCAATTTCAATGCCAAACTCACGGAAGTGAAAAAAATTATCTAATGCAAGGTTACGTCCAGTGTGGAAATATCTTGGCCTCAAAGACATCACCACGTGCGGCGTATCCACGCCCAAGCCCGACCCTTTCATCACAACTGCCAGTAGTGTTGATTGAAAATTGCCAGGATTGCTTAGCTCGTTCCAGATGGGCTTCCAGATGCGGTGCAATTGTCGATTGTCGATCCTTATTCAATTTGATATATACATCATTGGCTTTTTCGTTTGTCCGTTTGTTGATCTCGTATTCTATTTGGATGTTGAAAATGCGATTAAAAATAGCGATTAGAGACACATTTTCCAAATTAGCCACACAGACAATAGTTCCACCAGGTCTATTAATATTACTACCTTGGATACGAGACAAAACTGCTGCCTCCTGGTGGCAAGAAAGAACTCTTCATTGGACGCTGAAGCTGACGTTGAGATGGTTCTTGGTCTTACTAAATCGATTCACCACTTCCAACTTCATCTGGTGCAGGTAAATTTTCTATTAGGGTTCATGCGAACCTGAGGGTGGTTATTGCAATATTTTGCGTGCCGTAAACTAGGGTTAAAAACGATGCTGGCCAGAACGTTATAGTCAATGGTGACCGCTATAGAGCCATGATTACTGACTTTTTCGTTCACCATTTGAACAACCATGATGTGCAGTAACTGTGGTTTCAACAAGACGGCACAACATGTCACACAGCTCGTGGCACAATTGATTTATTGATGGAAGCGTTTGGTAACCACATAGTTTCACGTTACGGACCCGTGAGTTGGCCTCCAAGATCGTGTGATTTAACGCCGCTTGACTATTTTCTGTGGGGATATGTGAATTTAAAAAAATCATCTTTGTTTTATTCCATTTTAAAGTTCTAAATTAACACCTTTTATTTTCAGTGGCTGACCCAGCCATAGGTTTTTATCGATGAATATTTTCATCGAATTAATACCACCGGAAAGGCCCTTAGATCTTTATAAAAATTCAGCTAGTTTCAGTAATTGGACCAGTGGGTCAGCCACAGATTTATTTTTATGAACTTTTAGTTCCTTTCAAGGTCGTTCGTGACTTTGAAAACAAAAACTTTATAAAAATCGTAAAAAAGAATCTACAGCCGACCAATTACTGAAACTAGCTGACCTTTTATAAAGATCTAAGGGCCGTTCAAATGGAATACATTTTTTGCAATAATGATGTGCCAAAAATCGCTACGACCTTGATTTTTTCATAAACAAATCTATGGCTGACCAATTACTCAAAATAGTTGATCTTTTATCACGTTCTAGAGATTTTTGGGATGGTATACAGTTACCAAGGAGAATGGGCAAATTTGTATGAAACATAGGCGTGAGCTGCCAAGAATGGTTTTGTTATTTTTGGATATGTTTTAGTCCTACAATCACCGTGCAGAAATTGTTTCATTGTGGTGTACTTCAAAACCGAAAAAAATTCATTTCTAATAAAGTTTTGCTAAGTTTCTGGCTTCTGACCAATTCAAAAATAGAAAAAGAAAGTGGCAATAAATCTAGACAGTCTCAAGAATATTTTGTATATAAAAATGGCCATATAACATTATTAATAAGAACATTTACCATAAAACTATAATATTACTATCCCTCACAATATTAAAAAATCCTGAGTAAAATAATATGTTTAAAAAAATTACAGAGTTGTCTAAATACGTACTGGGTCTGTTTAAATCCGTAATGCGTCCTTGAGATATTCTGAAACCCCGTTAAACACACTACTACAGTTTCAGTAGACGTTATGAAGTTAGAATAAAGCATCACACCCACTAAAAATATAATCACTATGCAATATTGCTCAATGCAATTGCATTATATAAACATTGAAATATGTATCTTCTTTTCTAAATGTAACATCAATAGTGAAAGTTGTTCCTGAGTAGCATACCTTTCATTTACACTAATTTCATTAATGGCCGCTAACACCCAAAAATGCCCATTCTCCTTTCCCTCAAATGAGGCACCAAAAATCGTGCCTGAACTTGAAAAACTTTAAGCCTTGATTACAAGTTATCTAGGGCTGACCAATTTCTAGTACTAGTTGACCTTTTCTGACCAATTACTCACCAATTAGAAGGCTTTTTTTTTTTCAAATTTCCCATACATGAGGTGCCAAAGGTCCAGACCCCAAAACATTCAAATTTTCAAACATTCAAGGAAGTAGTGTGTTCGAACAAGTCTTTTTTTTTTTACTGATATAGACCAGGAAAAATAGCACAAATCGTATAGGGAACCTTGAAAAAATTAATTCATGAAATATTAAAATTGGAATCGACGCAGAATTGCAAACTCTATAACATATCCGAAGTCCCCCAAAATCCCCGCATTGGCTTTTTGTGTAGATGCATTTGAAGAGGTGCAGACGGGGAAAACTTGGAGGTCAATCAAACTAAAATATTGGTCTTGGTACAACCTAACCATATGATGCATGCTTTAAGGAAAAGTTATAGTCCTTTTTAGATTAGATTTAGATTTTAGATTTAGATTGATTTTTATTCTCATATTACAAATGTTTACAAATATATGATACAATCAATTAAATGCATGGCTTTGCCGTCTGCCTGATTGACAATGAATGTAAATCCTTCTATATTGTATAAATAAAATAAGTTACAGCTTTCATTTAAAAATATTCGTTTATAATCCTGTTTCTATAACTAAGTGCCACTTTACAAAATTTGGATAATTTAGATACGTTTGCTTCATTAAGGAGGTTAAGAGTTTCGTCATCCGTGAGAAAGTCGCTACCCAATATATATCTTCTGGTTTCCCTTAATACCGGGCATCTTCCCACAAAATGTAAAACATCTTCACGTTCTGCCATATTGCACATGTTGCAAAGTATTGGTAATTCTTCACGATGCGGTATAAAATTCAAATTAAGAAGCTCACCTCTTAGCCGGAACATAGTTGAAATTTGATCAATGGTGTAATCATCTCGAAAATAGTTATGTTCGTTCAGATTAAAACTCAGTTTACTGTAGATCATTCGGTGTAGTGAATTTGATGCCATTTCTTTGTACCTGTCTCTATAGATCTCATCTAAACGAGACATCATTGTATACATCGTAGTCTTCCAAGAACTCCATTCACTAGTGATTAATTCAACACCAGCATCTTGTGAAAGTTCCATCCAGTCTCTACACCATCCTGTCTTGGAGTGTATAGCATGAAGAGCCGCTTTTTTTGGGAGACGATTATTTGGCATCTTAAGTACTTTATCAATGTAGTCGACTTGAAGTTTTAATGTTTTGATAAATAGTGGTGATAGTCCCGTTTCCAGCAATATCATGTAATTCGGGGTGCTAGGGGGCAAGCGAAATATTCGTTTGATATAGTACCTGAGGAGTTTCTCCACTGGTTCGTATTTTTTACCACCCCATACTTGAGCTGCATAGAATAGAACGGATTGAGATACTGCCTCAAAAACTTTATATTTACTGCTATGAGCAATAGCCTTGTTGCTGAAACACTCCCGCCATGCAACATTAATAGCTGTCTTAGCTTTCGAAAGCTTAATGGTGAGATGCCTATCCATGTTGAGGTTTCTGGTGAAGTATACTCCCAAATATTTGTACTCTTTCACAACTTCAATTTGTTCATTGTTCAAAGACCATTGCTCGTTGGCACTTGACCTGCCTCCACCTTTTTTAAATATCATAACTTTCGACTTGTTTAGGTTGATCAACAAACTCCATCGCATACAATATTCGGCCAGTCTATTTATCATAAGCTGCAGTGATTCTGCTGAGCTAGCAAACAGTACTATGTCGTCTGCAAAAAGCAAAGCTTTTATGATGACTCCAGCGTACTCAACACCTCCTGGTAATGCTTCAGTTAGATCTTCTATGAATAACGCGAACAAACTTGGGCTTAGCGCGCAACCTTGTCTTACTCCTGACTCCGTCGAAAACCAATCCGATACAGTTTTGCCATTCCAAACCGCTACTCTAGTGTCCATGTACAAGTTTTGTAGCACTCGACCAAACTTAAGCGACATTCCTAATCCATATAGCTTGAACATCAATGCATTTCTGTCCACGGTGTCGAAGGCTGCTTTTAAATCGACAAAAAATGTAAAAAGTTTTTTATTTCTCGAAAGAAACCAGTCTGCGATGCTATTGAGTACAAATATGTGGTCTATTGTAGAGTAACCTGTTCTGAACCCAGCTTGAAACTCACTTAGTAGCTTTTTTGAATTAATCCAAACGTTCAATCTTTTAAGTAGTATGTTGGTAAAAATTTTATAAGATGAGTTCAAAAAGGAGATGCCTCTATAATTTGATGGATCCTCTATGTTGCCTTTTTTGTGGATCGGAAAGATCAGGGCATCTTTGAATTGCTGAGGAATAACCCCATGTTCCAGAATTTGGTTGAATACCTTTGCCAATTGTTTAATTAGTTCTTCCGTTCCATATCTATAGAATTCCGAGGGTATTCTATCGGAGCCTGCTGCCTTTCCATCGGATAGGGAATTTACAGATGCTTTAACCTCTTCTTGGGATATTGACTTGTCCAAAATGTCTTCATGGAAGCCAGGTGAAGCATATTGAATCATGCATGGGTTTATGGTGTCTGGGTTTAACAGTTTATTAAAGTGAATTCGTAATCTATCAGAATCTAGCTTAGGACTGATGATGTATTTTGTTCCATTGAGTTTCCGGGCCAAGTTCCAAAAATCAGATGGATTATTGCACATAGCTAATTTTTGCGCTTCATCTTCATAATACATTTTCTTCTTATCCTTACATAGAATTTTGAATCTTTGATTATATTCCATATACAAGTTTTTTGCGGAGGACTGGTTACAACGTCTATACTCGTTTAGCCAGGCATATGATAGGTTTCTTGCCTGCATACATTCTTTGTCAAACCATGGTTCTCTATAAGTTTTCCTTCTCTGCCAATTATTATTTACCGGTGCGTGATATGCCTCTTTTATACTGCTCTCGATTTTAGTTAGGCTACTTTCATGTTCATGAACCAGCAGCAGTGTATCCAACTGTCTTCTATATATTGGGCCAGTTGAGTTTGACCAATTCAGTTTAGGCATCAGTTTTAATACTAAACTTTCTTCATATTCCTCCTTTCCGCATTTAAATGACACAATAATCGGCATATGATCTGAATAAGGTTTCTTTTCTACCTCGAAATCGGTAATAAAAGAATTCCAATCACCACCTGTAATGCTATAATCAATGACAGAACTCCCCTGCTTCCCGACAAATGTGTATTCACCAAGTGTATCTCCTTTACTCGTACCATTTTGAATTCTAAGGCCGAATGAGTTGCATAGTTCTAGAATTTTCACACCTCTTGCATTCTTAATTGAATCCTTAGTCTTCCTATTCCACCCCATCCGTTCATTTTCAACACCTCCTTCGTTTCCAACTCTCGCATTTAGATCACCCAAAAGCATTATATTATCGCTGTCTTCACATGTCAAAAACTCTTTGATTCTTTCAAAATCTGTCTCCCAATGGTTACAATTGATATAAGTTGGTACTATCCGAAATCTCTTCTGACATATTTTCAAGTCCAAACACGTAATCTCACCATAAAGCTTAAATTCACAGTTGATGTAATCCAAATCTTTTTTAAATCCAAAGATATAACCTCCACTTGCTCTACCTTTACCCAGGTAACAATTTTAGCTGTTCAAATGCTTCAACAGCGCTCTTAGAGCAAATCTTAAAGCTCTCTGATTTCAAAAGAAGCTCCAGATGCGCTTCTAAAGCAAGTGTAAAGCATGTTTACAGCAAATTCATTGAGTTTGAGAGCTAATTTTTGTTCGAAGCCAGCTTTTTATCAGTGGCTAGTACGGCTTTGAAGCTCTCAGGCTCATGATTTGGAAGTCTTTAAAGCGACATTTTTGACAGCACTTTGTTTGTATTAGTTAAGATAATACAAATGATAAATTAAAATAATATTAGGGAGATGTATTTCATGTGTGTGATAGTAGCAATCGAAAACATCATGTGATGTCGTGCAAATTTATTAAATCATTAAATAATTCGCAGAGAAAATGTCGTAGTGAGAAATGACATTAATATTATTTGTGAGTTCCATGTAAGTGATTTCTTAGTGCGCGTTTAGTTTTTTCACAATTGTAGTGAAAGTACTTCGAAAAATAACAACGCGCCTTCGAAATTATTTATATTACGCCGTGAAATATTTAAAAAAGTTTACCAAAACAATGTAAAAAATTGATAAATAAATTTAAAATATCATAAAATGAAATGTTTTTGTTTTCATTGCAATATTTGCAATATTTTATTGTGTTTTTATTGAAAGGAAAGATTATGTGCATTCGTTTAAAATAAATAAAGAAAATTATTCAATGATTTTTTTTCCGTCCCCATAGTTTTTATTATGAACATAGTTTGTCTTCAACCGAGCTCTTCTAGAGCTAGTTTCCACAAAATGAAAGTTTTGCGTTCAGTACTTAAAAAGTAGGGTGTTCAGAAATTGAAAGTCATTGACTGATTCTAATTTCTGGTAAAAATTTCTTTTTATTTAAATTCTATTCAACATTGAAGTGCATTACGGTTTCTTAGGACGAAAGCAAATACTTTAACGACTCAGCCATAGATTTAATATTATTTAAAATCTTTTTTAAGTAAACTGTTTAATTGATTTTAATACAAAAAATGTGAATTTAGCATCTAATTTGATTTTTGTGGTGCATACTCGGTATTCACCAGAAAGTGAAAGGAATACATTTATTTTCTAGTTTTGGTTAAATTTTTCCTGTTGAAGTCATGGCTATTATATTTTATTTGGGAACACCCTCATATTGAGTAGAAGTATTTTATTTGAGAGAGGTTTAGTATCAAGCTCTATAGTCGATTTGTCGTAGCTCTATCGAGTCTTCACTCTTCACATTTTCTAATGCTCAGAGATAAATCTGACAATGCTCAGAGAGATTTCATGCGCATGCGCTAGAATTAACTTCACGAAGAGTTTGTTTGAAAGTATTAGTAATTTAACTCTACAGCCGTTTCTTGTGTAGCTTTTGAAATGCTAATTTTTGACATTTCTATAAAGTCATGCGTTAGTATTTTGAACATGAAATAAAGCAGCTCTACAATGCTTCTTTATGTGCTCATATCAATAGTTTGCTCGTTTAAAAAACGTTGAACGTTATTAAAGAGCTATTTTTAAATCGTGAATTGTTATAAAATTAATAGAGCTAAAATTGTTCTGGAACCTCGATTATAGAACCTAATTTTTAAATGAAATGTAGGGAGCTGTGAAATAATCTATTTCAGAGCTTAAGCTTTTGATTTCACTGTTTACAAGCTGCTAAAGAACAGTTTTGCTTCTATTAGCTGCGACGATGTTACTTGGGTAGTGTGTATTCTTATTGCTGGTATTATTCTAAGTTCAAAGTTATTAAATTTGTTCTCGTAATTGATCAGGCTACTATCAGTTATATAAGTTTCATACAAAAAAATTATTTCAAATTTGTTCACAAAACTAAAAAAATCATTAAATATGCACTTATTATTAAGTCCAGCTTCTAAATTTTTCCTACTATAATTATCTATATTTTCAAAATTAGTTCTTTTGCAATTGATGGACGGGCAGACGGCATTACAACTAAAAGTTAGGTTGAGACATCAGAGATGTCGTGTGTGAACTGCTGGGTTCAATTTGGTTTTTGCTCTGCCCCGGAACGGTTTCGCCAGAAGTGTCATTCACCAACTGGTCTAACGATGACATTCCGCACCTTCCGTCACATTTTAGATTATTGTCGCTGTCAAAATAAAATGATTTACCTGCAACCATTAATGATTGTCCGCGAATTTGAGTTTTAAGATTTTTGTTTTTCGCAAAAATTTCAGTTCTTAGCTTGATTAATTTTCTTCTTCGGGTTCGTACAGCTGCAGGTAGATCTCTGTGTATCGATATTCCGGTGTTACGCAGTTTAATCGACGCTTTTAATATAGATCCAACATCTTCCCTTCGGTTTAATCTAACGATGACGTTCGCCGTGTTATTGTTCGTTGGGCGCAAGACTCTTGTTGATGCAATAACATCTACTTCCCGTGTTTGCAAAAGATCCATGCAACATCTTTGTGCCTTCTCCCCTGCATCTTCCTCCCCATTCACCGGTATGTGAACCACCACATTTTTTTCGTTGGCCCTGGTCTCGAGGAATTCTACTTGCCGTTCTAGAGAGATACAGCGGGCTTCGAATTTCTCCACTTGGGCCTGCAAAGCTAAGTTGCTGTCTTGAAGGTTGCTGATATCTTTGTGCATGGCGTCTAAATCGGATCTTGTTGGCATGTCCTTCAATTTGTCATCCAATATCAGCGACATAATTTCTTGGATCATAATCCTCAAGTCAGACACTTCCATCGCTCCAACAGCAGAGTTGCTTTGGCTTGTCCCAGCTACTTGGTTAGGTGGCGATTCCGGAGCCATATCCTTATGTGGTCTTTTGAGTGGTTGGTTGACACGATTGGTAGATTTCGGTGGTGGTGTACGCTTCATATCGGCTCCTTTGTTTGAAGGCAGTTGTACGTGCACCGTTGTTCAAATTTTTCTAATTTTATTTATTTCGAAGTAAAAAAACGATCGAACTCACCAAAATTTATAAGATTTGAGTGAAGCTATTATTCGCCGAACTAATTAAATAATTTTATCAAATTAATAACTTTTTAAAATGGCAAAAAAAACAAAATTAATAAGAGTGACCGTAAATTACTGAACTTATTGCTGCAAACCAGAGTTGCCTTTTTATGTGATGATAAATTTTTTTCAGTAACAGCAGGTAAAATATTACCGAAAAACCTTTGAAAATAACGGTATGTTAATGAAACTTGGAATAAATGTACCATTTGTCATACGAACTAAGAATCAAGACAGTCCCTAAAAATATCCATAGTAAAAGGGTGTTTTTTACAAAGGGGAGGGGCAAGTGTAGAATAACACCCACGAAAACCTCTTAAACTCATGAAACTCACCAAAAATACTAAATTTGTCATGGCAACCAAGAATCAATCTAGTGCACAAAAATATATTTGTTCTGAGGATTTTTTATTAAAGAGAGGGAAAATCTGGGAAGATTTAAGCCAAAATTCCGATTTGGGGTAGTTGAGGTATATACACAAAGTATGGTATATGATTTAAGGGTATTTTTTAACGCTGAATCTAATAAAAGCAAGATTAAAATGATACAAGCACCCTTAACAAAGTTATGGGCTTTTTCAAGCAAAAATTAATTTTTGAAATCGTATTTTCCGTAGAACAAGGCAAAAGTTAACAGTCACCAAAAACACTATTAGAACAAAGATATTTGTATGGACTATTTTGATTCTTGGTTGCCATGACAAATTCAATATTTTTGGCGAGTTTCATGAGTGTAAGAGTTTTTTCGTAGGTGTTATGGTAAACATTCTACACTTGCCCATCTCCCTTAAAAAAACACCCTTTCACCATGAATATTTTTGGGGACTGTCTTGATTCTTAGTTCGTATGACAAATGGAACACTCACTCCAAGTTTCATTAACATACCTTTATTTTCAAAGGGTTTTCGGTAATATTTTACCTGTTGTACCTGAAAAAATGTCATCATTTCATTAAAAAGAATATAATTTTTTTTTTGGGTGGTTGTATCATTTTGAATTTGGTTTAATTAGATTCAGCGTTAAGAATTACCCTTAAAGCATGTATCGTATAGTTAGGTTGTACCAAAACAAATATTTTAGTTTGATAGACCTCCAAGTTCTCCCCATCAGCACCTCTTAAAATGCATCTACACAAAAAGCCAATGCGGGGATTTTGGGGGACTTTGGATATGTTATAGAGGTTGCAATTCTGCGTTGATTCCAATTTTAATATTTCATGAATTAATTATTTCAACCTCGGAACCCATTTTTCCTGGCCTAATAGGTTTCACTGTAATTTTTTTGTTATTTGCAGTGACAATTATCCCATATCTTATAGAGTTAGTTATTTGCCGTAGTTATCCTCTTTAATTAAACGACACTGTCTGCATTTAGATTTTAAAAATTATTTTATATAAAAAGTGTTTTGGCGAGCTTTTTTCCTCGGTTGCGTCGGCATTACGGTGATCATAATATGAAGACTGAAATAACTTTTAAAGTTATAAGTTTTTCTTTATTAAGTTTTGTTTAATGGTTTTTCTTGGAAAAATGTTTATAATAAAAGATTTTAAAAATGTATGTTAACTTATTTTAATTTTTAATTTCTCCTAGTATAGATACATATATAACTTTTGGCCTGAGTGTAAGACATTTGCATGTATCTACGTCATTTGTCCATATCCATACCTTACCTAGCCATGGTTACAAATAACCGATTTAGTTTTTTATGAGGTCAACAAAATATCAATTTGCAACTAAAATAATATTAGAGAGATAAATTTTCTTCAGTATAACAAGATTAGAAGATTGTGAACATCAATTTTTGTCAACAATTGAAATCGATCGAGTAATTTCACATAAACTAATTCCCTCCCAAAATTCAAGATGTGTCCAAAACTCCTTACATATTTATATCTTTTCAGACTTTCTTCTTTCAAATATATGTAAGTAGGTTTGTACAAACAACTTATACCTATTTCTACAGACTAACAATAATAAGCTTTCACCACTTTACCCAATTTTCAATACCTTAACTTCTGAAGGGTCAACTTATTCACACTATACCTACCTTAATAGCTTACTTTCATCAATCACTGTTGTATAAGGTAACATATAATTCATATAAGGTACCAATTTCAACAGAAATAAAAAAACATTGATACATGACACGTGAACACTTTTTTTCTACTTAAGTTAAGAACGTTAAAATATTATATACACACTCGTATGTGTATTGTATATCAGATACAAACGATCTGTCATTGTGATTTCATATATTTATATAAGTATTCAGAATCTGGAGTAAATTGATGCATCTGAGTCCAACATTTTTCTTGATAGGTTATTAGGTGGGTATAACAGTAGTTTATCAAAGTCAATTCATCTTAAATTAATGCCAAAGGTTTTCAATTATTTTTTACTCATATTAATAACAGTTAGAATCTAGTTTTTATATGGATTTCAGTGAAAATTAAATCTTAAACATTCTCATAATATCTAATTTTTCAATACATACAATGAAAATAATCAAACCAATTTGCAATGTGTACCTCTTTTATTAAATATTTGATGCAATTATGTACCTTGCTTCAAACAATTATTATTGTATGGCACTGACAATACCTATACTACATATATCATACATACTTATCCTAATTCGGATGTGTTACCAACCAAATACATATACGTTGCCCAACATTAAATTGTTATCGAGAAAGTACTGATTAATTGATACTATTACCAGAGACACTTGCAATTGAAAATGAGAAGCTATATTGTCGATGTTCATTAAAGCAGCGAACCCCAGCAAGCAAAGCAATCATCCTTGGTATAAGTACAAACTTATCGACCGATTAACCAATAAACTATTCAATAACAAGGTTCTATGCTCTCAACCACACTATTTAGTCGTAAACAAGGTCAAAATGGCTTAAGCTCCACAGCAAGACCGCAGTCATCATTTCGTTAACCCTAGATTCAACTCGCCCAATTCACCCACTTCCGCTTCTCTCGCATTCCACTCAACCTAATGGCATCAATTATTGTGTATCATAACAAAGTAAAGTACTATACCAACCAAACCAACTCAACTACTATGTACTATTTTATGCTCTCAAGAAGAAGGACCCTGGTAACACAAAAACAAAATTAAGTACTAGAGTGTGTGCAACATGCATGCAGTTTATCCTCGAGTGGATTTTATAGATGCCAACGCATAAACTATATGGTAAAGCTATATCCTTTCGCACACCACCCCCCGCGGGACTAAGGGAATTACCAAATAAAGAAAACGCTAGGTACTTATGATGTATACCATCACTATCCATTTACCACTGGCTGCGGGTGTATAAAACTTGACTTATAGTTAAGGGCAGTGATAGTTATGTAGTGTTGATGTATTTTTTTTTATTTTTATTTATAGTTTTATATTTTGTATTTATATTTGTACATATTTTTATTTTTATTCTCTTATTTCTCGTTGAAATGTTTTGTATTCAGGAAATAAAATTCCAACATAAATCGGAGGTTCAAGAAATGCTCAAACGACATAAAGAAGAGGCTCAACGCTAAAACATGGCATCTTTAAAGTCGTCAGTCAAATATGACAGTCCAATTCTAAAAGATGCATTCAAAATCGGTTATAAAGGATTCGATGGTACTGGAGAAATTGTATTAAAAAGTAGACACATTTTTTCAATTCTGGTTAAACTTTTATTTAAATCACTCACCAGCTTCGAGCCTTGAAATAATTGTAGATTTTTCTAGGTCCGTCAAGTTCCGTTCAGCACCACCAAGGAAATTCAAAAATGTAATGATCCGAAAATTTGATGTTAATTTAATAACGCAATTGGGACGAAGTTGGTACTAAATCCCCCTTTAAACTCTGGAAGAGGATTCAGCTTGATATCAAGCTGCATCTACCACACCTTCTTACACAAAAAAAAAACTATTGATGCAGTAATTTGTCAGAAGTTGGTCAAAGCTTATGCAAAGTTTATTGCCTGCATCTTTTTTCTCACATTATTTTTGCTTGTGATATATTGATATTTCATATATGTATGTACATTAGGGTGGTCGTTAAAAAAAAGTCATCCCAGGCGGGCCCAAATTGGCTCTAAATGAAGAAATTAAAATTCCCTAATTTTTTCAGATTTTTATTTTCATCCCCTATATAGTCGCTGTAGGGCTAAATTAAATTTCCCCTTTTTTTCATACTAGAAAACTCGCGTAAGATCTGCCAAAAAAATTCAGAGCATGAAGGTGGGAACTAGACGAGAACAAAATCCTTTAGGAAGGGGGTAATATCTCCCCCCGCTAGAACGGGAGGGGCAATTTAATAAAGTATTTGCATAAAATAGAAAAAAATAAATTAAAAAACAGTGGCAATACTTACAGTAATGTTTTGTAGCTTTTTGGAAAGCCAAAAGTCAATTCTTACGGCTTGTTTTTAAGTTAAGTTTTTTTGATGAACAGTTTTGGCAAAAAATTGTTTCAAACTCAACATTTTGAAGAAAAATTATTATTTTGTTTTCTAAATTATAGGTTTGAAAACTGATTTTGCTGAAATTGTTAATTCAAAGAACTTTATTTAAAAATCAACTATTGAAATGGGCTTTCCAAAAAGCTACAAAGCATAACTGCAAGTGTTGCTGTTGTTTTTTAATTCATTTTTTTCTATTTTGTGCAAATATTTTTTTTATATTGCCACCATCCAAGTGGTGGGAGATATTACCCCCCTCCAATAAGATTTTTTTATTGTCTTCTTCTCATCTACATGCTCTGAATTTTTTGGCAGGTCTTACGCGAATTTCCAAAAAAAGGGGAAATTTTATCTACCCCTACAGCGACTATAGGGGATGAAAATAAAAATCTGAAAAAATTAGGGATTTTTTTTTTCTTCAATAAGAGCTGATTTAGGCCCATCCAAATATAAAAACTCAAAAAAACCCATTATAACGACCACCCTAATGTACATACATGTATGGCAAGTACAGTGGTGGCCATAGAATTAGAAACAAGAGCTTTGTAACAATGTTAAATTGCATAACTTTTTTTTAGGAAATTTGTTGAGGTTGGTTGGTGGTTCTTTTAATAGACCATGACATATAGTACACTTCTGAATATTTTATAAGAAATAAAAGCGTGACACTAACAGTAGAAAATTAATATTATTTATTTAACCCAAATCGCACCTGGCCATACAATTAAAAACGCAAAGAAAAAATTGGTATTTCATAAAAAATATTCGATGAAAAATTAATATTTTGTAGGGAATCCCTTACTTTTTGTCACTGCAGCTAATCTTGCCTGCATACTTTCTACCAAGGCGCGGCATCTTGATGGGGGTATACTCTCCCAGACCTACTTAATATTTTCAAAAAGTTCCTCAGAATTTTTTGGGTTCTTGGACTTTAACCTTCTCTCCACGTCTGCCCACAAGTTCTCGATAGGATTCAGGTCTGGACTTTGGGCGGGCCAATCCAAAACATTAGTTTTTGTATCAAAAAACCACTGTTTAACAATCCGTGCTGTATGCTTTGGATCGTTATCGTGCTGGAAAATATAACTAATGGGCATGTGTGCAAATAAATAAGGCTCCATGCCATTCTCCAAGATGCCTTTATAAATATGTTGGTCCATTCGACCACTTATTCTTACTATTGGGCCAACTCCATGCCACGAGAACGCACCCCAAACCATTATGTTTCCTCCTCCATGCTTAACGGTCTTTAAAGTATATTTAGGATCCAATTCCTTCTTTTGAGGGTGTCTAACATACACTTTACCATCTGACCCGAACAAGTTAAATTTGGATTCATCACTCCAAAGTATGTTTTTCCAGAATCCCATGGCTTTATTTGCGTGAAGCTTAGCAAACATCAAACGCCTCTTCAAATTCTTTTTGGAAACATGTGGTTTTTTCCTGGCAATGCATCCACGTGGCTTATAATCTAGAAGTCGGCGCCTTATGGTTCTAGCTGATAGCTCTTGACCCAATTGGGGCGAAACAACCTCTTTTATTTTTGCAGAAGTCAAAAAAGGATCAGCTTTGCTTATTCGGCATATCAATCTGTCCTCTTTTGGCGTGAATTTTCAATCTTTTGGTTTTCTTTTTGGGTTTTCAAAGCTGCCAGTCCTTTTATTGACTTGAATAGCATCAAATACCATCTTTTTCGAGCAACTAAATCTTTTTGCTATGGAATCAATTGAATCGTTTTCATTTTGATAGCACTGCACTATGAGCTTCCGGAGTGCTGGACTACAAGACTTATTTTTGCCCATTTTCGTCGCTGTATTTTTAGTTAATTAATATTAATATTATAAAACTAATCAAAAAAAAACTGAAAACAATCAACTCACATTGATAATAATTTTCTTTATTTTTAAATTTACCAATTCTTTTGTCGTTTCTAATTTCGTGTCCAGCAAAAATGTCGACTATAAATGAATTTTCTAAAATAACGGTGTTTTATATACTGTTCGCGTTCAAGGAAACTCATACTTAGAACAAACATGTCACCTGTCAAAGAGCAACGACAAAAGCCACGCACGCTGGTGCTTACAAAAAATATTATGGTTGATAAAGTGCGTTTAGAATTGTTGTTTCTAATTCTATGGCCACCACTGGTGATACTCGAAAAAAGAGCTCGAGAATTTGATCAAACTTGTCATTGCGATGATAGGGAAGACGAAAAGGGTGGGTCTCACAATTATGTGTGTGTGTCTTGTCTATCTGTTCAGCTGCATCCTAAAGGGCTCGATCGGTTTTCTTAAAACTTCTTTCATAGTGGTATTTAGTGATTCAGCCCACACATTTTTGTTTTATTCTATTCTTAGAACCAAAAATAACAAATCAAATTAACAAAACTTTTTTTTAAATAGGAAACCATAAATAGGATAGGAAACCATTTTCCAAAACAGTTCCTTTGATTTCAATAATTTTTCTATACAGAAGCTTTTAAAAAATATAAACAGTTTTGTTTTCCAAAATTGGCAAAAAAATATTTTTGGGATTTTTAAAAATGTTCAAATTTTTTTTGGAATCAAATATTTTCAAAACTACATGGTCGGTTTTTTTTTAAATTCGGTATTCAAGTGTTTTTTTTATATTTAAAATAATATTAAAAAAAAAAAATATATTTATGAAAAAATTATAGTATACCTTCCCTAAAAATGTTACAAAACCGTTAAGGAAAATATTTTTTTTTTCTTAAAAACGGCTTCTTAGATTTTTAGAAAACCTATTCTGTATGCTTAAATTAGTATCATATACTACTTAGCAACTATTAATACTACCTTCCATAGAACGTATTTTAAATTTTTTATTTTCTCATTACTAGCCGAATGAATACGGAAACATTTTGAACAACACTTTAGGCACTTAAATCTCGGAGCTGGGAAAAGCTGATGGCTATTATGTAAATGAAATTAAAGGTCTGTTTCTATCTATTATATAATTTTAAATAAAAAATGGATCTTTGGTTCACAGACATTGTGCAGTTAACTTCAACTGATATAACGATCTGAAATACGAATTCAGAAAAATAATGTAGTAATATAATATATATAAAAATAATAATAATAAAATAAAAACTGTACTTTTATTAAAATTAAATTAAAATATGCGCGTCAAAAATACTTATATATAAATTTCGTCTCTGATTTTTTTTGTTGATAAAAACACATGTTCCGACTTCCGAGTCATAGTTTTTCTAAATATTACACTCTTTGCATTTGATGCATAAAATAGGCAGGCATAGGGTTTTTCAACAAGGACGCTGCAAAAGTAAAGCGACAGGGACAGCAAACGACGCCATATTTCTTGCAGTTCTTTTGACATTTCTCTTCAGTAAGGTTTGCCATTTCATAATGGAAAGATATACGAGCAACAACGAGTCAAAATTATAAAAATTTACTACTGAAATTTGGAGTCAGTGGCCCCAACGTTAAGGGCGCTACCAGTGGCGTATTGAGGGGGGGCCCAGGGGGTCTGCCCCCCCCCCCAGGCCTCAAAGATCATATTATTATTTAGGTGATTTCATCATAATGTACATGATTAACTGAAACTTTTCTTAGAGATTTAGAGGGAGCTCAGATTCTCGAGCCTCCAAAGTTCTGAAACGGTTGTTTGTTTTTGTTTGAGTTAGACCCCTAACTGACGTTGAGGGTTGGGGTAACTTTTTTCGGAATTTTGTATTTATCGAACGATTTTTGAGTCAAATCACATAATTCGATAAATCGTTCGGAATTCTTTAGATTAATATTATGCATTCAAAATAACAATTATTGTTAATAAAGCGTCTTAAGAAAATAAGCACAAAACTTATACAATGCGTGATTTTAACTAAAAAAATAACAGCATAACAAATTTACAAAAACATGAGCATTTTAAATATTAAAAAAAAAAAACAAACAAAAAAAAGTTATTCGCAGTTAATGATATTTGTCAGTAAAACACTGACCTGTTTGGTCGTTTGAATAATTCATAACTTTCTATAAAATATTAAATGTTGACTAAGTACTTTCAATTTGAATTTACAAACAACCAGAAATTTATCTTCCATTTTAGTTTGAATTATTTCAACAAGAATTGCAATATTAAAAACATTCATATTTAAAAATCTTGCTTCAATATTTACATTAAATTTAAAAACGAAATAAATTTTTTTTAGGTTGACTTTACACCTTGCTGTTTGTATAAAATGTTTTGGATACAAGAACTTTGAAAAAATAGTTTTATGAATGTGAAACGAGGAGACGGTAGTACGAAATTGCCGAAAGCAGTAAAATGCTACTATAGTATTTTCAACAGCACTGCAGCAGGCAGCACTGCGCTTCACTCTCGATCAAAGATGAGAGAGAGAAAAATGCTTCGTACTGGTACTGGTACTTGTCCTTTTCCCTCCAAAACCTGTTTTCTATTTTTTTTTAATTTGATTTCGTGAACGTGAATAGCAATTGTGAAAACCAAAAACAAAACAAAGGGGAGCATAAATAGATAAGGTAAGAAGCTATGCTTGTGTTTTGGGGAGGAATAAGGAGTGTTATGTATGCGCAAAAATTAGTTTTGCCAACAAGCTTAAATTTACAAGTAGGTGTGAAAGTATCCTTCAAAAAACGTTTATAAAAAAAAGTATGCATAGTACAAGAGCTTTGTGACAGTGCATATCAAATAAAATGCATGACTAGATCGCACGTACTTGCTCTTATGTTCAAGTTGTGTGGGACTTAAGAACTTTAAAAAATTATTCAAGTAGTTATAGAAAAAGTATAA
Source organism: Dasysyrphus tricinctus (assembly GCA_963921185.1). Lineage (NCBI taxonomy): Eukaryota > Metazoa > Arthropoda > Insecta > Diptera > Syrphidae > Dasysyrphus > Dasysyrphus tricinctus. The sequence continues at coordinate 238,159,937 of OY992531.1, read as the reverse complement.
AAAGCATTTAAATCGTTCTATTAATTGTATAAACAGTCTGATAAAAAACTTAGAGCTCAAAAAAAAGTATGCCATTTGATTACTTGCAAAAATATGAATATATGCAAAAAAAAATTTAAAAATCGTTGGAGCCGTTTTCTTAAAAATTAATTTTTTATATATAAAATTGTTGCAACATTTTTCAAAAAAAAAATTTGGTATGCCAATTTGGAGTATATATTAATATACATTTAAAACTGAAATTTCAAAAAAATTCATCAACACGTTTTTGAAATATTGAATTTTCAAAAAAAAATTTTGAAACTTTTTTTAAAAATCCAAAATTTATTTTTTCAAAAATGTTGGTATGCAGTATTATTTATATTCTAACAAAGCTTTTGTGCAAAAAATTTGATTGAAATCGGATGAGTGGTTTATGAGAAAACCAAAAATCAAAAAAACCGTTATATGGCAGGTACCGTTATTAAATGTTTTTGGTGATTTTTTTCCTACTAAAAGGTACATCATACCTATAGTAATACACTGATTTTTTTTTATCAAAATCGTTGGAGCCGTTTTTGAGATAAATAAGCTTTTCCTTAACGGTTGTATGGGAAGTACCGTTATTTTTTGAGCTAAAAAAAAAAATTCAATTTCCCCTCTGGAGAGTTACAAAAAAACCTTAAGTTCAAAATTTGAAGAAAATCGCTTCAGTGGTTTAGGCTGTAGGTTGAGGTACATACAGACAGACAGACAGACTGACAGACAGACAGACAGAATTGTGCCACCCACTTTTTTCGTGTTCTCTATCATCGTAATGTCATGCTTGATTTTTTTTTTTGCACGAATCCAAAACTTGCCCTATAGTACCTACATATATCGCAAGTAAAAATTATTCAGGTGGCCCCCCCCCCCCCTAAAATTTTCTGGATACGCCACTGTGCGCTACGTCCAATTTATGGTCGTCATAATCGTCCTAGCAGATCAACAATTGAGCGTCTAGTGGAAAAATTTGAATCCACAGGCACAGTACAAAATGTTCCCGTGCCAGTGAGACAAAGAAGTGCCCGTAGTGTCGAGAATATTGCTGCTGCTGAGGCTTCAGTTGCAGAAAGCCCTAATGTGTCTCTCAAACGTCGTTCTCAAGCATTGGGCATCTCTGTGACGTCGTTGTGGCGAATTTTGCGAAAAGATCTTATGGCCTACATCCTTGGAGGACATGTGGTTCCAACAGGACGGGCGCCGCAAGCCACACAGCTGAACTTGACTATAATTTTACTTGAATTTATTTCACCTTTTTATGTGAAATAAGAACCTTTGATTGAATTTAGAAAGAAAACAACGACCGTATGACAAAACCATTCATGCGACGACGAAGAATAAAAAACACCAATTTTAACAAATTAAATTAACAATTTTTAATTTTCTTACGAGATGTGTCCAGCGTGGTGGTTGAAACAAGAAAGAGGAAGATTAACATACGTTTAGAAAATTCATAGCAAAATTAACGGATCAACAGTTAATAGATTTAAGAGAACATTTACAGTTAGAGAGTAATTTTCCAATACAACTGGAAATACAAATTGATAAATACAAATTATAGGGTATAATAGATATTGTTTGGTAACTGGTGGAACAAAAGATAAATTAGATAAACTGAATTTAATTTAAGTCAAACAAAAAGAACACATTTAAATAAACAAATAATAAAGTATAATAAATACTAAACATTCAGCCCCCCCTGAAAGACTCCGGTCTTTCAGCAAACGGAAGTGGGGCAATCTTCACAATTGGACGTGTATATTCTCCATTCATGGTTCGTACTGTGACAACTCTAACTTTGTCATCCTTTCCTGGATGTGTTGCAATGATGCGACCAAGGATCCACTTAGATGGAGGAAGGTTTGGTTCTTTCAGCAAGACGACATCATTAATGGATAAATTCGGTTTGGTGTTACGCCACTTTTGTCTTTGTTGGAGAGATGTTAGATACTCGTTATGCCATCTTCTCCAAAAACCTTGACTGAGTTTCTGCAAAAGATACCAATTAGTGTTAATAGATATTTTACAATTTACCATATCAGGATGGGGAACAGAGGTGTAAGCCTCCCCAATCATGAAGTGCGAAGGTGAAAGAGCACTTGGCTCAGTGTCAGATGTTTGCCACATTGGGCGTGAATTGAGAAGCGATTCAATTTTGGTGAGGAGAGTGTACATTTCCTCGTACGTCAGGATATGCTCTCCAATAACCCTCTTTAGATGTTGCTTTACCGATTTGACACCAGCTTCCCACAAGCCGCCAAAGTGAGGTGCAGTCGGTGGGATGAATCTCCAGCTAATGTTGTCCTTGGCGAGATGATCAATGACTACCTTTTGATGCTGCTCACTTAAGATGCATTGGTACATCTCGTTTAGCAAACGTTTTGCGCCCTGAAAATTGGTTCCGTTGTCGCTCCAAATTTCCGTGGGCTTACCGCGACGCGCACAAAACCGATCTAAGGCGAGCAAAAAAGCGTTTGACGACAAATCACCAACCAACTCAAGGTGAATACCTTTTGTGACAAAGCACACAAAAAGGGCAATATAGGCTTTCACAAATTTAGGGTTTCGACCGCGCGATAGTCTTAGGGTTATAGGACCGGCATAGTCACAGCCAACCTTACTAAATGGCCGTGAAAACTGAATTCTTTCAGCGGGAAGGTTACCCATCAATTGCTTTGACGTATCGCGACGCTGTCGAAAACACGAAACACATTTATGAACAACATTGCGTACTAGGTTTCTCGAGCCAAGAATATAGAATTCTTTCTTCAACAACGCAATCATAAGAGTCACACCGGCATGTAAATAATGTTCGTGAATGTATTCAACAATTAATTTAGATATTCGGTTTGATTTACAGAGTATGATGGGGTGTTTTTCACTATATGAAATAACCGAGTTCTGCATACGCCCACCAACTCGAAGTAATCCGTCCGAGTCAATAAAGGGAGCAAGGCTTAAAAGTTTATGGTTTTTCGATAGTTCTTTTCCCTTTTGTAACGCGCGTATTTCTGAAGAAAAATCGGTCATCTGGCTAAACCGTATCAACGCGAGTTAAGCTTTTAAAAGTTCTTGAACACAGAAAGGTTCATAATTACGAAGCAAAGATTCTTCTTTAGGTACACGACAGTTAAAACGAAACCGAAACATTGTTGCAACTATTCTTTGGCACTTGTACCACTTCGAAGAGTTATTTAAAATTGTTTGCAGTACATTTTCTTCGATAGCATTTGTCATAAGTACCTGCATTTTCGGGTTTCTCCTCTCTTCCAACAGCTCCTTTGAAAACTCCGTAGTACATGGGTTTGAATACGGCCACTGCTCCTTCTCCTGCCACAGCCACGAGGGTCCTTTCCACCACAGCTCATTTGGAAGCAAAAGAGATGGTGAAATTCCACGAGTTGCACAGTCAGCTGGGTTGCTGGCGGATCGAACATGATTCCAAAGCGTATGTGGAATTGATGTAATAATTTCAGAAGTCCGATTTCCGATAAACACCGACCATTTTTTTGGAGGAGAAGAAAGCCAGTGGAGCACGATTGACGAATCTGTCCAAGCGTAAACTTTCATGTCTTTATCCTGTAAAGATATTTTAAGTTTGTTAATTAGACGAGTTAATAAAAGGGCTCCGCAGAGCTCCAGTCTAGGAAGAGACAAAACCTTGATGGGAGAAACCTTACTCTTTGCAGCTACCAATGCTACCGAAATTGTACCATCCTCGTTTTTACTCCTGCAATATACCACTGCCGAGTATGCATCCAAAGATGCATCACAAAATCCATGAAACTCATAATTTCTTTTGTTTGTCCAAATGATTCTCGGAATTTGAACATCTTCGATGAGGGGTAACTCCTGTCGTATAGTTGTCCATCGGTCAGCGAGTTCCCTTGGAAGTTCTTCGTCCCACTTCAGTTGTTCACTCCATAAATCCTGAAGGAGAATTTTCACTGCTACAACGATCGGGGCAAGAAATCCCATTGGGTCAAAAATTCGAGAAGCATCTGACAATATTCGTCGATTAGTAAATACAATGGATTCACTGAATTTGACTTTGTAAGAAAAGCGATCCTTCGCAGGACACCACTGCAGTCCTAAGACCTTAACCGAATCAAATTCCTCAAATTGAATTGGTGACATCTCACGTTGCACAGTGGGATGGGAAGCGATTCTAGCGCGCCAAAAGTATTCTTGGGGTAATTATATAGAATACAGACCTGATTTTGATAAGCTTTTATAGTTTTGAGGTCGTCGCAGCCGTTTTTTAATATTTTTCCAGGGTGGTGTCAAAAATTAGGGACAAGAAAGTGGCAAAAAGAAAATTCTATTAGTGTTCGAAAAAAAGGTGTCCCTTAATGCAGGATTATTTGAGAAATGATTCTTAGGCGGTTCTAAAAAAATTGTATGAGGTGGGGGGTATGTTTCCCCCCGTTTCTAAAAAAAATTACTTGAAATAGACAAACAAATATTAAAAAACAACAGCAACAGTTTGAATGTCATGCTATAGCTGTTTTTAAACAAAAAAAGAATCATATATTTAAAATTCATACTACCTACTTTTGCAATATATGGAAGTAATTTAACAAAAAAAAAAGTTTACCCAAAGGCAAAATTGTATTTCGAATGACGTGAGCTCCATGGAATAAAACTTGATGTACACTCGAAGGAAGGTAATAACATGGATACAGAGATACAAATCTTTAAAATGGCAACACTTACTTACACTTACGTATTCTTTCACACTTTAATAGGATTCATAGTTTTTTTTTTTAATAATCGATAATCCGGTGAATAAAATTTAATTATTTAATTAATATGTATTATTTTTAAGCAAATTTGAGTGTTTATCAAATAAAACAACCCAAAAAACGCAGAAAACACTCGCGACAACTTATTATAACGGAATACATTACAAACTTTGAGTCACCAGAGAGAGCAGTTTGACTTTCTTGGCTAACGTTATCTTTCATTTAAAGTTAAATAAAATTGTTAGTTTGTGGTAGTTGGTAGCGATTTTTATAGGAGTGTAAGTATACATATTGGACTAGCTAATGGAAGTATAGGCAAGAGGTTCCATGACGTTCCGGATTTTTGGCAGACTATACAAACAAAAAAAAATGATATAAAAATTGTTTAAACAAAATGATTTAAATAACATACAATCAGTGAATTAATTTTATTGGAATTGATGGTTTATAATATTGACACTATTCGTAAACAAGAAAAAAAAAATCTAGCAGATATCCATCCTTAAATAGGATCAATATCGACATTTTAAAAAAGCAGTAATTTGACTTCATAACTAAGATTATTCATAACCTTCTAAGAAACGAGGAATAAAAAAAAAGTGCATGAAGTTTTACAAAAACTGGCTCTCGATTTTTTCACGCTCAGGTATTGACAACATTCCCTGAAAAAATTACACATTTTGGAGACCATTTTTTATACCACTTTTGGCGCGCTAGAGTCACTTCTCATCCCACTGTGCGTTGGTCTTCTGGAATTGACATCAAAAGAGGCCAGCAATTGGTTGTCCACTTACGCAAATTAAATCCACCTTGTTTCAGCAGTTCTACCAACTCCTTCTGCAGATTAATGACTTCCTCAATTGTATCTGCACCAGTGATTACGTCATCGACGTAGAAGTCATTTAGGACGGTTGCTGATGCAAGCGGATAATCTTCAGAGGAATCCAATGCCAGCTGTTTCAATGTTCTAACTGCCAAAAAAGGGGCACATGCAGTTCCATATGTAACTGTTAGCAGTCGAAAGTGTTTGACGGGTTCCTCGGGAGTTTTTCGCCACAGTATGCGTTGGTAATCACAATCATCCCTTGAAACTTGGATCTGCCTGTACATCTTCTCGATATCTCCTGAGATGGTGTACAAATGTCGTCTAAATCGAAGGCAAACCGAGAAGATATCACGTTGTATAGGCGGACCAACAAGAAGCGAATCGTTTAAGGAAACAGAGTGATTGGTTTTTGCGGATCCATCAAAAACAACTCTAACTTTAGTGGTGCTACTGTCATCCTTGAAAACCGCGTGGTGAGGAAGATAGTAGGACCTAGAAGATGGCTTATATATCTCAGCAGCAGGAATTTCTTCCATATGACCCAACGACAAATACTCATCCATGAACCTGTGGTATTGTTCCCTTAAAGAAGAATTTGACAAAAACCTACGTTCGATTGACTGAAGACGACGGAGTGACATAGCAAAAGAGTTTCCAAAATCAACGCTTTCATCGGATTTAAAAGGCAGCTTAACCATATATCGCCCATCAGGAAGCCTTTCATGAGTTGAACCAAAAATCGTTGGAATTAAGTTAGGTACACCAGCTACCATTTCAGTAGGTGGTCCCAATATTATACTAAACACCTTATCTGCCCCAATCAAGACGTCGATAGGAGCTGGTCTGTTGAAATATGGATCAGCAAGCTCAAAAGACACAAGGTTTCCCATGTTGATGTTGTCAATCGAGGATTCCGGCAATAAAGATGTCAGCTTTGAAAGAACATGACAGTCAACGTCAACAAACTTGGAACTAAATCGAGAAGTAAGCCTAAGTGTAACAACTCCATTTGTAACACCTGCTGATGTTGAGGCAACTCCAAGCACAGGAATGCGGGACTGAGTTCGACGAAGTCCCAAGAGCTGGACAGCCTGTTCAGTGATAAATGAAACCTGAGATCCTGTATCAAGAAGCACACGAAGATTATGGAACGACCTTTCTCTATCCTGGGTTCTAACAACAGCAGTAGGAAGAATTGTATAACAACTACGACTGGAGTCACACGTATGATGATTTAAAACCGACGACGACGGGCCTGGATTTGAAGACTGAGTAGAAGCTGGAACAACAACAACTGGTGGCTGATCTGTCTTAAGACTAGAGGAATTAGATGGAGGAACAGCAGCTACGTCCTGATGAACTAAAACATGGTGTCGAGACTTACAGATTTTGCAACGCTTATGCAAAAAACATCTGTTGGCTGAATGTCCTTGACGCAAGCAGTTAAAACATAACGAGTTTTCCCTAGCGAAAATTCGACGAGCATCCAAATCTAATGCAAGGAACTTTGTGCAGTTTGATAGGCTATGATTTCCTTTACATGCTACGCAGCTTTCTACCGATTCAACAACATGTGATCGAATAGTACCCTGAGTCTTGTTTCGAGGCTTAGAATGTCGAACAGGAGATGCACAAGATTCCAGACACGCACAACGATTTTGTAGGAACTCGAGAAGTTCGTTTATTGTAGCACCTTCTTTTGACCCAAGATTTTCCGCCCAAGCTTGCTTCGTATCTGGGTCAAGCTTTTGTACCAGCAAATAAATTAGCCATGGATCGCGACCGTTAATGTTGAGAGCATTTAAACCCCTAATTACCTCGTCTGCACCGTCTGTAATTTTCCTTAGTAAGGCTACATTCGAAGAATTGGTCGATGTCAACGAGAGAAAAGAATAAATGTATGATTGAACTATTAGTTCCGACCTATCAAACCTTCTTTCCAACCTTTCCCAAGCTTCAAAATAGTTGCTATCCGTGAGTTTCATATGGCTAACCAAGTCAGCCGCGGTACTACTCAAAAAACTTTTTAGATAGTAAAGCTTCTGCGAAGGTGTGAGTGAAGGATTTTGGTCAACAGAACTAAGGAACATATCCTTGAAAGCAGGCCAATCTTTGTACTCGCCCGTAAAAGTTGACACTACAATCTTTGGCAGATTTACCGTTGCCTTGGCGGGAGTGGAGTTTAACTTCTCCAAAAACGCTGCTTGTTGTGCCGCTAGATTTTCAGCAACTGATTTTCCAGCAGGTTCCGACGACTGCTTAACTGTAATAAAACTCTTATAGACGGAATGAGCTACAAAGTATTTCGCCTCATATTCATAGAACTCGGGTTCTGGGTCCACAAAGTCATCCTCTCCAATGTACAAATACATCTCATCCTGGAGCGAAACGAAATCAGCCCAAGATTCCTCTAATTTTTCAAGACGAATTTGCAGCATTGAAAGCGGGGTGGAAATATCCACCGTATGAGCAAAATCTGCTGCTTTTGTCAGCCTACCCTTGGCACGACCGCGTTTTGCCTTAATTACATTCATTATCAAAAAGGCACGAAATAAATGATAAGATGAATGAAAAAATTAACGAATTATCAACGAAGTTGAAAATATGATGTGGATATATTTTCACAATTTGCTTTGATACGTTTAATCACCGAGAAATCAATCGCAATTGTCCATACATTAATGGATTCCCAGCAGAAAAAACTACACCACGTGACCACTTTCTCCAAAGCTCAAAAGGCTCAATTAAATTTGGCAACGAAGGACCAGAATGAACTTGACTATAATTTTACTTGAATTTATTTCACCTTTTTATGTGAAATAAGAACCTTTGATTGAATTTAGAAAGAAAACAACGACCGTATGACAAAACCATTCATGCGACGACGAAGAATAAAAAACACCAATTTTAACAAATTAAATTAACAATTTTTAATTTTCTTACGAGATGTGTCCAGCGTGGTGGTTGAAACAAGAAAGAGGAAGATTAACATACGTTTAGAAAATTCATAGCAAAATTAACGGATCAACAGTTAATAGATTTAAGAGAACATTTACAGTTAGAGAGTAATTTTCCAATACAACTGGAAATACAAATTGATAAATACAAATTATAGGGTATAATAGATATTGTTTGGTAACTGGTGGAACAAAAGATAAATTAGATAAACTGAATTTAATTTAAGTCAAACAAAAAGAACACATTTAAATAAACAAATAATAAAGTATAATAAATACTAAACAACAGCGAATGTCACAATCAATTTATTGGAAACCAAGTTTGGAGAACGTGTTATCTCACGAAATGGTCCAGTCGCTTGGCCGCCTCGGTCGGGCAATTTGACGCCGTTAGACTATTTCCTGTGGGGCTACGTCAAGTCTATGGTTTATGCCAACAAGCCAGCGACGATTGATGAACTTCATACGAATATCGAACGTGATATTGCAGCAGTATCGGCCGATTTATGCTTGAAAACCGTCGAAAATTGGGTTCAGTGTCTGGACTTCTGCAAGCGTGCCCGTGGTGGCCATGCAAAAGAAAATCGAGTTCCATTCATAATGGCATTGAACGTACTTTTACAGGAATAAGGAATTTTATTGATAGTCGAAACCGTTTTTGTTTTATTTTAAAAAATTTTGTAGCGCTCTTATTGAAAAACCCATTACCTTGAAACTATTTTTTATTCTGAATTGTCTAGAAAAATCTGCCAGAACCTGACAAATATTATTTGAAAATCACAATTTTATAAATTTTTTGCAATAATTGTAAAAATTTGAATCGGTGTCCGTTAAAAAAAAAGTAAGTATTCGCCACCGTACACAAATCTAAGATTTACTGTGCAGGTAGTCAAAATTGAAAGTGTTAGCAATTTAAAATGGCTATTCATGCCCCTCAAATTACACAAATACACAACAATATGTAAATATAGACATTTGGCAAGTAAACGCACCTCTGGATCGCAATTTTCACCAATTATTATTATACATATGTAGATACGCAGAATTCGCAGATTCCTTATACCTAACTACATAAATTATTTTGCTGTTTTGTATATCAAATAAAAAAAAAAAATAAATTGGGTGGCGCAACAGCTCGAGGAGAACCAGGGCCTAGTGACTTACAACTCACAACCATTCCTGTGCGTGTGTTTGTTGGGCAGGAATGGAGGGGACCTACAGTTTTTTGCCGAGTCCGAACGGCTAAATGAGAAGCACTTTTTCATGACAAGTATACTCTTGGAGGATTTGTCAGTTCCTCGCAAGAGGCCAGTACCTCGAATAAAACATTTCTGTTTTTAGGTGGCACGGCTGGGAATCGAACCCACACCTTCGGCATGACAGTCCTACGCACTAACGTTCGTGCATCGGTGACAGTTAATTCGTGAGAAACTTCATATATTTCATATTTGATGGGCTAGTGATATTTGCCAAAAACACATATGTACATATAAGCCCCAAAGACAAAATCGGCAAGCTAAATTGAAAAAAAAATATCCCCAAGAGAAAGTCCCAACAATTAGATGTGCAAGTAATGAATTAAGCAATAAAATCTCACGATTTAATTGCATGATTCACTAGTTGCACATCTTATTTTTGGTATTTTTTCTTGGCCTGTTCAAATTATTTGTCCATAATAAAAGCATTTTTGGAAACTCTAGAACCTTTTTATTTAATGAAATAAAAAAAAAATTGTTCATTTTATCTTAATTTTAAAAACTGAGGTGTTCTAAGAAACTTTATGTAAGTAAGATTTGTAGGGTTCTAATTTCATGAACATAATTTATTGGTTTTGTTATTAATCAATTTTTATTAAATGAAAAATGCAATATTTATTGTGAATAAGTATTTAATGTTTATAATATCGTTCTAACTTTATTGTTCACAAAAAAAAAATTAAAAAGTTGGGTACTCCCAGGACTCGAACCCTGGACCCTTCGATTGGATTCTGACGCATCGAACAGAAAATTTCAACCCACAAAAATTGTTGCTACGAAAGTTTTTGACGTACACACTATCATGTTGATCGACAATGTTAACCAACAATGCTCATCGGCATAGTGTGGACCCTCCAAGAGAACCTACATACTTATAGGTAGGTAGGTAGGTGGTGGCACGGGTGTCATACTCGCTCGGTGCTCTATTAGCGCTGAACTGTGCCGTTTTGATACCATAACTCGTTTGACCTGTGGATTAAAGTAGATTGAAGTAAGGATTTGTAGAGGTCTTCTGAAGATCATTTTCAATGCTTAGAAGTTGACAACAGGAAGGAGGTTTGTTGGTTTGTTCAAATGATTCCTCAGGGGGTCTTCCAGGTATATACTTATGCCTCTAACGGATTTTTCACAGCTTCAAAAAAAAAAAAACATTTTAAAATCTAAATTCTAGAGTTCATTAAACTCTATAATGTAGGTACCTATGTATTTGTCATGAAATCAATATGTACACATACTTCTGGTCCCATTGTCTATAAAACAAATAAAATATGCAACCATTCCCTTAAAACAACCAAATTAAATTTTTGTTCAACAAATATATTTCGTATCCCTGTCATCACAAACAATTCGGCATTGTTATTTGTATAGATACTATTTTTAAAAAAGACAAAACAAAAATTATAGATGTAAGGAATTTCTTGTGAATTTTCGCTGCTTATTTTTGCGTATATACTCGTACTAACACTACACCATAACTTTTAAGGCTTATGGCTAGGTATGGAGATATACTCTTCACTCGGAACAATAGCTTAGTCCTTTTTATTTTTTGAGTTTTGCTTTTTTTTATTTTTCCATACGAGACTAGTGTCGTGCAATTATTTTCCGAGTGGCCAAACATTCAGTCGAGGGTACTGGTTCGGTTAGTTCTGTCCTCAACTTTACTTAGGTTTTTTGGGTTGTTTATCCTTATACAGAAGAGTGCAAAGAGAGTTGGTAAACAAGAAAAACTTTGTTTTGCCACTCGTATTTATACATTAGTTTTTTTCTTGAAGCACCATCACCAACAACAAATAAGGTTCGTTTTTGTGGAAAATCCATTCTCTATTGCTCTAAAAACTCCTCTACTCGAACCAAAACTCGAAGATAATATGGAGAGAGATATAGAGAGATATGTTGCAAAGGGGTTCCTTGATGTTATATTTAGATATACAAAGGGTGTTATGGATTTATTAAGGATATAATAGTGGAATTATTTCATCCATGATTTAAATAAAACATGAAAAAGCTTTAAGGTGCAAAAACCTTATCTAGTTTCCCTTCTCTATTTTAATTAACTCAAATTAATCCCATCTGTCTATAAAGCAATTATTGTGTTATGGCTTTTGTTAAATAACTTTTAGATTTTTTGTTTGGAAAATGGAGCAAAACAAGATTTAAAAACCTCAGAACTTTTTTGATTGAATATGTCGCATTTCGAAAGCTAATATATTATTATATGTATTTCCGCAAAAATTGACTTAAAGAGTTCCCTTAGTGAACTACGAAAATATAATTTTGTAACTCACTAACAAAATTAAATTAAAATGTATCTTAAAATAACCTGCTATTCACGTTTTCATTAAACAAAAACAACTTCAATTTAATGTCTTAATCACCAAAACCTTGAGAGTACTTTCTAGCTATTAAGATAAAAGCTTTAAACACTTAAAAAATCTAGAGATAGTTTTATTCTACATCCTACTTCTAACATAATTATTTTATTTTCTCATTATAATCCCAAAAAAAGCCAAGACCAAAACCACAATATTGTTTTACGAGTAAATTATGTTCACAACACCCTGTTTGTATATTTGAAAATTTAGAAAAATGCTAGTTCATTTGCGGTTTCAGATTCACTCCAACAAGGAAGACAAAGAAAAAATGCATAAAAGTTTGTTCTAAAAAACAAAAACACAAAAAAAAACTAAATAATAGAATGATTTTTTTGGTACCTATACATAAGCTTTAGGTACAGATTGGTAAACAAAAAAACAATAGGAACCGAGGACCAATATAGCAAATAGGTACTGCACGTAGGAGTTGGCTATTAAGTTTTGTGTTCGCTATTAAGTTTTGTGCTACTGGCTGCGTTGCAGTTCAATTGATTATAAAAAGAACCAGAACACAGGTTGAACAAGGATGTAATCGAATTTTTAAAGATATTAGGTAAACCTTAAATGCTGTAAGTGAAACCCTATAGTATTAAAAAATAAATTAAGTTTGTAAGTAAGTTAACAAAGTAGATAAACTTTTGAAAGAAATATCTTAGACAGAATAATCTTAGAAAGGAGTTAGTTATAGTGATCAAGAAAACACATCGGAAAAGTAAAATTACTACTTATGTACACGAATCCCGCCAGTCAAAATCCCGCCGATCGGAATCCCGCCGCAGGAATCCCGCCAGTAGCCTGCTACTATTTTTCGGGATTTTCAATACTTTTTTAAAATAATCCCAACTTTTTAGATACTTTTTCATACTTTTGAAACAATATTTTATTTTAATTTGTGAATTTATTTTTATTCAAAACCATTCCCCCTTTTGAAAAAAAAGTATATATGCATAAGCATTTGTGATTTGGCATTTATCTTCAGTTCTTCTTAGAACTCCGTGTCCGTAGAGGTAAGACCTCGAGGTAATTAGAGAGATAGAAATTTGATTTTATTTTGATTTTGTGGGGACGGGTGACAACGACGACGACCATCACCACGACGGTGATGGCGACCACGATGGGACGAGAAGGACGAGAACGGCGGTGACGATGACCACGGGGTGCAGGGAATTAACTTCACGGGAACTACCTTCACATGGGAATTAACTTCACCACTAGTGGGAATTAATTTCACTTTTTTGAAGTGAAATTACTTCCCACTGAAAGTGAGTAATAATTTCACTTTTTGTGGGAATTAATTTCACTTTAATGTGCGTTTCTTTAAATCCAGATTCTTTAAATGCCAAAGAAACTTTGCATACACCCAGCCTCGCACCTACCCCAAATCCTATAATGGGCCCAAGAAGGGGGGTTGCAGGGGGGCAGCATGCCCTCCCATACATACCACACTCTTTATTCGCCGTAATGCTTCCTGCTAGCACTGTATTTATGCACTGTATTTATGCTAACAGCAAGCATTACGGCGAATAAACAGTGAGGTATGTATGGGGGGCATGCTGCCCCCCTGCAACCCCCCTGCTTGGGCCCATTATAGGATTTGGGGTAGGTGCGAGGCTGGGTGTATGCAAGTTTCTTTTGCATTTAAAGAATCGGGATTTAAGGAAACACAAGTTTACATTTTTGTAATTTCTATCATATCATAGGTGGGAAATAACTTCACACAATTTTCGGATGAAATTATTTCCCACCTTAAGGGGGAAATTACTTCACAAAAAAAAGGTGAAATTAATTCCCACTAGTGGTGAAGTAAATTCCCATGTGAAGATAGTTCCCGTGAAGTTAATTCCCTGCACCGACCACGGCGACGACCACGATGCCGCCGATGTGATGGCGTTGACTTGCTGTCTCAGCATCAACTCGCTGAAGTCTTGCCTTGCTCGTGGTTCACAGTGCATGCCGTGGATCTGCACGTAGATGGATGTGGATCTGGACAGAGGTGAGTCTGGATCTGGACAGAGGTGGGTCGAGATCTCGGCATAGGTGGGTCTGGATCTGGACATAGGTGGGTCTGGATTCTGGACAGAAGTGGGCATTTTTTTCGGTTTGGATGCTGGGGAACGGTAGTCCAAAAGAAGACAGAGGTGGGTCGGGATTCTGGACACAGGTGGGATTTTCTTTGAAAACAAAATTATATAGAAATATAAACTTTTTGGACATTTTTTGAAAAATATAAAAAAAAACAAGATTTTTTGAAGAAAATTTCAATGAAAAATTAAACTTTTCTCAATTTTTTTTTTCGGTTTTTAATTTTTCTTCGAAATATGAATGAAAATATTTTTTTTTTTTTAATTTCAATCAAAAATTAAACTCTTCAGCATGCCCCCCCCCCCCCCCATACCCACCTCACTGTTTATTCGCGTTTATTTGTCATTCAAGGTACTCTTGCTCAAGAGAACTCAATTAATGCATAGCATTATACGAAAAATCAACTTTTATCTTAAAATGGGATTTGCGGCTAAACTAAGAGTCCAAGCGACTTATAAAATGCATTTTCGTGATCTTGGAATGTGCCAGTTCCTAACAATCAAAAAAAAAGTTTTTTCCAAAACTTTCAAAAAAATACTTTCAGTTTTTCGGCTAAACTTAATCAATCTTTTTTTAATTTTTCTTCTAATTATGTATGAATGATATTATTTTTTTTAAGTGCAAAAGAAACTTTACATACACCCAACCTCGCACCCACCCCAATTCCTGTAATGAGCTCAAGCAGGGGAGTTGCACACACACACCTCGGTGTTTATTCGTGTGTATTTACAACCCAAGGTACTGTTGCTCGAGAAAACTATTAAAGAAAGAAAAATATTAACGAGCTGTCGCATAGTAGTAGAAACGGCAGGATTTTGATCGGAAAAAATGTTCATATTTGTTGTAAAATTCATTACTTAAATTAATTACTACATATTCTATATATAAATAGTCTTAAAAAAAATTTGTGGTACCATTTTCTCAAAAAGTATTCAATCGATTTCGATAAATTTTATATGGTTGGAAAGCTATTAGAGGTGAAGGTGTGCGAATCACAAAATTAAACTGTTTGGGTCCATTTTAGCCAGTTACCATTTTACACTGCCGAGCACTTTGAATCTTCATAAAAAAAAAGTTTTTGCTTAAAATTTCAAATTTTAATTAAATTTAATTTTCATACATATTGAAAGGATGAACTAAAGATGTAAGTGTGATACTATGTTGCTTTAACAGGATAACAGTTTTTTTGATTTAGTTAACAGTTCGAGTGGCAAACATTTTTCAATAAACATGCATAGCTCGGTTGTATGGATGCTGTCATACGTTAACCTGAAATTATTGAAAAGACAGTGGGTACGATTTGAAGTTTTTTTTTTTTTTTTTTTAAATTCATTCCAACATCTTCAGGTGGGAGAAAGAAGTTGGAGCAAATTAGAGGATCTCTAATATCATTAAGGTTCCATCAAAGTGGAAGAAAATAGAAAAGGTTAGTCTAAAAATTACCCTTACAATACAATTGATGTTTGATGAAACTAAAAATTTAACGGTATTTCCGCTCTTCCCTATTATCAATATTTTAATGATAGTGGTTTTATTGAAAGTGAAGTGTTCTAGAGGGATAAAGAGCATCACAAGCAGAAGTTTTTATTTATGCTAAGTAACATCTTTTAAAATGAGCTGCAGTAGTTTTTTTGTTTTCAAAATACACTTTTTTTGGGTTTGCAAAGCTCAATGTCTGATTTTTCAATTAAATATAATTATGAGTGAAAAGAATGCTTAAATGGAGCCAAAAACTTTCAATCGCAATAAGCAATTGCACGAGCTGTTTGCTACTATTTCTCCCACTCTGGAATGAGTTCAATAATAAAATGACGTATAATCGCACTCTTTTGGAAATCGAAAATATTTTTATATGTCATAATCTCAATTGACAATCATTCGGTTTACCAATTCCGGTTTCATCGCCGGATGGTTTCGATCAAATTTTGATCAAGAAATAAACTACAAAAGAAGTGATTACACGTGTTCTACGTGAAGTGCAATATCTCGACACAGGTTCAAATTTGTGTTGATTAACACGCAGGGTGTGGTAAACCCTTTGTGCAAATGGCAATTACACAAAAAGTTAATGATTAAATCTTCGTTGCATTGTTACTACTTTTAGTGGTACTGCATCAAAACTTTTGATTGGTGGCAGAACTTTGCATAATACTTACTTTCAAATAGCCAATACCAATTTTAGAAAATTCAGTTTCACACCTATAGTGTCTATGGTCGTATTTTAAATAGTGCATCGTTAATAATTATCGATGAAATTTCGATGTGTCCGATTAATGCATTTCAAGTTGTAGATCAATTTTATAGAGATTTAGCAATTGATGAAGTCAACAAAAATTTGCCATTTGATGGTAAAACTGTTCTTTTGAGTGGCGATTTCAGACAAATTCTACCTGTTGTTCCGCATGGAACACGTAGCTTCCGTATTGAGAATTGTTTTATTCGTTGGGGTCCGATAAGTTCATTTCACCACAGTATCTTAATACAAAATGTGAGAGCCCAATTAAATGAACTTGAATTTTTTGACTTTTTAAGAAAAGTTGGTAATGGAGAGTTAATTCAGTATCCACAATTTGGTGAAGATATATTCGAATTACCATAAGAATTGATTAGTAATTTAGATAATATAATTGATAATGGTAACATTTTCGAGGCTATATTATCGGACCAGATCATTCAATGTTAGCTCCAACAAATTATGTCTGCTCTTTGATCAATGATGATATTCTAAATTGCATTTCAGGCGATGAAGAAAAAATAGTTTTAATACAATAAGATCTGATGTTCGATTAATGTTAATGGTTATCCCGTTGAATTTTTAAATTCATTGATTGTAAGTGGAATACAAGAGAATAAACTGAAATTGAAAATTTCATTATTATGCTGATTCGTAATTTGAATACTTCAAAGGCTTAGGTCAATGGTACAAGAATGAGAGTGAAGTTTTTGCATCGTTAAAGTATTGACAGAGAAGTATTAACAGGAACCCCAAAAAATAAAAGAATTTTGATTCCAAGGATAAATATGACATTTTCTGGGACGATTATTCCATTCAAATTTCAGAGGACTCAATATTTTACAATACCGGCATTTGTAATGACTAAACATAATGATAGTTGAAAGTTTAATGTATCTTATGAAAAAGGGCAAGGAAATTTACTTAATAACAACAGGGTGTTTGAAAAGAATATAGTTTATAGAGAAATTGTGAATCGAAATTGATTTAAATAAGTTAAATGTCAGAATTAATTATTAATTGTGATTTGTTTTGGTAAAAACATTTAAAATTTTGAATTTATAGTATACTGCAAGCACGTTTTGATAAGAAACAAATAAAGTTATCAGAAAAATCATTTCACTTTAAAAAATAATATTTTTATAAGAAGATGCAGAATCATTTTATCAAATTTTGTGTAAACGTCCAATTGATCTAATTAATTATGACCCAAAAAATTACAAAACATTGTTCCTAATTTATTAAATTGTAATCGATGAATATCAACTTTTTCATTTGAATGATTTAATTATTACATATCAATTTCATTTCAACTGAAAAATATTTAAAAAAAAGTTATGTTATGCATTGGAAAATAAAATTTAAATTTACATAATACGCTCCGAAAAATCTTTCGGTACCTTTCTTTTCGTAAATACTCAACGGAACTGTAAGAAGGATTGGGAAAAGTTTTGTCTCACAGATGTGCATAATCTAAAAATCATATGTCTTTGTACCCGTTGAGGTAGGTAAGGATTATTATTTTTTTTTTGAGATTATTGATTTTTTTCTTCTTACCAGTTTAGTGTAGAAGATTGAAATTTTGAGAAATGATAACAACCATTGATACAAATTTTTGGTGAAGAATTGAAACACCTAATTTGCTGTTAACAATTTGTTAAAAAATATTTTTGTCTATACTAAGCATTCACGAATGTTTACATATGAACCTTAAAAAAAGAGAGAAACCAACCAACGCCAATATTTCCATCAAGTTACTTCCTTATTATTATTTACTGATTTTTCTTTTCTTGAGTGTGTGTGTGTCATTTTTCCTGGCCGAAGTTCGGCCACTGGGCGATACTAGTTTCTAAAATTGGCCAAAAGTCAAAAATTCATCTTTTCTCTCAAATGACGAGGTTGTCGAAAATTAGTTCATACTCATTGTATAGATTGTCATATTTCCCATAAAAAGTATTATCATAGCTTTTTGATACGCGTGAGATATTGGTATTTAAAAGATGTTCGAATTTCAAAAATACAAGTTTTTCAAGGTATATACACCAGAAAACTTACACCAATTTGTACGAGAAACTTTCCCTATTTTATGATGAGACAAGTACATATGTGAAAATTACTTAACAACATTCTGCCAATAAAAAAATGAATTTGGAAATCAGAGTTTTGAAAAGGAGAATTTAGAAAGCAGAATTTTGCAAGAATAATTTTGACCCTGCCAGAACTTCGACCCCAACCCCTATTAAAAACATAATTATAATAATTGATTTCTTTGCCATCACCTTTTCCGGACAGGAAACGTGATTTAATGTACTATGGGTTTTTTTAAGGCTGAGAGGCTCAGCTCATCCCTCATAGGATCAACATAGGCTGACTAAAAGCGAGGTTCTCCAAACTTTAGTTTGAACTTCTTTTCTTTATCGAACTCCAATAACTAAGCAGTTCATAATACATACTTTCAAGTTATAATTTATAAGCTGATGGTGAATTCTTTTCTAATAATTCGTAAGTTTATGCTTATGACGCTACAGGGTTCGGGCCTTAACCTGCGCATCTGGTCGCCTTACAATTAGTAGTATTACCGTTCGGAGACTTCTGGTCATCAGTCGCTATTGGTATTATCATGGCCTGACATGGCATTTAACCGGTTATCAACAGTTCTAAACTGGTTTTCAAACGGCTTAATCAGCTTATCAACAGTTTTAACTTTAAAAAGCGAAGCTTCTTCGGCTAGGCCAGTCAAATATAATCTTAATCTCATGTATAAAGCAAATTACACGTTCTTTAAAACACATAAACTTCCATTAGTCCTCTTTTACTGCAACAAGCTTTGGACAAAGAGCATGAATGACGGAGCTGATACTGGGCTTTTCAAGAGATAAATTCAACAAAAAATGCTACGAAACCCCAGATTCAAGGCAACAAAGAAGACCGGACTTCTAATTTAAAGACCAACTCATCTCAGATGCCAGATTGTCACTTGTAAATACACGTTCCGATTCGGTCTATTCCCCATGCGTTTTACCTCCTTCAAATGTATGGTTGCATCATGAACTTACTTTTATGGTCCAATTCTCAGTGTATACAGGAGTAATGTTGTGAGGCATTAGCCCTGTTTTTAAGTGCATTTTTATCTTCGCTTATAGAAAAAAGTAGCATGTTAAATGCAACAACATTACGGAGTTACACCAAATTGTTGTTGTATTTAACATGCTTCTTTTTTTTAAGCGACGATAAAAATGCACTTAAAAACAGGGCTATTGAAAAGTATAAGATTATATATTCGTTAATAAGTTAAGATGTTCAAGCCGGCCATTCACGTTGAGACGGTCGTAAGGACTTTAGCAGGAATCGAATTGATTTTCTATGAAAAATTGTCAGATTATATTGTGAATGAGTCTTGTGTGTACTGAAGTTCGTTGAAAATCTCTACGATTCTTGCGACAGTCCTTACGACCGTCTCAACGTGAATGGCTGGCTTTATTTATAAAACAAATATTGTTCTTTCATTTTTATTATATTTGAAGCTCACTTTTTTACTTTTTAAATTTTATGCGATTGCATAAAGGTACTCTTTATGTATCGCTTCCATTGGATACAACATTTCATTCGATTATATTGTTATCCTCAGGTACATGATGGAGTACCAGTACATAGAGTTCATTCATAGAGTTTTAGCATAGTCTATCGTGTGAATAGAATTGATATGTTTCATTCCATAAGCGCAAATATCTATGGAAACTTTAACACTTCTATCACTCGATATACACTCTAAATTCGATTGTAACTCTGCAATGTTGCCTCATTCTTTCTTCATTTCACTTGGTTCGTCCTTCTATCCATCCGTGTATCTATTAGTGTCATTTCAAGCCAATAATACTGTAGCTTCGCCTCTCTGTATGTCATTTTGCCTGGTGCATTTGCTCGCTTTTTCAATTCGAATTTGCAATTTTATTGGTTCCTTTGAAGCTCACAGTATCTATACTCGTAGCTTTAATGCTGTTCATCTTCTTTACCCAGCTGAAGCTAGTTTCAAAGCAAAAATACGAGTACCATATATAGAGTGAAAGTTTTTCATCAGGATACACTCTACTTGCTACGGATACAACCGATACGGATAGATAGAGCAGTATAGTTGTTGTACAATAGAAATATGTTAAAGAGACAGGACGAGTCGTATTTTGACATCTGTATAACTATGTATAGTATATAATACAGCATCTTTTCCAAAAGGAAAGGAAATAATATTATTTAACAATAAAATGCAAATTATATGTAATGAGTGCAGTCGATAACAAAAAATACATTGCAAAGCAAGAAAGTGCAGATACCAATACAAATTGAAATACGATAAAACTATCTTACCGGCATATAGTCCTTTGATGTGAACTGAAAAGAAGAGTTTCTTTACATTACAACTTTTGTGCGAATAGAAGGTATGAATAATTTAGACTCTCCGTTTAGATTGGAAAGAACAAGCCAAGCCCGGATTAGTGGGTCTCATCTCACCGTGTTGCAAGGCACCCGAATAACCATTGAAACAGCAAAAGTTTCAGTGATGAAATAATACTTATGAGATCGGTTTTTCTTAGCAAGGTTCGGAGAATGATAAAATATGACTCGTTCTCACGTGAAAAATTTAAAAGGGAATTTTATTTTTGACCTGATCGCCAATCTCATTTTTTCATGTATTTTGTATAAAAATGTCTCGCAAACATTTAAGATTGCTTGAAAAACTGAGGAATTGTTTCTGTTTTTTTTTGTAACCTTAAAGAAAGCCTTGTTTAACGCTTAAATAAATGTAAAAACATTCACCTTGAACAAAATGTTTTAAATATTTTTGAAAAAATGCTGATTTTTTGTTTTCAAATTGTGCGTTATTAAATGTTTTAATATTCAATGTTCTTATCATTTCTAGAAAATTAAAAAAAAAACAACAAAAGGGTTTAATTATTATGAATGGTATATTTTTTAGTCAGTGACATTTAAAAACAAGCAATTTATTTCCTTTTTTTTAATTTCTCAAAAACTAAGAAAAATGTTTACATCTGGTTTTCATAATAATTTACTAAAATCTGATACCAGCACTGAACATTACAAAAGCCGTGGGACTTAATTACAAAAAATTTGCATCCATTAACAGTTATAGTCTGGTGTGCAATTTGGTCAGGAGGAATCATTGGACCGTACTTCTTTGAAAATGAAAACGGCGTAACGGTTACTGTGAATGGGGCGTAATGGTAACTGGGAATGGGGAGCGATTGAAAACTTTCGTACGCCACAAATTCATGGTTTGGGCTTTTTTTTTATAATATACGCGCACTAAAGGGGTTGTGACTACTCTTAAAATTATTGAACACAGTGCGAGCGTTAGGAAAATAGGGAAGGGCTTGATTAACATGCGGTATCAACAAGACGGTGCCACATCGCATACATCCAGGATTACAATGGAATTACTGCGAGACCTCTTTCCACAACAAGTTATTTCAAGAAATAGTGATGTTGATATGGCCTCCACGGTCGTCTGATTTGACTGCTCCGGACTTCTTTTTGCGGGGATATCTGAAAAGCAAGGTTTATGCAAACAAATCAGAAACGCTTGAGCAACTCAAACAAAATATTCGTGATAAAATTAATGAAATACCGCGTCAAATGTGTGAGAATGTAATGAAAAATGTGCTCAAAAGGGCTCGCACTTGTGAGACTAACAGAGGCGGACATTTAACTGATATTCGGCCATTCCAAAAATTTCGAAACCAAGCAACTCAATTTCAAATTAAGGACAAAAATATATTTAAATACGCCAATATTTACAATATATATTAGAGTTAACGAAAAAATTGTAAATATAAAATTTTACTTGTTGTTGTAAAATAGGCAAGTGATCAAAAAAGCCCATACTTTATCTTTCGTATTTGGGCATTTTTCGGCATTTTTGCCGCTATCAGTTCTCTATAAATTGTGATGCAACTCACGATGTGCAGTTAGGTTTTTATAAGTGTTTTCAATACACTTCTTAAATTTGGAACTATTTTTCTGATAGGAGTGTTGTAAAAATAGTATTACGCCTCAAAATGACTGAACATTTCATGTCTTCTCCGTTACCGAAAAATGACTAAAGTTGGTATAAATGGTGAACTATATTAGTGTTTGTAAAATTATTCCGCATACAAGGCAAGACTTGAAAAAGGATTATGGAGGGTTTCTTATAGATTTTTAAATCATGTCTTACTGTCTAAAACAGGGTAACGGAGAAGACAAAATTGCACTTTTTCATCCCAATTTCAACGACTCACAGGCACTTTTTTTTTAAAGTCTGAATTTCTTTGATCCCGTTGCTTAAAATGGATCAAGGTAACTAAAAAAAATATGTTGTTAAATTTCATTGAAATCGGTTGACCTTTACACGTGCTAGTGAGCACTTGAAGTTTTTCATATAAAAAAAAAACTTTAAACTTGGCAAATATGCTAAATAGAATAAGGAGTATACAAATATATTTTTTTTATTTTTTTTATTTTTGTAAACAACAGTTACTCTATTTAAAATAGCAACAAATGCACAAAAACAACGATTTTTAATTATAATTTTTGATGGGGTTAATATTATGCAAAACTATTGAAAATATTTTTTTTTTGATACTCCTAACAGTAGTTAATTTATGTGCCAAGTTTAAAGATTTTCCATCAACTTTTACAATTTTGCTGATATTTTGAGTAAAAACTGTGAAAACCCCATGTGTTTTGAATGAAAAATTTCAAGTGCTGGGTAGCACGTGTTAACGTTAACCGATTTTAATGAAATTTTACACACATTTTTCAATTGCCTGAATCACTTTTATCATTGATGAGAATAATTTAAAAATACGAATTTCAATATAACTGAGCAAAAAAGAAATCTTTAATCGTACGTGTCTTCTCCGTTACCATTAGCTGTCTTCTCCGTTACTATCTTTCATATTTTTTTCTGTTAGTAAAATGAAACTTGGCATTAAACCAAGGATGGTTTTTGATAAATGTTGGTATTATGAAAGTGTGCAAAAAAAATCAACTTCATATCTTAATGGACGGCGCAGAATTTTAAACTTCAAGGCAATGGTCGGAAATCTCTAAATCGTACGTGTCTTCTCCGTTACCGTCTATTTTTTTGAATAAACTTACTAAATTTCATAATTTTTTGGTGAAACTTCTGTGTCGTGTACTTTGTGATGAATTCTTAAGAACCACTGAGTTTCATAGAAAAATATTAATTTCTTAACAAGAAAAACCTTACTACAAGCGTCCGATTGTCTTCTCCGTTACTTTGGAATGGCCGTATTGTATTCCATACATAATTGCCGACATTAAATAAAACATTTATCAATATAAGATCCATTCTCTTTCATTTAATCAAAAAAGAAGAATGATTTTTAAGTATTTTTTTTCATTTTAAGTCTATTTTTTAGAAATGCAGAAACCGAGATAGTATTTTACCCCAACACATTTTTTTTTAATTATGCCAGATGTTACCCCCCAAAATATCGACCGCAAATTAAGGGAAACCCTGTTAGTATCTACCTATATGGGTGATTCTCTGCCAACTGTGATTCTATTTTTAAAAAAATTTCAAAAATTAAAACTTATTGGAAACAATTTTTGTTTTGTTTTTGTGGCTTCATTTAATCAGAGTATCAAATTTGTAAAAGCATTTTGCTACAACTTTTAAAGATCAAAAAATATGGTGAAATGTACTGAAACTGGAATAGACGATATTGAAGCTGTTTTACCTTTTGTTATTTTTATTTTGTTCTCTCTCTTTTTAACCATTCTTTAGTTGTGATTCTTGATAACTTGTTATGTTTTGACCTCCTGATATCTTTACTTCCCTTATTTTCTTAAAAATATTATAACTTTTTCGTTTTTGTAGTCTATTCCTCTGAATGGCAACCCTTTTCATTGTGCTGGGTTATTACTTAGTTTTTACTGCACGGAATAATTTTTGTTTGGCTCTTCCGAAGTATTGCTACCGTTTCAATAAAGAAAATTGGTAGAAAAAAAATATTATTGCCAGAAAAAATTTAATTTAAGTTCACGGTGCCACGGTACTGACATCCACGGTGCTGACATTTAGACAGTTTATGTGACCTTACTTCTCTATGCTACTGAGAAAAATAATTTCCAGAACAATTTTAACATATGTCGTTAAAAGGAATACAAAATTCTGATAATCAACCAAAAACATGTTATAGCATCCTTAAAAAATACTCCCACGGTACTGACAAATTCATTTTAGACACACTTTTTTCGAATGAAAACATAATCACTCTTAAAGTACAACAACGTTAAAAAAATAAAACGACTGTCGTTATCTATACATAAATAGTGCCTCTTTTCGAAAACCACCATACAAAAGTCTTAAAACGAAAACAAAATGGCGGTTTAGCGGAAAATGTTCTGAATTCAAAAATAAAAGTAAATCCTCGGACAACATTCATTCTTGATTATTTTATTCAGCAATGACTTAATTTTTGCATAATTTTGTCAAGCAAGTATTGCACTCAATCCTTTCTATGAACACCATTTCTATTCAATGAAGTATTTCATTAAAAAAAAGTAGATTTAATCGGAAAAACAAGGACCGGACACGCCACGGTGCTGACATTTTGACAACACTTTTCCAAGCCATGTGGAATAAGTAGCAAATTTGGTCATGATATCGAGTGTAGATTGTAGTAAATAGCCATTTACCCAATTTAAAACAACAAACAAACAAAAAAAGCACTGGACACAAAGAATCACAGTTGGCACGGAATCACCCATATACCACATGTAAAAAACAGTAAATAGTAAATTTGCTTTACTAAAAGCTTTATTTCCTGACTCAGGGTGGTAAGAACCATTTTTTCGAAAAATGGTTATTAATGGTTCCCTAAAGAACTAATTTGTTTGATTTAAATTTTTCTCTAAGGCTTTTGATAATTTTTAACATTGAAAATGTTTATAGGGTCGTTTTGGATAAATTATGGTGTTACTAAAATGAATAAAGTGAAAAAATGTGTATATGAGATGAACGCTGGCGTATATGGGGGATAAGATCGAATTTTTGGTGGTGTTACTAAAATGAATAAATTGAACAAATGTTATATGAGATGAACGCTAGCGTATATGGGGGGTACGACAGAAAATTTGGTGGTGTTACCATTCATTTTGGAGTGAACAGATTTGTATAGAAGATGAATGCAAGCGGTAAGGAGGGTACGATTGAATTTTTGGTTGGTGTTGCTTAACATATAGGTACATATTACTATAATTATTATAAAATGCAAGAGCCAGTACATGCAGCAGTGCATAGCGCTTCTTAAACTAAATCTAAGCGTAGGAAATTTTTTGATAAATGTTTATGATAGGAAAATAATGTAGAGATGCAATATGAAGGGTTTTTTTTTAATTCGAATTGTAAGGAATTTAAAATATGGTTTTTATGTGAAATGGTCGAACAAAAAAAAAAACAAATGAGAAGTGCCACAGTAATATTTTTTTGTTAATCGATGGTTAAGTTTAATATATTAATTTCGTACATACATATCGATACCTTCCCGTAAGAATGTATTAAGCGACATTTCAAAAATTTTAAAGGCATCGAAGAAAACCTCTGGTCCAGTTATTTATTTATGTATTTATAAAAATAAAAAAAATTGAAATGGGATTTTCAACTCAAAATGCCTTCAAAAATCTGTTTATTACAGCAAAATACCCAAATAAGTAACTGAATAAGAGGTATTTTTAAAATTTAATTTAAATTTTTTCAAATGTCGCTTAATACATTCTTACGGGAAGGTATCGATATGTATATCTTGAAATTGCAAAAGAAATATAAAGTGAGATATATTAATGGTGAGTTAAAAATTCAAAAATAGATGGTTCACAAATGCTACACATCAGGGTTAAGGCTGATTGTAATAAATTTTATAGTTTAAGAAAGATAATAAATAACAAATTGTTTTTGTTTCAGGAAATGTTGATAGTATTTTTATATTTAATTAATTTTTTAAATATACCAATTTTTGTTGATCGATTTTTTGCAGTTATTATTTTTTATCTTTTTAACGGTTGTATTTAAAAATCTCAAATTCATACCGGAGATAGATTATATAGATTCACATATAGTATGTAAAATTTGATTTTTTAATCATACCTTAGCCGAGATAATAACATATATCTGTTCATTTACATTTCACCTTATAACTCTTTAATCTATGCACCTATACAATTCGTTTTTGTTTTATTAGCAGCTTCAATAATTGACAATTATTTTGATATATCAAACGTAGCTGTACGTTCTATATAAGCTTCACAAATTGAAAATACAATTCAATTAAAAAGTGGTACTAAATCTTTAATCAATATTCCTATAATTCATCGTCGTCGATTTGCAATTCTTTGTGCGGACAATCAGCCCAAATAAACAGAACACAAAAATAAAGTGCCATAGTTCATTTAAGATTTCTTTCTATCTCTGGCTCTGTTTATTAGTTTATTATGAAAGACTATTCATTTCAGTATTCAGTGCAGTGTTCAGTTCAGTCTTCACTCTTCAGTTGCAAAGATGCCTTGAGGTGTGAACAAGGTTCGTATGTTACTTGCCGGTAAATAATTTGTTTTTAGTCGTACTATAGCATAGACTACGATGTGCGTGTAAGGTTAGTAGGATAGGATGCATGTGTGATGTTTAGTTTCAGGTAGGTTCGTTGAGATATTTGTTGGGGGTTTTTTGTTTTGTTTATTATTTTTTGTTTTGTTTATTATTTTACTTTTGTGTTTTGTTTAGCTATGATTGGCTTGACTATCTTGACAGCAAACAATGATATTGGCTTCGAGGTAGTTTAATTTTATATATAATTTTATAGATAAAAATTGAAAGTTTTTAAAAATATTGAATTAATAGTTTTTTTAAGAGCTAAAAACAGCAAGCAGTTCTACACACTAATTGTAAAAAAGTTGTTTTTGCCTCAAATATCTTGAGAACAGACAATGATATTGGTATCGGGTTAATTTAAATCTACACACCAAGTAGTTTAAAATTAATAATTGATAGAATTTGTAAAAAATTCAACAAGAAGTTTTTTTTTAGGTGAAAAAAAACTACAAGATACTTCACTAAAAATTGTGAAAAATTTTTTTTTGTCTCAAATATTTTGAGAACAAATAATGATATTGGCTGTGGGGCAGCTTTATTCTTTAAATAAGTTTATAATAAATAATTGATAATTTTTTTAAAAATATTCAATTCGACAGATAGTTTCTTTTAATCGAAAAACCACAAGAAACTTAGCAAAATTGTGAAAAATTTTTGTTCGTCTCAAATATCTTGAGAACAAACAATGATATTGGCCTTGGGGTAATTTTTTTCTATAAACAAGAACTTGTTAAAATATTCAATAACCAGTTTTTTTTAAGCGAAAAAAAAACTATAAAAAACCTTACCAAAAAATGTTGAATTGTTTTAGGTCTCGAATATGTTCAAAAAAACGGTTTTTTTTAACCAAAAAAAAAAAAATACAAAAACTACAAAAAACTGTTGAATACAAAAAAAAATAAAATTGGGCCTCCCTCTAGCTTTCATGGCACCATCAAGCCTCTTTTTGAAAATGAAATAAAGGACCTTATTGCGAGAATCTCTTCAAAATAGACTGGTTAGATTGAGTCTAATTATTGTTATTGCTAATTTTGACTAGTAAATATTTTCCTATTTGATAGAAATTTCAAGTTCATCAAGAATCTTTGATCGACTTTGGTTTTCTTGATTTTTTTTGAATTATTTCAAGAAGACTCTTAATAAGCTCCAAAATTAAAAAAAAAAAAACTACAAAGAGAATAGCAAAAATAGAATTTTTCGGACACGTAACAAACACCAGTAAGTAAGCGTTGCCTACCACAAAAGTTACACGAGTTAAGAAAAATATATACAAGTATAGACCGAAATAAACAAGCATAGGGGTAGAAAACATTGAAGTTTTGTTTGGTGTTTGGTGCTAAATCAAAAAGAAAAAAGTGAGGTCCCTTACGGCGTATATGAAAAATATTAGATTAGATAACAAGCAGGAAAAAAATATAAGTGGGTCAGTAAAATGACAAAAAGAAAACATTTCTTTTGTATTTTTGAAAATGAAACAAAATACAAAAACTACAGTGGGAATAAGGGAAATAAAATTTTGTGGAGAGGTAACAACTACCTTTAGAATATTTGTTTTTTGGAAAATCTAATTTTAGTTAGTGTTACAAAAAACGTGATTTTGGAAAAGGAAAAACGAATACAGGAGGAAATAGCAAAAAAAAATAGTGATACATATGCTAACATCATTTTGCACTTAGGGAAAAATCAAAATTTGGCTGAAGATAAAACGGAGGGAAAATAAAATGAAGGTTTGTATTAAGCAATTAAGAGTTCCGATGAAGAAATTGTTGTTGGATTAACGTCTTAAAAACTATTCTTCCTTAATAATTTCTGAAGCTGAAGAAAAAAAATTAATTTGGTGTAACTAAGTGCAAGTAAAGATGGAAGTGCGTGTGCAAGTTCTAATAAAGTTTGTTTAACAAATTCTTAATTTTGTTAGTTCAATATAATGCTTGGATTGGTCTTCATAAAACAGATGAATTATCTAAATTGTTATATATATGTAGGTATAAAATGGTAAAGATAAAATTCAAAGTATAGGAAAGATTATAATTATAAATAATAAAGATTAAGGATTTATCTAGCATAAGCAAGTCATTTTCAATGTCCCCATCGTTACTCAAGGAGTGAAATCTGTAAATTTTTTTGTTAGCAGAAGCTCAAAAACTAAAATCTTTCCATATTTTTTTCCTAACTCAATAATTTCAAAAACTATACACAGAAGTTCTTTGAAACTATGTATGTACTTACCTTGTAATTTTAAGAGTCTTAAAAAAAATTTATTAAAAATAAAATGCACGACTGGATCGCACGTACTTGCTCTTATATATGTTCAAGTTGCTTGGAACATTAGAACTTTTTAAATATGCAAGTCATAATTGAAAAAATATAAAATAATATGAAAACAGCATTTAAATTGTTTTAAAATTGTATAAACAATACATAGAATAGCTAAGCGCTCAAAACCAAGTATGCCATTTTATAACCTGAAAAAAATAGGAATATACATATGCGAAAAAAAATTAAAAATCGTTGGAGCGGGTCTTAAAAACTAGTTTTTTATATATAAAATTTAAGTTATATTTTTAAGACAAAATTTAGGGATGCAAGTTTTGAGAATTTATTAATATACATTCACGAAATTATTTTCAAAAAAATTCATCAATCCGTTTTAAAAATATTGAATTTAAAACAAAAAATGTAATATTTCTTTAAAAATCCAAAATTTACTTTGTTCAAAATTTTGATATGCAATATTATTAACATTTTAAAGTAGCTTTTGCGCAAAAAATTTTATTGAAATACGTTGCACCGTAAAAGAGAAAATAGAAAATCAAAAAAACCGTTATATGGCAGGTACAGTTAATAACAGTTTTTGGAAATTTTTGTTCATACCAAAATGTACACCGTATATACTTTAACACACAGATTATTTTGTATCAAAATCGTTGGAGCCATTTTTGAGATAAATTAGCTTTTCCTTAACGGTTGTATGACAAGTACCGTTATTCTTGGAGTAAAAAAAAAATTCAATTTCCCATCTGGAGAGTTACAAGAGAGAGAGAGTCTGTCTGTCCGTACCTCAACCTACAGCCTAAACCACTGAAGTGATTTTCTTCAAATTTTGAACTTAAGGTTTTTTTGTAACTCTCCAGAGGGGAAATTGAAATTTTTTTTAGCTCAAAAAATAACGGTACTTGCCATACAACCGTTAAGGAAAAGCTTATTTATTTCAAGAACGGCTCCAACGATTTTGATAAAAAAAAAATCAGTGTATTATTGTAGATATGATGTACCTTTTAGTAAAAAAAAAAAAATCACCAAAAACATTTATTAACGGTACCTGCCATATAACGGTTTTTTTGATTTTTGATTTTCTCATTAACCGCTCATCCGATTTCAATGAAATTTTTTGCACAAAAGCTTTGTTATAAATAATACTGCATTCCAAAATTTTTGAAAAAATAAATTTTGGATTTTTAAAAAAAGATTCAAAATTTTTTTTGAAAATTCAATATTTCAAAAACGGGTAGGTGAATTGTTTTGAAATTTCAGTTTTAAGTGAATACTAATATTTACTCAAAATTGGCATACCAAATTTTTTTTTGAAAAATGTTACAAAAATTTTATATATAAAAAATTAATTTTTAAGAAAACGGCTTCAACGATTTTGAATTTTTTTTTTGCATAAATTCATAATTTTTCAAGTAATCAGATGGCATACTTTTTTTTTAGCTCTAAGTTATTTATCAGCTTGTTTATACAATTAATAGAACGATTTAAATGCTTTTTATACTTTTTCTATAATTACTTGAATATTTTTTAAAGTTCTTAAGCCCCACACAACTTGAACATAAGAGCAAGTACGTGCGATCCAGTCGTGCATTTTATTTTTTCACGAATCCAAAACCTGCCCTATAGTACCCATATGGCAAATAAAAATTATGAACTCTTACGCCAAAATAAGTCTAAAAAAACCGTTAAGAAAGTTTTAATACATATTCCTATATTAGAATGGTCTACTATACCAAATATATAAAAACTACACTTGGCAACACTATTAACTGCATACCTTAGGAGATCCCTTCCAACAAAACTTTTTTTTATTTCAAAACTCAATTTTTATACGAAAACTTCAAACAAGTTTTTTTCAAATATTTTTTTTTTTTTGAAAATTCGATATCTCAAGAATGGGTAGATTTTTTTTTTTTAATTTTATCGAAATTTTTTTTGTTTGCATAAATTTATATTTTCCCAAGAACTCAGAAGGCAGACTTCAAACTGCCTTGGTACCTTTATTAAATGAGTTTTCTTTTCACCAATTTTCAGACGAATTTCCGAAAGAAAGATCTTGAACCACAAGAGCATTGATGATACAAACAAATTAGTACTCTAACGCAAATTAAATATTTTGTTTAGTTTTTAAATACATAAATACATAATTATTTAGTTTGAAAACTTATCCTTGAAAAGAAAAAACCAAAGGAGATGGCCAAAAATGTTTGGACAAAAAACCTAGAATCGACAAGAACGAAATGTTAGCCAATGGGTACCTTATCATAAGCAATTGACGTCACCAAAAGGGCAACCCCGAAATCCATCTAGTATAGGAGTTATGAGCCACCAAATACGACTAGATATATGAAAATCCTCCTCATAATTTTCTTTGTACATATAAAAGATAGCTAATAAAATGGTATAAAAGAAGTTGTGTGTGGAATATCAACGATTTTTCTGTTTCAGACAATGGTCATTTGTAACCATTTAAACAAAACAAAAAAAGAAAATGATAGTTTTTCAAAAAAAATGGTAGTCAAGATGCAAAAACCGAGGTCAAGTTAAAAAAAAGTCCAAAAACCAACGAAGCTTTAAGATCACAATGAAAAGAAACAAAAAAGACAAATTCAATAAATAACACTAAAAATAATTTAAAAAATTAACCTACTAAGACCAAAATTATTTGTCCCTACTTCCCATAGCTAATAATACAAGTATCTAGATATAGCTCGAAATCGTAGATTTTTGCTATAATTATAGTAGTTTTTGCTAACTCCATTTCATTGTTTGGTTTTCTGTTTATATTTAACAATAAATACCAAACTTTCTTAACCATTATCTCCTACAAACTATTCATAAAAAACTGTTTTGAACAGATTGTGCATTAATGTAAATTCGTACTATTAATATGCAAATATAAATGATCCCTGATGGTTTTTCGATCTAACGATTTCATATTTTTGATGTACTTACTTATTCAGCCTTCAAAAACTGCATATGAATTTTTTTCTGTCGACTCTGGGTTTTTTTTTGGCCATCTCCTTTTATGTGAAAATAAAAGAATCAGTTTCTGGTTTTGAAAGTGTTATTGGACATCATTTTAAGCCCTAGCTTTATAAAATGTTTGGGTATTTTCTTAAGAAATCAGCCATATAATTTTATGAGAGTCATAAAAACTCCTCCATTACATTAGAAGATACCACCGCGAACTACATATATGACATGAGGTATATCAAGATGGTGGATGAAGTCCACAAAATCAAAAGCCGAAAATTAACTAACTCATGTAAAATTTCATAAACAAACACTAAAATTGCTTTTATCTAAACTCCTTCTAAATTTTATCAGACATTTAAAAATTTTCTGTTTCACCATTGTTGGAAAGGGATATTTTAGGGATATTTTAATTTGACTGAGTTTGCTCACATCCCTGGAATCAAAATAAGAGGTTGTTTCCCTCGCACATACGAAGTCTATGAGAAAAAGTGAAAAAGCATTATGGATGAGGGACAATTATTCTGACAGCAAAATATCAGCTGTTGTTGACTGGAATGGCTTAACAAAAAAGACTTTTAAAATTTAATGAGACAAAAACGAGCTTTTAGTTTACAAGGGCATTTAAAATCTTCTTAAATATAAAAGCATTTGGTGAAACTGAAAAACATCATTTAAAGGCTAAAAGGCTTTTTAAATAATTAAAAGCCTTTCGTGAAATGGGCCATCAGTACCTCAGCCACATCGAGTAAATGGACAGTAATGCTCCAGCTAAGAGAGTCTTTGAGTCCCAGCCAGCATTCGCCCATTACACCAATCGGAGCAAATTTACTCCAGTTTTGAGAAAAAACAAAAGTCTACTCCGCCACTCCTCTTTTTTGAGATTTACACATTTTTTTAAAGACTAAAAAATTCTTTAACCAAACCACATGGAATTAAATGACAAAATTGTTTTAAACAATTTTCCAACCAACTCCGACTTCAAATCTACTCCGAAATTTAGCTACCTAGGTTCGAGGCCTGATTCCATCCCCAGGTTTAAGAGAACGAAGAGGACTGAACCTCCGGTTTGTTCTTGATGACTGAAAACAGAGCGGAATCGTAAAGGATGGAAGGCTGCCGTATATCAAACTGCGAAAATTTAATACTTAAATATAATATATAATTTATATAATACGTTTTTGATTAATACCTTTATAATAAATAAACTATCCTTTGAATTTTTAAGATACTAACATCCGTATTAATAAACGCAAATTAAACATGAATTATTTCCAGTCAATAAATTAAGTGCGTAATCTTTCGACAAAAAACAAAATTAAAGGCAATTAACTAACTCATTTTTGCAAAAAAACTATAGAGATGAAGGGTCGCTTGTAATGCTAACCTATTTACAAGCGCAAATAATCGAGTGTGCTTGCAAAAGTTCACATTTAAGCACATTAGGTAATGTAGGTTTATATGAAGTTCAATCAAAATTCTTTGATACATAACAGCGGAGTTCTTGTTGATTGTAGTAGAGAAGATATTGCGATATTTTTTATCAATAGGAATGTAACAGCTTTAAAGAAATTCAGTTCAAAGCGTTGATATTATTAAAAAGAGAATTTGTTTCACAGCTGTGTTTTTATATTTAAAGATTCAATAGGTACACTTCTAAATTCAGCTTTCACCAGATTTAGTTTCAATTTAATCATACCTACATTTGAGTTGAACAATATTTTCTTAAAAATACGGAATTCGATTTACCAATCTAAATTCTTATATTTGAAGTTCTTTTTTATTTTAAATTGACCAAATTTGGCTTGAATCATGTTTTTCTTTCATTTTCGAAAGAAAATCCAAATGCATATATTTTCATTTCTAGCTATACAAATCGACAGGATACAGGATACATTTATTTTGTAAGACTAGACTAGAAGTCAGCTCCTAATACATAAATAAAATCCGAACCGACCAAGAAGTTGTTTTTTACCTGATTTGTTTTGATCCTGCACAACAACTGGAAAAAAAGTTAGGTTTTCCTTTGAATTCAAGTCGAATGGGATATTGAACTGCTCCAAAGACTAGCAATATACCTTTATAAAATAGAGTATGTTCACTCGTGCAGCTGGCATATAATTTATTCAATATATAGTGTCGTTTATCTAGAACTTGATTTTTTTTTTAAGGTCTGTCTCTAAAATACTTGAAGGTGTGCTCTGTTTTCCTGTATAACTTAGCCTCATTTCTATCCGAACCAGCAGACGACCCCATCAAGAGCTCTATACCTAGGTAGGTATAGTCAGAATTAGTTAGTTTTCCTCTCGTCCTTTTATTTATTTAGTTTTTATGTATCTAAACTGGCTTGGAACTTTTTTCCAATTTGGTTTGGAATCGATTTCTTTTGTAAAGCTTATCGAACCGAAAGGGAGTCTGTATTGAAATAGAACAGGAATTTTCTTTTTTTAAGGATTCCAGGTTATATTTTAGTTAGATTGTTTGTGTGGGAGAAATAGTGCATTGGTAATTTTGTTTAAAATCCTTATAACGTAAAATACAATTTTAAAATTAAATTCCAGAATAAATTGTTGTTGTTGTTATAAACGACCTTCAGGAAGGCGTTTTTGAATATGAATTCAAATTGAAAAATAAAATAACTTCTATTTTTTTTTTTTTTTGAGCAACAACACAAACAAAACACAAGGACATCATAGAGTGGAAATGCGGGAATTTGTAAAGTGAATTTATTGATGAAATATTTTTCTAAGAATATGTAGGTATTTTGTCAAACTGTGCTGCTATAGTGCGGGGTTTATTTTGTCATGACGACACGACTCTAAAAAAAACCTTATTTAGTTTTGAATTTCAAAGAACTCAATTGGAGTCCGCTTGTTTGTGTGTGTGTGTTTTTTTTTTATATATTCAATGCGTGAATTTGCATTTTATGGAAACGAAAATTCAAGGATAGGTACCTTTATACGTGTATTATTTGTCTGGATGTTTATTTATGTAGAGCATTTGGTTTGTGTTTTGCACACATTTTGTTTTTGTTTGAGAATATTTCGAGTGGAGCAAAATTGAATATAATGAAATTTGAATATGTGCGAAGCGGTGGATAAATCGTGTTATACATTGAATTTGTGTTTTATTTAGGATGTACAATGTACATCTTGTTGGTATAGAATATATTATTACGAAATAATATTAAGGATTTTTGAAATTTCAAATAAAAAAGAAATTTTTAAAGAAATAAGAGAATAAGTGAAGATGAAAGAATTTTATTGAATGATATTTTCAGAAATGTTGGAAAAAGACACGAAGTGTAAGAATTAAAATTCTTGTAGGTAAAAGTTAAGGCTTGGAAGGCTTGGCATTTTTCACCTTTTTGTCTGCTCAATCAATCAATCAATCAATCACTAAATCAAAATTTATACATTCTTTTATTATTTAAATTACACTTGATTCAAATTTTCTTCATCTTCTTACTCATTTCATTGCTTAATACTTCAATCTTTTTTTTTTGAAATTGCTTATTTGTACCTACATCAGATATAATAGACTTTTACTCGTTACTTTTACTCATTCCTTTTACTAGTTACTTTTACTCGTTACCTTACTCATTATTTTTACTCGCTACTTTTGCTCATTACTATTACTCGTGTTACTCTTACTCGTGTTCTTTTACTCGTTACTTTTACTTTTTGTTTCTAAAGCGCTCCTATTACCCCTCTGACTGGAGGTAAATACCTTATTGGAGCATTACTGATTCCTTAAAAATATTTTCTGGTGCAAATTATATCAGCTCGATAGAAGCGATATACCAACGTTTCCTTAATCTCTCTATATTGCTCTTATGAAATGAAGACGGAGCTTTCGCTTCTATAGTCATCCTGTAAAATTATTATACAATCTCTATGTTAGTTTCTGTTACTTGCTAGGTGCAGCCATAAACCAGTTCTGCTATACTAGAGAAAACACAAACGACTTTTGGTATACTAAAGAGTATAACCACAAACCAGCAGTGTGGAGAAAGTGCATAAGTTTGTTTTCATCGTAAATATATTCTTCCATGGCCGAGCGGTTAGCGTGGTGGACTTTTAGTGCGAAAAGACCATGGTTCAAATTCCACAGAAACTTTGTAATTTTTATAACTTAAATAATATCTAATAAACTCTAAGATTGCATTTCAGATAAGAACTTTCAAATAAAATATCAGCAAATAATTAAAATAAAATGAAAATATAAATTAATATAAATAAATATAAATAAAAAAATATAAATCAATTGTTAAATACATATTTGTATTTTATTTTTTCACCTTTTTCAATAAGACCTCTAAATTGAGTCCAGGAAGTGTTTTTCGGACCAACTGAATTTACTCCATAAAGGTTCAATAGGAGCTTAAAAAGTGTGCCTTTTTAACTCTATGGAATATTATATAGTGCTTATATGATTGTAAAAAAATGATTATGAGAAGCTTCTTTGGATGATTATAGGGGCAAAATTGTTAGTTGGGTACTTCTTTTATCGCTAGAAGCTCCGCCTGGAATACGCTACATTGATTAGGAAGACGCGAATGAGAGACTTAAATTTAGTCTATCGGAGTACACACCTCCACCAACCCTATCTTCGGTCTCCGATCCGTCGGTGTAGAAGTGAATTGATTGATCTTCTAAAAATTTCACATCCTCCCAGGTGGATCTGGAAGGTATGGCTGCTTTAAAGTTTTATGGAAATTCAGTAGTAGGATTGTGTAGTCAGTGTAGTGGAGTAGTCAGAATAGTGGAGTGAGCAATTTCGGAAGGAGTCGACTGAAGTGCTCCACTTATACAGAGACATGCTGTTCTTTGGACTTCACTTAGTTTGTCGCGATGTATCGCTTTATCCAAGGCAGTCCACCATACTGCCACACCGTAAGTTAGAATCAGTCTAATTACGGAAGGGTATTACCATATATGCTTGGTTGGAGATCCCATTTACTACCAACGGCTCTTTTGCCAGAGAAAAGTGGCAGTGTGACTTTTTTCACTCTTTCTTGCATATTAGGTTTCCAACTTAACTTCTTATTTAAAATGGGACCCAAGTATTTAGCTCCGCCTGGAGAATGTTAATAGAACAGCTTTAGTACATACATAGAAGGGGGGTCTATTAGCGGGATTTTGTTTATCCTGGAGAAGAGGACTAGATCTGATTTATGGCAGGGCTAACTCCAAGTCCACACCAAATGGCCCATCGTGTTAGCTTGTTTAGAGCGTTTTGTCGAAGATCTCTTAAAATTTAAGGATGCTTTCCTGATACTGCTATCTGGCTGAACAGAATGGAAACGGAGCTGCAACTGGAGCTGCAACTGGAATCAGGGCTACCTTTCTAGATTTTGAGAAAGAGCCAATAAAAAGAGCATTTAAACAAAAAAAGAGCCACCACTACGCATGTCCCCCAAATAAAAAAATGGCAAAATATAATTTACAATTTTGAAAAAAATAACAAAAACTTGAAGAAAAAACTGTTGTAAAAAAATATATATATATTAACTTTGTTGTCCAATTTTGTAGCTCTTTGTAAACAATTAAATTCAAAGCTGAAAGATTCGATTGGCATGTTTCTACTTAAAGCAAGTTTGTAAATGTATTTTCCATTAAAAACAATTTTGAAAATAAAATCCCAGCTCACACGCTACTATGCAGGAGAGTAAAAATGTGTGCTGGAAAATTGTTTAATGTGAGTTACTCGTCCAAATGATTCTTAATATGAACAATGAACATATTTCCAATTTTTTGGGTTGTTATATCATTTTGAATTTGGTTTCATTAAATTCAGCGTTGAAAGCTACCCTACACTCAGAGAAAAACGTCAGGTAAATAATTAACCTGGGCCTTGTTGAATTCACGAGGTGCACAATCCCATACAAAGTTACTGACATTTCAGAAATTTACCTGATTTTAGTAATCTTTTATTCAGTGCAAAATCAACCTGGTGGACTTTCTTGCCATATTCAGGTTGATTTAAGAAGATGACCTGTAATTTTAACACTAAATTCTTGTAAATAAGAAATTTTAACAAGAATATAGTGTTAATTTTAACCAAGGTCGTGTTTTTCTAACACTGTATGATATGAATTTCTGTTTTACTACATATCAGGTTGAACTAACATTTAATGTGTTTTTTTTTACCTGTTGTATTTTAACTGACCTCATGTTAAAAAAGCACTCTGTCAGTTCATTCCAGCGTGATACAAGTGCTGAAACGCACACACACCGACAATTTAAGTAAAACGATTTGAATTTAACCTGGCCTCCTGTTAAAGAAGCAATCTGCCAGTTCATTTGAATGTGACATTAGCGTTGAAATGCACACACACAAGCCATTCATATAAAATTATTTGAATTTTACCTGGCCTCCTGTTAAAGTAGCACTCTGTCAGTTCATTTTAGGGATGAGCGATATTGATAAAACATCGATATCAACATCGATGTCAACATCGAAGGCCCAACATCGATGTCAATAATTATCGATCCGAAAACATCGATGTTTCTTAACATCGATATTTTTCACCTAAAAAAAACAATATTTCCTAGCATCGATGTTTTTCACGTGTTTTTCATGTTATGAAAAATATCGAGGGTTTTTCACGTACTCATCATGTTATTAAAACACATAACATGAGGAATTTAAAAGTATTTGGTAAAAAGAAAAAAACTGAAAAGAAAAATGCGTGAAAAACATCGATTTTAAGAAACATCATTTTTTCGATGTCTCTTAGGCTAGTCGCGCACATGCAACTGCTACTGCAAAAAAACAGTTTAGTCACAAGTTTACCGATGAGCGCGCACATGAGCAACTCCACAAGCAATCGCAACGAACCTAACCAACACACCGACAATGTTTATTAAAATTTTCTACCCCATACATTCAAAGAAAAATATTATCGCCTTTGTCCTATTCTTTTGCCCAGCAAATAAAAGAAAAGATAAATTTGTTTGAACATAAGTCACTTTGGAAAGAACAAAATTCAACGATGTGGTAAAATATCTGCAACTATTTGGTTGCATGTGCGCGCAGTAACATATTATTCTATATGACACAAATTGAAAAACCGATTTCAGGCAATCGTCCAGTTTGTGGCAAAACACAAACTGAAAAGTTGCTCGAATCGACGACTGAATAGTTTCTGCATGTGCGTGCTGTCCCATATGAGTCAATAGGATTCATTTGTGCAACCAAACAGTTGCGAAACTGAAAGTTGCATGTGCGCGACTAGTCTTAGCATCGATGTTTTTTCACGTATTTTTCTTATCACTTTTTTCTTACCAAAAACATACTTTTAAATTCATCATGTTACGTAAAACTAACACATCGATGTTTTTTCGCGTATTCATCTGGTTATGTAAAACACATTACATGATGAATTTAAAAATATTTGGTAAGAACAAAAAACTTTTCTGGTTATGAAAAACATCGAGGGTTTTTGACGTATTTGTCATGTTGTTAAAACACCTAAAATAATTAATTTAAAAGTATTTGTTAAGAAGAAAAAACTGAAAAGAAAAATACGCGAAAAAAACATCGATTTTAAGTAACATTATTTTTTCAATGTTTCTTAGCATCGATGTTTTTTCACTTATTTTTCTCTCCAGTTTTTGTTTTCTTACCAAATTTTTTTAAATACATTGGGGCATATTCATAGATGTTGTTTAAGCTGTTGCTAGACAAATCTGGAGTTTACCTGATGAAGTTTCAATATGATAAACTCCAGATTTGTGTAGCAACAGCTATGAATATGCTCCATTTTTTTTTGTAAAACATCGATATCGATAAAAACATCGATGTGAAAATAGTTAAATAGCAAGATACTTTCAGCGTTCTTATAATTTTTAATATCGATGTTAAAATCTGTATTTTCCACAAATGAATATAAAACAAATTTCATGGCAGCAAAATTACAATTCACTTCTTGTGCTAAGTCTAAATCTGTGCCTTTATGAACATCAAAATTTTTGATGTGGTTCCAAATTGTTCGAGTTGCTGTGGAAGAACCAATTCAGAGGTAAACACTCGCAACTATAAAATAAATGAGATTTATATCTCATTTTAATTTATATTTCTGAGGACTGGTTAAATTTAACCAGTTTTGCGGTCAAATACTAAAGACGAAAAATGATGGATTCTTCTACTCAGATGAGCTCTCTAAAATATGAACCAAACAAACAACAAAATCAGCGAATGTTTGTGTCGCGTTTGGTAGAGGCTTAATAATATTCGTTTCTCAAAAGTGCCTTACAGTGCCTTTGAAAATCGCTCCATCTACATTTTACTAGCAGAATCAATTATTTTGTAAATTTTTTTTTTTTTTGAGTTCGATTTTTTGATGTTAACATCGATATTGGAAAACATCTAAAGCTTCAACATCGATACTAAAATATCGATATTTTTCCTTCTAACATCGATATTTTGCTAATATCGATGAATATCGCTCATCCCTAGTTCATTTAAACGTGACACTAGTGCTAAAACACACACACAAGCCATCCAATGAGTTTCAACAAAGGTATTGATATTTGGCGCCAGTTTTTTGTGTAGTGAATTGGCCCAGTGGATGAGTGCTATCTCCGTGTGTGAAAGGTTCCCAGTTCCCAGTTCAAAACTGAAGTAAGTATCACAAATAATTTTTAAATTAAAATAAATAAATAATAAATTTCTATATGTACTTTCAGAATAATGCTTATGAGTTGAGCGATAGACATCGCAAGAGACGGCTCTTAGAGGTATAAATTCATGAATTATGCCGGATTTACTCGATTGAAAAACTGCCAGTATAATGACAAAAGCAACAACAAAAGAATGGACAAATTAATTCTTTTTGTCATTATAGTGGCAGCGTTCAAGTCGTGTAAATCCGGCATTAGATACAGGGCTGATATAACATTGAAACCTGTTAAATTAACTATAGGTTTTCAGGTTAAACTAACCAGATTTTCATGTTAAAATTACAGGGCATTGAATATTTTGTCAGGTTAAATTAACTATATTTGCAGGTAAAATTTACAGGATTACAGTGTTAAATTTTCAAATCAGGTATCAGGTTAAATAGTTAACCTGATCTACCGAGTTGAAAAATAACAAACTGAAAATCAGGTATGATTGACCAGAAATTGGTTGATAATACCTGCTTTTTTCTCTGAGTGTAAAGGCATGTATCATATGGTTAGGTTGTACCAAAACAAATATTTTAGTTTGATAGACCTCTAAGTTCTCCCCATCTGCAACTCTTCAAATGCATCTACACAAAAAGCCAATGCGGGGATTTTGGGGGACTTTGGATATGTTATAGAGGTCGTAGTTCTGCGTCGATTCCAATTTTAATATTTCATGAATTAATTTTTTCAACCTCGGAACCCATTTTTCCTGGCCTATTTGTCTTTTTCCAATAAACTGCTCAATCCTTTTTTTTATCTCAAGTTTTACGAAAGTGACAGTTAGAGCGTTCCTTACTTTTACTTTTGCAGAAAAAGAAAAAAAACCCTACTACATCTAAACATATAGTAAATTAACTTATTCATAGATGTCACTCACATCGATTATAGTTGCTGAACTAAGGTAGAACTATAATGGTCAGAAAGCCATTGAAGCTAATGTCAGAAGCCAACGAACTGTAGCTTTCCGTAGCGTCAAAAGGTGAACACATCTATATCTTTTTGACATTCCTATTTCACCAAAAGTCAGTTTTTACTTAAGTCAGGTGCGCTCCCGAGACGTAAGCAAAGTTCAACGAAACTTTACGAAACGATCCACTCCGCATTTATAGTCGCGTCATATGCTTTCCATGTATTCGCTTGTTTTCTTCCGACCACTTAAGTAAGTGCCCCTCCGAGCATTATAGTTCTAGCTTTTCCGTGTTTGAATGCATAAATCGAATATGCTTTTTCGCAGGAAGATGTCGCTAGAATATATTTGTATTTTTCACTTTTGCACTTTTGTACAGAAGTGAAATGAATAGGCCTTTATTCTGATGAACAATCAAACATGATATTACGATGACAGAGAACACCAAAAAAGTGGGTGGCACAATTCTGTCTGTCTTTCTGTCTGTTCGTCTACAGCCTAAACGGTTCGATCGATTTTCTTCAAACGTTTATTGGTGATTATGCCCACACGTTGTTTTCATTTTTTTTTCGAACCAAAAATAACTGTACTTGCTATAAAATGTTTTTTAGCAATTTTATGTAATCGTATTTTTCTCAAAAACGGCTCGACAACTTTTCTTAAAAAAAATCAATAAATTTATTTTAGTAAAGGCTTCCTTTGGGTGGAAAACCATTTTCTCACAAAATGGTTATTAATGGTACCTCCCAAAGAACCATTTGTTTAATTTTTCACTTTCTTCAAAACGGTACGACCGATTTCCGTTATTTGTTTTATATAGATGCTCCCGAGAAATATAATTAGTTTTGGGTACCAATTAAAAAAAAAAAATATTTTTCGGATTTTTAAAACAATCAATTTTTTTCGAAAACGATATGATCGATTTTTTTGAAACTCGGTTCTTAAGAGTTTTTTGGTACTCTGCAAAATATTTAAAAAAAAAAATTAACATTTATGAAAATATAAC
This sequence comes from Dasysyrphus tricinctus, assembly GCA_963921185.1. Taxonomy (NCBI): domain Eukaryota; kingdom Metazoa; phylum Arthropoda; class Insecta; order Diptera; family Syrphidae; genus Dasysyrphus; species Dasysyrphus tricinctus. Next base: position 238,116,938 of record OY992531.1, on the reverse strand, counting down.
GGTACCTTCCATACAAAAGTTAAAAAGCTACAAAGGAAAATATTTTTTTTCTCAAAAACGACTCCTACGATTTTGATTAAACTTTTTTATAAACTAGAATTAGTACTTTTTTTTTTTTTTTAAACTTATGAAAGTAAAACAACAGTACCACCTTTTTCATCGGCATCGAAACAATTGTCTTTATTTATTTTAAATAAATTTATTATGTAACAAAAAAGGTGATACTGTTGTTTTACTTTCATAAGTTTTAAATATCAATTAGTTACATAGCACTCAAAAACCGAAATAAATTAAAATTTAATCATAGAATTAGTACGATCTACTACCAAAAATTATAAAATTTTACACTTAGCAACTATTAATAGTACCTATCTGTCATAGAACGTATTTTTGTTATTGAATTTTCTCGTTATCGAATTAACGGATGTAAATATTCTTTTTTATATACAAATTTCAGATAAGATTTAATAATGCAATGAAAATTTTCCAAAAATTTTTTTTTGGATTTTTAAAATTTTTCGTTTGAAAATTCGATATCTCAAAAACGGGTTGACAATTTGTTTTCAAATTTTGTTTTTATATACACCTAAATATATACTTTAGATTTGCATACCAGAATTTGTTCTTAAAAATGTTTTGAGAATTTTATATATAAAAAATATTTTTTTTTTAAAACCGCTCATACTATCATATTCAATCAAGAATTTAGATGGCATTCTTTTTTTTCACCTCAAGCTGTCAAAAGAGTTGTTTTAGGCAATTTAAATGTCGTATTTCATGGTGTTCTACATTTTTCTCTCATAATTTCCGTTTTTATATACAATTTTCTTAAATCTGCAGTGTCTTGAACATAGGAGCAAGTACGTGCCCCAGTCGTGATACATTCTTTTATTTTTGTTTATTTTTCTTTTCGACACTAAAATGTCAGAAAGCTGTACAAATGCATTGTGGGCACGTACAAAAAATCACGTACGATACTTTTTGACAGCTATTCCAGCTGCAGCTGCAGCTCCAGTTGCAGCACCCTATTGTGTTCAAGCAATATAGCCACGTCATCCGCATAGGCAATCACTCTGTAGCTCTCCGCTTCTAAGCTCATAAACTACCAAGTTCCAAAGAAGTGGAGAAAGAACCCCACCTTGTGGTGTACCTCTACTGACAGATCTTCTTGCTGAGAAGCCGCCCATATTTGAATTGAGAACTCGTACCTTTTACTCATTATTTTTACTCGTTACTTTTTTGTATCAAGTGAAAGAGGGATTTACTTACTGTTATGTCTGGTTGTAAAAAAATTAAACAATGTGTGAGGGAAATGACTAAAAAACACTAAATATCAAGTTTAAAGAATTTTTTTTGCTCTTGAGACTTGTATGCAGAAAATAACTAGAACATTTATAAAAGAAGTGATATTCTTACTTCCTGGAAGATGATTCATGCCACACAACCCCTGTTAAAATTCAATTATAAAATTTCACGTTACAAAACAACAAGCCCATTCAGCCCAAAAAGAATCTCTTAGCTTATTTTTCTGCTATATGCACATCTTAGTGTTTCCTTGAATAACAGACGAACTGAAAAAAACATAAATATATTTATTTTGGGTCTGGGTGGCTGCGGCAATGAAAAAACAAATAAGAAAATGGCAGCAAAACACAACAACAACAACAACAAAAAAGCAACGCGGTAACAAAACAAAATCCATGACATTATCTTATGCGATGCACTTATCCTCTTATATCCTGTGATTCTGTCGCTTGTGGTTAAAGGATACTTTATAAAGAGGTTAGCTTGTATGAAAAACATCTACCACACACAGCAACCACGGTACAGCATTTAAAGCTAAGCTTTATTTATTCGAAGCCATAAATAATTCTTAACGAAGACTTTTCGGTTAAGCGAAAATTTATTGTTCCTTTTTTTTCTCGTCTTTCTCGATTCGAGCCGGTCCCGTTCCTGATGCTGATGGTCTTGTGTAGAAACAAGGAACAACAACGAAATACTTCACTATATATGGCCAGGCAAAAAAGGCAAAAGCCCAATATAAACACGCTCCCCTTTTTTGCTTTTTGCTGAGCGAGAAAACATACTACACACATGCCTCACTCAATCACTATGTTCTGTAAAGCAATAGAAGGAAAGTTTAGGTAGAGGTAAGGGAAAAAGATTGAAAGGGATGAAAACAGAGGCGGAAAGGGGTGGGAGATGCTTGCTAACAGCATTGTGTACGTTATCGTAAAACCATTGTTTTTTTGTGTGTTGACGAGAGGAAAAATAAAAGGATGACGAAAGCACATACAACACACATAAAACAATAAAAAGGGTTAGAAACAAAAAATTAGAAGAACATTTTTCCCACACAAAATTTTGCAGATAGTGAACAATTTTCCTGGAAACACACAGATGTGAAATATATTCATGTAGTAGGTACCTACATTGATTAATATGCCCTAGAACACAAAAACCAAATAACAAAAGGGACCTCTCTTGTTCTCATCTTTTGCAAGAACATTTTTAACATTTTTTTTTTTAAAGAGTCGTATTGGCAATACATTTTTCTCAAATGTGCAGTAAAATAGTTCATATTAGTTTGTTCAGCTGAAAAACAAATATCTGATTGCTAAATTACGATAGATCAGGAATAAAATAAATATAAGGAACGTTGATAAATATGTCCTTCCATTTCCAGCTAGTCTCTTTGATGGAAAGTTGACACTAGTTTTGAACTCCATAATAAAAAGTCTTCTTAACACAGCAGCATCCCCATACAAAATACATGTACGCAGAAAACTAAAGATCCAAATAATAACGATTATCGAATAATGAATAACGAATATTGAATAACGAATAACTTGAAGCGAGTAACAAGCTACGAATGAAAATCGATTAATGAATTACGAGTATCAAGTAACAAAAAACGAATAACCTGTTAATAGATAACTAGTTGATAAATAAAAACATAATGGAGACAGATCAAAAATTAGATACGGATGCAAGACGGATCGAAGATGTATCTGTGACGGACCGGAAACATAATGGAGACGTATTCAAGATGAAAAGAGAAGCGAGTAATAAGTAACGAGCTAACAGTCATGAAACACGAGTCAAAAGTAAATTATTGATAGGAAATATGGAGCTGATAGATCAGTCATTATGAGAAATGCTTTATGAACCACAAACACAAAGAAGACATTTCACCGTTGACCCAATGACGATCCTCGTGTGTTGAACTAGTTCAATATATTACATAAAACACCAAGACTGCTCATTGAATTTCAGGGGGGCTGTCATGTTTACTTTGTGGGACAACTTCTCCCCATAATTTTGATCTTCTTCTATTTTTCTTCTGAGTTTTGAGTGCTGTTAAGCACCTTCTGCACCATGTTTTCGGGCGTCTACTGCAGGTGAAGAACGTGTTTTGGGTATCGTCTCTTACAGAGTCTCCGCACTGGATAGCTAGGCTGTTCGAATTTCCGATCTTATGGAGGAAGGCGTTAAAATACCCGTGTCCAATGAGAATTTCTATCTACTGCAGAGTAACGTGTTTTGAGCACCGCCTCCTTCAGAGTCTCTGGCAATGGTAGGCTGGGCTGTTCAATTTCCTTTAAGGAGGAAGGCGTTGAAATACCCGTATCTGGTGAGACTTATCTAGTAGTTTACTTCACCGTGTGTCTGATCTTTGCACTCAGCCACTTTCCGGATCAGCCTCGCCGTCCATCATTGATCGTCCCCTGCTTTCTGAGCTCCAGCGCTCTTACCACTTCTTTTTCGTAAGTTCTTTTGAATTATCAATAGCTACTTCCACTTCAATTTCAGTTTTTTATCGTAGACGTATTTCCTTTGTGTCGCTAGAAGATCAATGGGAACCACTCCTTTGACTGCAAGAGCGGCTGGTTCCGACACTATTTGGTACGTGATAACCACACCACACATTAAGCTCCGTGTGTCTCTGCACTGCCATCATCTGCTTCCGATATTTTCCCTGTCGTATAACATCCATCCAAATCTCGCTTCCATATAGGGAAATTACATGAGTTGTTGACATCAGTAGCTTAAACTTGCTTGCCGTTGGGCCACTTTTGTTCGCCATCAGTCTGCTGCTAAGTCCCAAGTACTTCACCGCATCTTTCGTTCCAATGATCTCAGAGCCAATTTGAAAATCTATTGGTCTGGGAATCCTTTTCTCTGTCAGTTTTTTCAGTTGCTAAGCTTAGACCCATCCAGAATTGCATATGTTGCATGACTTTACTCAGCTTTCACTGCGCACTTTCTGTATTTTTTTTCCGTTTTAAACACAGCAATATTGTCAGCATACTCTAGCAAAAAAGTCTCTTCGGGCATGTCCATGCGAAGTATTCCATCATAAGAGATGTTCCACAGGCTCCAAGATTGATCCCTGTATTGCCTTGGAGGTAATCAGCTTTCTTCGTGTGCCATCCGTGGTTTCATAAAGCTCTTCTCCTAGTCCTGAGATAGTCCTTCACAATCCTTAAGAGGTAGACTGGAATGTTGACAGTATCCTCAAGTGGGCTCAACATGTTGCTCCGCACACTACTTCACCTTGCCGAGAAGGCGTTCTTGACATGCAGAGTTTTCGACAATACGATGCGCCTCGAGTACCTAGCCGTTTTTCTGTTGAATGATTTGAGTGATGGCCTTGACAACTTCCTCTTTCGCTCCATTTGTAGAGGGGGCTTTTCAGAAGCCATGCTGCCTTTTGGACGAGTCTCCTGCTGTCCATACAGCATCGCTGAGTCGTGGTTCCAGCATCTTTTCCAAGAGCTTCCCTGTGGTTTCAAGCATACACAAATGTGTTCATGCTGATAGGGAGCCTGGTTTCATTTTCCCTTCCTAGGGAACACCAAACGTTTCATCTTGCCAGCTCTTGAGAAAGACCATTGTCTATTCTTAGCAGATGTTGAAGATATTGAGCAAAAGTTGAGGGCATACTTGCCCGGTCACTTTCAGAACCTTCCACTGAAACTTAGCTGACGATTTGTGCATGTTGCCTTTTCACACACCCCTTTTTTAATTGAAGAGCTTCGCTGGCTGGTAAGGCATTTGGTCCGGTGGCCTTGTTGTTCTTAAGTTTCTTTATAGCAAAATCTGCAAAATCTATATACTAAGCAGTGGAACTGAGTCTTTATTGGCTGGAGGCAGACTCTTTTCTTGCTATTAATTATTATGTTTCCCATTTCCAAGGTGCTGGAAACGCTAGTAACTATAAATGTTACCTTCACTGTTCGGAACAGTCTGCTATCCAGTTTTAAAACCAATGCCCAGTTGCAAATCTATTTATATAAAAGTTGTTGTTTTGAACGCGAGACCTTTGTCTTTTTAAAAATTTATTCCGCCTCTATTCTCCCTACTCAATACTCCTTCTCACGATGCTATTGTTTTGCGCTGCAGCATAATCGTATACCCATTTTCTGTCACCTGGTGTTTAAGTGCAAATATTATTATTTGTCTGATATGGTTGTGGTTTCGGCTGGCTCTTTTACGATATCTCAAAACTGGGACCACTATTGGTTTTGTCTTGAATACAAAGTGGATTTCTTCTTCAGTTCACAGTAGCTTTTCGTTTGACAGTCAACCTTTAAATACGTCCGCAACAAGGGAATGTGCAGTACGAATTCTCTATAAGTTCACATTTTTATATTCTTAGTACGTGAACTTTTCGACCAAGGTTTCCTACAATGGGTTCCCCCAAAACTCCTTCCTTCCTTCCCTCCTTTAACCTTCCCCCTCTACGGTATGGTGAGATGCCCCCCCCCCCCCCCCTCTGAGGTACGGTGATGAGGCTTTCCGACATTCCTTTCTCGGCGGTACGGCGATGATGCTGTCTTAGGGGTTCTCTACCTCGTCAGTAATCGGTGAAACATTCCGACGATTCCAATCGTACATTCCTTTCTAGGCAGTACATCGATGATGCTGTCTGTCGTCTCCTTCTCCCTCGCCGGTACCGCGAAAAAGCTGTTCGATGTTCCTTCCATAATTTCCTTCTCGGCAGAACGGTGATGGGTATGCCTGATGCCCCCCACATCATCATGTCCTCACATTTCCCCAATTCCCCCATATTGTGCTTGATCAAGGTATTGTACAACCCGTGCCGATGATCACCCTGGCTGAAGGCCCAATTCAAACACTATCTCAGTCGCTAACGGACTATTTGGACAATTAGTAATCTTCAAATTAACCAGCCTTATCTGCCTATACGGATGTCTGTGCAGAGTGACCAGACCACCCCTTCTCCGCTACTCGTGGGAACCATATGAATATTTTGTCTGATGTAGTTTGTGATAAGTCCGGTTCTTTTTCAAGTTCGGCCGGCAGTGTGACTGAAAAGTTGTCTGCTGTATTAATTATTATGGTGGCAAAACCGTGAGATAACATATTCCAGCTGCTGACAACAAAAACAGTGAGAGAGGAAGGTAGTAATACCCAACTTCAGTAGTGCAGAGGAATCGTGAAGCATGGCCCTTCCACTACTACGGCACCTGGATCCTGGCTGAACCCTCCTGTATGGATGAAATACGCCAGATAATCCAGCTTTCCCACCATACCTTCCTACTCACAACTGGAAAGTCGCAAAACTGGAGGAATATGAAGGTCCTTATAGAAGGGCAATTATTGTGATTAATAAGGAATCCCTTGTTTCTCTGGCGCAGACTATAGGTGTGATTTGGTTTTGGTTTGAGACGATGAACCTTAGGGCTTATACAAAATACTAGGTTGACTCAACTTGCGCTAAGTGATCTCTTAGTGGTTTAACGAGTATGGAAGGAGTTTTCAAGATTCATGTGGTATATCAAAATGCATCACTTGTGTCAACATTAATTATACTGACAGCCACTTCTACCTAACCAGACTTATCCTACAAATAATGTATCCGATAGTAAGATAGTAAGTAAGTAAGAACCTTACTTCAAGGAATATGTACGTAGCAGTGTTGAAACACATAATGGCTTTATTCCGAGCATGTAACTGGAAACATAGCATAACGAAAGGACTTTATCAGCTTCTTAAGCAAACATGCCTTATGAAGGCAACAAAATTTTGGAGACTGGAGTTTTTTATTGTATTTCAACTGCTTAAAATAGTTCTTGAAGCTTTCAATGGTGACGTGAAATAACGCCTAACGAAATAAAGCCGAAATTCAAAAATTTGGTCTTATAACGTTTTCAAAAACGAAATAAGACCAAATTTTAAATTTGGTTTTATTTCATTTATGAAACCGAAATAAGACCAATTTGGCTTTATTTCGTTTTCAACTTATTTCATATTTTGAAATATCTAATTCTGCCCAAACTGAAATTTTTTTCCTGACATGAGGAGGCTAATAAAAAGAAGTTTAATGGTAGGATAAATTCAAAGTTTCCAGATAATTTAAATGCAAAAGAAACTTTGCATACAACCAACCTCGCACCCACCCCAAATCCTATAGTGAGCCCAAGCAGGGGGGTTGCAGGGGGGCAGCAGGCCCCTCCAAACATACCTCACTGTTTATTCGCGAACTTTTAAGTTTCACAAACCTAATAAACCCCCTCCTTTATTTGGTTTTTGAAATTTTAAAATTCATGAATAAACAGTGAGGTACGTATGGGGGGCATGCTGCCCCCCTGCAACCCCCCTGCTTGGGCTCGCTATAGGATTTGGAGTGGGTGCGAGTTTGGGTGAATGAAAAGTTTCTTTTGCATTTAAAGAACATGTATTTAATGAAATAACGATTCTCAAGAAATATTTGGCCTTAATTCTATTTTCGCATTGCAATAAGGCCGAAAAGCTGGTTGAGATAGATTTGGTTTTATTTCAATTATTTTCTTGGTGTAATTTCCATCGGGCATAAGAAATAAAACCAAATTGGCGTTATTTCGTTTTTGAGATGGAAATAAGGCCAAATTCAAATGTTGGCTATATGTATTTCGTTTGGCGTTATTTCACGTCACCGCTTTCAATCAATATTTTCTCACTCTTTCGAATATAATTGCAATCGTGTTTCTGTCAGTGGCTCATTAAAACAGACTTGTTTGAATAAAGTTTTGATTTTTGCATTTTTTTTCGAATGAATTTGCTTAAAATTGCTTTTAATTAAAAATTATAATTTTATGAAAGGCTTCTACTTGACTCGTTAATGGGGTCTTATGCTAACTAATACATAAGTTGAGTGTGTGTTCTTGAATTTTTTTTTTCCTAGAAAAAAACAACAAATTTAAAGTCAACGTTCGTTTATATCTGAAAATTTTCAAACCCGAAGTAGGTACCGTAGAAAACTCCGTCAACATTTTTCCACTTTAAAAAAAGCAAACAAAAAAAATTATAAAAAGGACATAATTTTTTATTTCAGTTTTATGCAAAATTTATTTCTATGTTTTTTTTTTAGAAGTAACTCTCAATGATATTAAGGTTGGTACTTTACTCTTACTCTCTCTCTCTGAACTATACTACACCTGCTGCTCTTCTAAAGTCAAAAGCAATTGCCACATCTTCCCCAAACTTATGTACCTATAACCCTTTCCGTTTTCCGACATGAACACATAATTCAAATTAATTCCACACTACTAGGAGTATATTAGCGTTAGTAATCCTTGCATGGCAAAGGCACCTTAATGGCACTCACACAAGTTTCGCTGCAAATACCCACTCAATGGCACAGAATTGCTGAATAAATAAATAAGTAGCTACCTAACCGGGGCCTGATGGTTGCTCCTGATGTACCTACCATCGTACCATCATCACCATCCTCCTTAGATGCTGGGTTTTTTGAGTAAGCCTTTGGTTTTTGAAGCAAATGGTAAACAGAGCAGTTGGATAGGTATAGTAAACGAATCCATATGACGATATGGCATGATGGCAATAGCGCAAGCAACGCGCTCCAAGAAACTCTACATTCACGTTTATATGGAATATTCACAAAGGCTCTTACAGGCAAGGCTCCTGACGATGCCGCTCACTCACTCTTCTGCTGCCGTTGCTACTGACTCATGTAAGGGTATTGCGTTTCTATTTGGCAATCATTCCATGATACAGTATACCTTAAGACTTAACCTAGGGAACGTTCTATGGAGTCGTTCCTGTTTATACAGGTATATATCCTGGGAAGCCTTAGGAAATGTTCTTAAGCGGATCCGCTAAGCCTTTGATTATGAATTATACCTCCTGCTATGTTCCAGATATGCCTGAAGCCTGATGGTAAAATGCCGATGGTGATGATGATGATGGGACTAGTGGTGATTACTATGATAATGACGGGGCGTATACCTACCGGCTGAGAACCAATACCCCAAGTGACTTACAACGAACTTAAGAGAAAAGCGAGTGCTACGAAGCTGAATATTAAGGTAGCAGCTGGAGGTATGTGCAACCCCATCAGCTTGTCATAATGGGGAGCACAAAACATGTTGGCTCATCGTGTGTTGTAAAGGTATACAGCAAGGCATATTAAGTTCTAGGATAAAATATTCTAATGCCAATGGAACAGCAGCACGAGTATGTAAAGCTAGTTGGCAATAATGACAGCAATGATGCAAAGCAAAGCAAATGCAGGAGTATATATGCAGAGGACAAATATGACATCTTTTATAGCTAAGCATCACATAAATATAATGTATGTGTAGGTAGCTTATGCGGTGACATGAGAATGAGCTGTGCACTGTGCTGTTCAATCAGGTGTGGTGATGTAAAGTTTACTGATACGTATGAGTGGTTTTCATAAGCGATTGTTAGGTTGACTGTGTGAGGGATTAGTTCAAAAATTATGATTGACAGTTCACTGCTTTATAAAGTTTTTGTTTTCAATATTTTTCTCGTCATTGATTAAACACAAAATGGATGTTTCATTTTTGAAAAACAATTAAATTACTGGAAGGAAGGTACTTATCGAGATTACAGTGATTTATAATGAGTTAATATGGGATAGCTTTGGGGATCATATCACATTTTGGAAGGGAAAACCATATTCAAAGAATTCAAATGCTATTATTTTACGACCTAATCATTCAAGTTAGGGGTCTATTAGTCCCCTATGCCTGCTCTTAGGAGCTTAAGAGTAGCAATCAACTGTGATTTTTAAAGCTCGTAGCTAATAACTTAATAGGTCAGTAATTGGTCAAAAAAGATCAACGAGTTTAGGAAAGTTTTTCAAGGTCTCATATGATTTTTTTGACTTCATTTGTGGGATAATCGCAAAAAACGTGTACCATCTGATAGGCCACTAGGTCTTCAGATCGTAGGCCTACATTTCATGTTAATATTTTCTATGGCTGACTAATTTTTATAACTATTACCCTGCATGCGAGAAAACAATTATGCGAGAAAACTATCATACGAAAAAGCAATCCTGCGAGAAAACTATCACGCAAGAAAACTCGCATGCGAGAAATTTTTTTACCAGGTCTACGTGTCACTGCATAGCCCGTAGAGCTCTTGGTGGAATATTTTTCTCCAGACTACTTCGATACACACAAGACCAATAATCACTCGACAAATCTTCCCGCTCATGTCACAGCAGGACTGGGATTATTACGGTCTTATAAATAAAATGCACGACTGGGCTTTACGTACTTGCTCTTATGTTCAAGACACTGCGGCTTTAAGAAAATTGTATATAAAAACATGGAAATTAGGAGAGAAAAATGTATAAAGAAGCATGAAATACGACATTTAAATTGGATAAAACAACTCTTTTGACAGTTTGATGTGAAAAAAAAGAATGCCATCTTAATTCTTGATTGAATATGATTGTATGGGCAAAAAAAATTAAATCGTTGGAGCGGTTTTTAAAAAAATTAATTTTTTAAATATAAAATTCTTAAAACATTCTTAAGAACAAATTTTGGTATGCAAATCTAAAGTATATATTTATGTATATATAAAAACAAAATTTGAAAAAAAATTGTCAGCCCGTTTTTGAGGTATCGAATTTTCAAAAAAAAAATTTTGAAACTTTTTTTTTAAATTCAAAAACTTTTGTTTTGAAAATTTTGATATGCAATATTATTTTATCTTATCTGAATTTTGTATATAAAAAATTCATCTAAATCCGTTAAGCCGATAACAAGAAAATTCAAAATAAAAAAATTCGTTCTATCACAGGTACTATTAATAGTTGCTAAGTGTAAAATTTTATAATTTTTTATAGTAGATCGTACTAATTTTAGTATATGAAAAAAGTTTAATCAAAATCGTAGGAGTCGTTTTTAAGCAAACAAATATTTTCCTTTGCGGTGTCTTAACTTTTGTATGGAAGGTACCGTTATTTTTTCATAAATGTAATTTTTTTTCTAAAAATATTTTAGAAAGTACCAACAAAGTCTTAAATATCGAGTTTCAAAGAAATCGATCACGTCGTTTTTGAAATATTTGATTTTCCAAAAAAATTTTGAAACATTTTTTAAAAATCCAAAAAATATTTTTTCAAAAATTTTGGTAGACACAACTATTTTCATTTTTTGGAGGCTTCTGTGTAAAAAAAATAATTGAAATCGGTTGTACCGTTTCGAAGAAAATCAAAAAATGGTTCCTTACCATTAATAACCATTTTTGAAAAATGGTTTTCCACCCAAAGAATGCCTTTACTAAAATAAATTTTCTGGATTTTTTTTAAGAAAAGTAGTAATGAAGAAGTGAATCTAGATATTAATTAATCTTTTATAAGGAAAAATTGAATTAATAAATTTTTGTATTTAACTTTAATTATTTAAATTTGGATTGGAATATTATTTCTTGTAGCTACATTTAATCATTGTTCTTAATTAATTATTTTTTTACTTTATTTTGATTTTGTTTTTTGTTTGTATGTTTCTTACTCTTTTTTTTCTCTCTATTTTGTTTTTTTTCTTTCTGCCAACTTTTTCTATTTGTTTTTTCTTTTCTCTTTCTTTTTCATTTTTTCTTTTGATTTAATACTTATCCTAATCATCTCTTTGCCGAAAATGGGCTATAATTTGAATTTAAAAACGATGTTGAGGGTTTTGAGTAGACAAAAAAATGGGCTAAGGGTTTGCCATATCAATGCGCAGAGCCTACTACCCAAGATTGATGAATTTCGAGATTTATTCGAGGAGTCTGGACTGGACGTTGTGTGTGTTTCCGAAACATGGTTATCGGCCAGCATTAATAATCAGATGTGTTCACTAAAGGGATACAAAGTTTTTCGAGCTGATAGAGTGGGTCGTGGTGGGGGTGTAGCAATCTTCGTCAAGGAAAATATTAAATGTAAACCTCACTGTGTATCTGAATCAAACAGTGAAATCAAGTATGTGTTTTTAGACTTGGTAGGCGCTGAAAGTAAACTTCGTGTTGGGGTGGTTTACAGACCTAACAGTAGAATTAGTTTCCTACCTCTAATGAGACTCCTAGAAGAGGTTTCACTAACTTGTACCGATATAATTATGTGCGGAGACTTTAATAGCAATCTCCTACTCGAAAACGATTTGGCTGAGGGGCTTAGCATTTTTGGTCTGCGTTCAGTAAATACTACTATGCCAACTAACTTTTCGGGTAACAGTTCCACGCTGCTCGATTTATTTTGGTAAGCGATATTGGAAAATTAACCCTTTATGATCAACTTTCTGCGCCATGTTTTTCTAAGCATGATCTTATATTTCTTGCTTTCGATTTCAATATATCTTCAGCCTCAAGTACATTTCAGTACAGAGACTTAAGAGATATTGACGCGAATGCATTGGAAGAGCAAACTAGGATGGTAAACTGGGAAGCAGTGTACTATATGCAAGCACCGTGTGAACAGATACGATTCCTCAACGAAAATATTAAATTGTTGTATAATGTTCATGTTCCTTTAAAAAGTAGATGCTTTGATCTTCGTAGCCCTCCTTGGTTTACTGCTAAAATACGTTTTCTTATGCCGAAACGTGATCAAGCCTACAAATTGTGGAAACGGTACCGATTGCAGGAACTGAGACAAGTTTACAATTCTTTTCGCAATAAAGTTGTATTGGAGATACGAAATGTTAAAAGCCATGTCTATTCCAATCGACTTAGTTCATCCTTAAGTGGGCGTCAGTTGTGGAAAAACTTAAGAGAAATTGGTATTGGAAGGTTAAGAAGTAATGTGGTTGATAACATTGATCGAGACGCCTTAAACCGTGAATTTATTTCATTGCCTTCTTTACCTTCCGTAAGCGACAGTGAAGACATGGACGGACCAGAAAATATTCAGCAAGTCATTGCTCCTCTCTCCAGTTTCAGCTTTACGGCTGTAAACAGCGCAGACATAGTAGAAAGCTTGCTATCTGTAAAATCTAATGCTGTTGGAGTCGATGAGATTCATCCATCGTTCCTTAAGATAATTCTGCCAATCCTCTTACCATACATAACTCACATTTACAATTTTATTTTAACAACGAGTCAATATCCCACGAAATGGAAGCTCGCAAAAGTTCTACCTATTCCAAAAAATTCAAAAAACAATTATTTTAGACCTATATCCATTCTGCCTTTTCTTTCAAAAGTCTTTGAAAGGATATTACAAAAACAAATGAATGTATTCCTAACCCACAGAAATCTACCTACACCAAAACAATCTGGTTTTCGTAAGAAACACAGTTGCATTACCTCTCTAATAAATGTAATAGAAGATTTGCGACAATCGATGGATGAAGACAAGGTCTCATTATTGGTTTTGTTGGACTTTTCTAAGGCCTTTGATTCCGTTGACTACTCCATTTTATGCAACAAATTGCGTTATGAGTTTAGTTTCTCTTCTAGTGCTGTGAAACTAATTGAATCATACTTAAGTGGAAGAATGCAAGCAGTTGAAACTAATAACGTTCTTTCCGACTTTCTGATGACATCAAAAGGTGTCCCTCAAGGATCAATTTTGGGTCCTATCTTGTTTTCTATGTACATAAATGCGCTCCCGACGGTTGTAAAGTACTGCTCCTTTTCCATGTATGCTGACGAGGTACAATTATACTTAAGTTGTCCCCTTGGCAGTGGCGATTCCTGGTCTTTGGCTTTGGGTTAGCTACGTACCTTGGAAAAGTTTTAAATAAATAAGCCAAATCACAACTTTTAATTTTATTTACAAAGTTGAAAAGAAAATAAACAAAACCTGTAATCCATAAATAATATGGATATTTTAAGAAATTAATTTTATTTACAAAAAAAAAAAAAAAAAAACAAAATCTGTATTCCATCTATACATCTATACACATAAATAAAATTGGAGTGTCTGTCGTTAATATTGAAATAGTTTCAAGTTTTTGATCTTAGGTGGTTGTTAACTTGCTAAGAAACATAACTGCATCATTTTAAATTTTTTTGTCTGTTTGTCTATTTGTCCGCGGTAACCTTCAAAACAGCAGAAAAGTTTAAAATGGGCCTTTACGTACATGTAGTGGACAACTCTGGGAGTAATCTAGGGTACTTTTAATTGTAAAAATGTTAACGGTATTTTTAAAATATTGGAAAAAGAATGAAATTGAGGGAAAATTATGTCGAAACAAAAAATTGATACAGGAAATAAAAACAAAAAAGTAGAAATAATCGATTTTAAAAGTGTCAGTCAATTAAATTAGAACAATAAATTATATTGACTTAAGAGTGGTGAAAGCCTTGCTCAACATTTTGACATGCGACCAACAAGGCAACAAGGCCCTTTGACCAATACCAGTATTTTCAAGATGCAAACAAAAATGTTTTATACCTTACACTTCATATTCGTTCAAACTATATTCCCTCAATCTTGCAGTATTATGACGGCCCTTAAACCAAATAATAAACCAAAAATAACTATTATCTAACAAGAAAACGTCTTATAACAGGCATTAAGTTAAATTTTCACACCAAAAATCACAGATTCCCAGAACACTTCCAACAGTTTTTTTTATTTACAAAAACTTGAAATTACTGGATTTCCTAAAGCCTAATTTTAAAGTCCCTTTTTAAAACTTTAGGATGAAATTTGACTAGTTAATAGGATTTCAAGGCTTAAAGGAATAACACATGAATTATTCTGCGTTTATAGAAGTTGAAAAACTAAGAAATAACACAGATTATGAGCTTATTTTCAAAAAGTTTTGGACTACTGGGAGTGTTCGAAATTAGGCGACTCTACTGTAGAAATAATTATTTTTTAACAAGTTTTGAGAAACTATCTGAAAGTACTAATCTTCTTCTTCAAATATCAGTTTATATCTGTCCAATATCTTCTTTCCTCTCTGATCAATCCTTTGTTGAAATGTAAGCGTTTTGCATATTTTACCATACACGGTTTATTTAACATGAAGAAATATCGAGTGAAGACTAAGAATTTCTCGGAAAGTAAGTGAGATATTGAAAAGATTTAAACAGATATTTGAAGAAGAAGATTATTGTACTTTCAGATAGTTTCAAAAACTTGTAAAAAATAATTATTTCTATATGTTAAAAGACTTCAAAAATAGCAACAAAAAAAACGATTTTTGCTCATTTTCTAACGGCAATTTCTTAAAAACCCGAGCTGATAGCCAAAAACGGATGACGGATTTGAATTCAGCACCCAAAAATATACTGAAAACCAATCCTCACTGCCTGTACTAAAAAGTATAAACCTTTATTTATAAGCCTTTTTAGTTTTGGCAAAATACTTTTTTCCCTTTACGTTTTTGAGTTACCATTTTTATTTTCGAAACTATAATTATGAATCTAACATTTTTTTTTTTTTGAAAGCTCATCTTGATACCATTATAATATATTTTTTTCAGATTTTTTCTATCAATAAAACGAAAGATATAAAGAAAAATGCGAAATATTTTTTTTGTCAAAATACTTCTTCCGACTATTGTATATTTACTCACATAAATAATCGCCAAACAATTAAATAATCAGTTAATTATTCCCACTAAACTGTCGATTCAATAACAAATCTCTATTTAATCAAATAATGGCAAAAATAAGCACACGCATATCCACCAATATCAAAACAAAAAAGAATTCATACCTGCTTGCACTCCGCTTTCGAGTTTGAACGTAACGCCTTTTAGTTTAGCGCATTGTTTTGCGCTAAACCTTCCCTTTATTTTACTGTGACGTGAAGTAAAAAAGGCACCAACACTACTACATGGATTGTATGAAATTGGTTAGCGCAAATTCTAGCGCTAAACAAGGTTCCAACGGAGACATTTTGTATGAAAGCTTTGTATTGCTTGCAGGGAAAATTGATTTGAAAATGTGGGTAGGTAGTTTGGTAATTATTTATGCCATTGATTATTGCAATTAATATTTGTAAATACTTTAATTTCGTAATCGTTATGCTTATGATAAGGAGGTGCATATGAAGATAATATAATCTAATAAATTCATTTAAATTGTTGGTTTAGCGCCGCTAAACCAGCCAACTGAGAGGAATCGCCCCTGCCCCTTGGTCTCATTGAACACTATATACAATGTCTTAACGAAGATTTGGAGAGAGTTTCACGTTGGTCTCAATCTAATGGCCTCATATTAAATCCCACAAAATCGAATTGCCTTGTTATCTCAAGAAAACCATAAGATTTGTCCTACTTTCCTCCTGTATTGCTTAAAAATATTCCAATTGAGTATTCCGAGACAGCAAAAAATTTGGGTATTCTTTTTAACCGCAGTCTTACTTGGGACAATCATATTAATTCAGTTGTTGGAAAAACTTATGGTGCATTGCGTTCCTTTAGGTGTTCTCAATCCTTTACCCCAATAAAAACACGTATTATGCTTGTCAAAACTCTTATAATACCTATTCTTATATATGGCTGTGAAATATATTGTTCGTGCAGTTTTAAAAGCAAGCGGAGGTTAAATGTAGCCTTCAATAGCACAATTCGTTATATTTTTGGGCTACGCAGGTATGATCATGTTTCAGCCGTTTCAGTACAACTTTTTAATATGACATTTAACAAGCTCTTAGAGTTTCGCACACTATCTCTATTTTCCGATATTTTGCTAACACACGAGCCGCTTTATCTTTACGAAAGAATACGTATGGCCTCCTCGAGTAGATCCGGACAACTCATACATCTACGATACTCATCCTTAACATCTGAACGTCAATTTTTTATTAACAGTGTTCGTTTATGGAATTGCCTCCCACGCGATATCAGAAGAATCGAAGATACAAGAAAGTTGAAAAAAGAAATAAAAACCTATCTTTCTTCCTTAAATGTTTGAATAAGTGAGAAACATGCATATAAATAGTTTTAAATTTAAATGAATTACTTTAAACCTACCTACCATTACTACTTTGTATTTTCTATTTATTTATAGTTTGTAATTTTAGCTTTTCACTAAATTATAAGATATTATATCTTACTGTGTATAAGCAATCGATAGTAAATTGAATTGAATTGAAAATTGAATCGTTTTTGAGAAAAATACCTATGTAAAATTGGTAAAAAAAAATTGTATGGCAGGTACCGTTATTTTTGATTCTAAAAAAAATGAAAAAAACGTGTGGGCATGATCACCAAAAACCGATACCAAGTTTGAAGAAAATCGATCGAGTCGTTTAGGCTGTAGACGAACAGACAGACAGACAGACAGAATTGTGCCACCCACTTTTTTGGTGTTCTCTATCATCGTAATATCATGTTTGATTGTTATCTCAAATTTTTTTTTCGCACGAATCCAAAACTTGCCTTACCTACCTATAATCGCAAGTAAAAATCTAATTGCTTCTATGAGAGAAGGCCTTAGTACTTACATGCCTTCTAAGCCCCAAGAAACGGAGGTTGGCAAGAGAAGATATTCGTTTGATCCCTAGACAGATGTCACTTTGCCGGGTTATAGTGGAACCCAGATTGACAACGTCCTTTACAACTTCGAAATTATATTAATCCATCGTGAAGCTTTGCCGGAGTCGATGATTTTGAGATTATTTTCTTGTTGATAGCATATTTCAGCTCTTCGCAATTGACCTAAGCCTAATCCCATTTTCGTTGACTCCGATTCAATACTGTCAAATTCACCGACCACAGCTTGCTATGTCACAAATCATATTTAAATTTTATGCCAGAAAATTACCTATCTTACGAATAAAATAAATTTCAAATTTAAAAAAATCATCTTTGTTTTATTCCATTTCAAAGTTCTATACCTTTAAAAAAACACCGTTTAGTTGAACGGACTTTTGATATGTACAAGAGTGGTGTTGACTTGTGATTTGCGTACAATTTCTTCAAGAATGCTGTTTAATTTATTTACATCGCAGGAAAATAAGAGCCTTAAGTGTTGTCTTGCCTCAGACCTCTTCTCAACATCAAACGGTTAGATTAATTTCTTATTGACTTTGACGAAGCAGCGAGATTTCTTCTACGTCATCCTGCAAAAGTGAACGAGTTTGTGGCAGGGATGCCGAATTATAGGACTATAAAGCTCTAATCATCTCTATCCACGCTATCATATGCGACTTAGGGCCAGTTTTTCAAATCAGGGTTAGTCTGAGTTAAACCAGAGTTAGCTAATCCTGAAAATAAATTAACCCCGAGTTAACTCAGGAACAGTTTTTTCAGTAGAAGATAAACTTTATCTTTCAGTTGTCAAAAATCTAGGGCCAACGATGTGCGAAACTATGGATATCGCCCTTCTACGCCTTTCACGCATCGGAATAGAGATGGTGCCACAACGACATTGCACTGACAATAACTTTCCTTATCGAAATCAAGATGGTGCCACAGCTGAAAAGGCCCTCAATTTGGTCCCTGAACCAACTCACCCAATTAGACGAGTAAGCTCGGAGTTAACTTAGGATTTCAATTGACTGAAAAATACGTTTATGGAATTAATTCAGGTTTAACCCTGAGACTAGGATGATCTCGCACTGAAAAACTGGCCCTTAGAAATCGATTTGGTATTCCCGGATTTTGGCCAAAATCTGTCGGAGTGTGAAGATTTGACTTCTTTGGCCGAAAACCACACTGATAGGGGCCGATAAGATCCTTTATAAAAGGTTTGTAGGCGATGACAAGATTGTGTACGTGATGTTTAGGAAATGTATTCTCCCGCTGCCTTGAAGAGTTCAGCTGGAATTCCATCCGCACCAGCACTCAGCAGCCTTGTCATCATCATCGTGTCCTGTAACCCCGGCTGGGGCATAGGGCGTCAACAAAACGTCTCCATCCTTCACGGTCTGCTGCAAGGTACTTAAGCTGTGGCCACGTCTTTCTCTGGGATTCTGCTTCCGCTAAGACAGTTGATTTCCATGTTGTTCTGCTGCTTTGCAATTTCATCGTTTGGTTTCCTCAGTGTGTGACCAATCCAACGCCATTTACGCTTTCTTATGTCGACGTCCAGCCGCTCTTGACTTGTCCTGCGCCACAATTCCTCATTTGATATTATTTGTGGCCAGCGAATCTTTAGGATGTGGCGAAGACAGCGATTCACAAAAGCCTGCAATTTCTTCGAAATGGTAGACGTGACTTTCCAGGTTTCACAAGCATATACCAGCACGGATTTGACATTGGATTCGAAGAATCTCAACTTAGTGCGTAAGGAGATTTGACTGGATTTCCAAATTGGGGACAGAGTACCGAAGGCAGCACGAGCTTTATTTATTCTACTTTTAACGTCCAGATCCGTACCACCGTTAGCAGAAACAATACTGCCAAGGTAGTTAAATTTTTCCACTACTTCAACTGGCGTCTCCTGTAAAATAATACGCTGCTGTGTGGAGCGGCCTGTGAGCATTATTTTTGTCTTTTTGCTGTTAATTCTTAGACCACTCGACTCTCCCTTCACTTGCAGTGTTTGGCACATCCCGTTCAGCCCACTGATGTTATTTGCCAGTAGACATATGTCATCGGCATAGTCTAAATGACTGAGCCTTTCGAACGGTCTCCACTGAATGCCCTGTCGCTCAGCTGTACCAACACTGGCCGTCAATACGTCGTCCATCGCCAGCAGGAAGAGAATTGGCGATAGAATATCCCCTTGTCTCACACCCTGTTGCACTACGAAGGAGTCGGATAGCTGCCCATTGTGCAAAACAAAACACCTCGCGTTGTTGTAGGACTCTTTAATAATGGCAACAATTTTTGGTGGAATTCCTCTACCAAGCAACGATCTCCATATACATTCTCGGTTAACTCGATCAAAGGCCTTTTCAAAATCCACGAACATGAGGTAAAGCGGTGATTGATATTCCATCGACTGCTCGAGGACGATACGCAGGGTGTTGATATGGTCGACACACGATCGACCACTGCGGAAGCCGGCTTGATGCCTCTTGAGTGTAGACTCGATTCTATCCTTTATTCGCTCGAGTATGATTGTTGCCATTAATTTTGGGAAAACGGACAAAACGGTGATACCACGCCAATTGTTGCAATTCTTTAAGTCACCTTTCTTTGGCAACTTAACAATCACACCATCCTTCCAGTCCCTGGGATAGCTTTCGTTTTCCCAAATGTTTTGTATCAGCGGATGTAAAATACTAGCCGCTGCTACGGGATCGGCTTTCAGGAATTCAGCTGGTATTCCGTCCAGTCCAGCTGCCTTGTTGTTTTTGAGGAGATTTATTGATGTACGAATTTCCGATTCTGACGGGGGTTCGATGTCAATACCCCTATAGGACCTGCGCATCTCGTTTAGTTGGGGCACTTCAGCACTCTGCTCAACTGAATCCTCATTTAGCAGGGCACAAAAATGGTCCTTCCATCTACGAAGCTGATCCTCAATTGATACCAAAAGTGTGCCATCCACATCCATTACAGGATGATTGGTGTTGCTTTTTTTCCCGATAACATCTTTGGCTATTTGGTACAATTCCCGGATATCTCCTCTTCTGGCAGCGCTTTCCGCATTATCTGCGAGTCCATCCAACTTCACCCTCTTGTCACGTCTAACACAGCGGTAGACCATCTTATGTGCAATGCGGTACTCTCTTCGCAAGTCAGCCTTTCGTTGAACATCAGCTTCGGCATTTATTTGGATTTTCAACGATTTGCGAAGTTCGATCTTATCCCAGGTGTCTTGGGATATCCAAGAGTCTCTACGTCTCGTTCGCTTGGGTACAGTTTCGGATCCAGCCTCCATAAAAACACTTTTAATTTCACCCCACATCTCATCAATTGTTGAATTCTGGATTCCATTTAATGACGAGGCTCTGTCGTTAAGGGTGGTGACATAGTTTCGACATATGTTGGGGTCATTTAAAGCATTAGTAATGAATTTTGTGCTCCTTGCTGCATCCTGCGCTGGTTTTTGTACGGCAGCGGTTCGTAGTTTGAGACTCATCAGAACCAAATGGTGGTCGCTTCCCACATCGGCATTTCTTAAACTCCGGACATCACACATAGACTTCCTCCATCGCTGCTGAATCATGATATGATCAATTTGGTTTTCGGTTTGACCATCCGGATGCACCCAGGTAATTTTGTTGCACGTCTTATGCTTAAATGCAGTCCCACCTATGACAAGACGATTCGCGTTACAAAAGTCGACAAGCAAGTCACCATTTTCATTCCGTGACCCCACGCCATTTCTTCCCATCACGCGTTCCAGTCCGTAATTGTCTGAACCGACTTGGGCATTAAGGTCTCCCATAACGACTATGATGTCGGCTCTCGGAACACTACTGTAAACCGAGTTAAGATGAGTGTAGAACGCGGTTTTGTCTTCCTCGGTCGCTTCATTTGTGGGGGCGTAGCACTGAATAATTGTGACGTTACGAATTTTTGAACGAAACCTTGCTGTCATTAATCTCGCAGAAATGGGCGCCCATGAGATCAAACAACGCCTCGCTTCTTCGTTCAACATAATTCCGACACCATGCAGTCTTTGGCCACCCTCTCTTTCATCTTCGCCGGAATACAGCATTCTCGTCTGTCCAGTGTCTGATCTGTATTCAGCTCTTCCTCTCCACTTAGTTTCGCTTATGCCCAGGATACTGATCTTTAGGCGAAGCATTTCACGCTCAACCTGCTCGTATCTACCATCGCTGTACAAGGATCGAACGTTCCATGCTCCGATTTTCGTACGTATGCGGTAGCCAAAAGTAACATTTGCGCTTCTTGAAAGACTTCTTCTATTTGTCAACGATTCATTTATTATTATGGCGTCTTGATTGACGCTCGTACATGAAGGATGCCGCACCCCCAAATCCGATGTGCGGTTTACTGCAGCCGAAGCTACAGAAGGATTTTCTATAAAAAGATTACCTCTTGGGGACTCATTTCCATTTGTTGTCATAATTCATGTATTTGCATATATCCTTCCACCATGGTGTTTTCCGAGATATGATTAATAACATACATAAGCTCAGATTTGACAGGCACACCCGCCTTTTGTATGGTCAAACACATAACTGCTCGAGGCCGCCCACTATGGGAAAACAGACGCCTTTTGTAGCCGCCCAATATGGGTTACAGACGCTACCTGCTGCTGCCGTTGGCCTTTTACCAAAAAAAAGCTCCTCCGCCACCAGACTATCATGCCGTTGACCGCCACCTGCAGTTCATCCGCCTTAAGGGGGCTTTTAACCATCCCGAGGACAAGTTTGTGCCCTGACCAGCATAGCTGGGTTGTCTGCTTATCCCGGCATCCATTCGGTCCCCCTGCACGTTAGCGTTACCCGCCCTCTACCACGCGGAGGTGTGCATAGGGATTTTCCTATCATTGAGCCTAGGGCCATATGGCGTCCTAGCACTCTCAAGTACTTTTAGAGGGCAGCAGCCTTGTAGGATTTATAAATTTGAAAATCGCTAACCGCATATCATGAAGGTTGGGTAGACGGAAATGATGGCCGTCATTGTCCAAGTTGAATGGAATCTTTTGCCTGGCAGCGAAATTTTGGATATCTTTGCCGTTTAGAAATTTAGAAATATGTTCCTTCCAGATCCTTAGCACTGTCTGTGTATATCTATATACAACCATGCTTCTGTTCTCATTTCGACAGGCTCGGTTCAACCTTTGGTAGATCTAACGAACATCACCTTTGCTGGTACAATCTTCAAATCACTCGACCTCCCGCTTCTCATGCACTCTCTCATTTTCTACTTAAGTAGCCGGCGCGCTCCGCCCTTCTTTTTTGCCCGGATAGAGCTTCAAGGCTGCTCTTTCAGTAGCATTAGTTCTCGTCTGCAGCATTGATTGATAGGGTTGGAAGATGTGGCTTTGAAATTACGTATTGAGGTATTGGTCTAAGAAGCAAACCTGCAGTTTCAAGTTCTTAGAATTGATACCAACTTTTTGAGCATTCTGCCTCACAGCGCGTCGTGTAAATGCAGCACTAAATAATTACTTTTAGCTCGACTTTGTTGCAGACAACCCTATTATATGTACCAAAACCCTATAAATTGTGAAAACCTAATTATATTTTGGACTATTGCCAAATTACTACCACCCTTGCAAGTTACCTATAATTCTCAAGCTAAGAAACAAATATTTTTTGAATGCAATATGAGCATTTTCTTTCGCTGTAGATATTGGTCTACAGAAATACAGATTTTCATAACATTCCAATGTAAAAGTGAACAAAAATTAATATTCAAAAGCGGTTTGTACCTTCATAATCAAAATACCACAAGCATAACAAATAATTTCCTGGCTAGACTGGTCTTTACAAAAACTGTAAGTTCGTAGGTACGAAGGTACCTAATCATGTTTTCACAGGAATCGCAAAATATTCTTGCAGGCAATTAGCCTTGCCAGTGGTCTTTAATTAAACTGTCTGTTAGGTCTGCTGTCGAATAGAACAAAGCCAAGCCTTATCCTTTGAAAAAAAAAACAACAACGAGAAAAAAAAACACTATAGAAAAAGATAATATTGTATCTTTTTTTTTTTGGTCTTCCTGAAACCCCTAAGATATCCTTCAAGTCTATAGTATATAGATAACTTATCCATAGAAATACTATGAATAACGATTATCCTCTGGGCTATACCATATACACCATTGAAGCGTTTAAATTTAACTGCAACCCAAAATCCACATCTAAATGACCAAAAATACTTTCCGTTTAATTACTTCGGGCCAAAAACAAATAAGCAAGCAAGACAAGAATAAACCAAAAAGATACAAAAACCGAACAACTAACGAATGTACCAGAAACAAAAAAACAAGCAAAATAAAGCGAGGAACAAGGACTCTTCTTATTCCTAAATAATAAAAAAAAAAAACTGAATGGCAATTATTTTCTCTTCATTTCTCCATCGCTGGAAAATAAGAGCGGTGTCGTGGAGGTGGGGGGTTGGTTGGTTCCATAGTGGGAATGGAGATAAGAACAAAAGCAACCATAGATCCAACGGATTTAAAATTTTGTACCAGTAAGCGGCTGCAGCATGTAAAGAGCACAAATACTTTGTTGGCTATGATATCACGTTTTGTATCCGCAGATGCACAGACTCCGACCGATTTTCCATTTTTTTTGTTATCAGTAGCAGCAGCACCAACAGCAGCAGCAGAAAAAGGACTCGGACTTGTACAGAAAAGGACAAAGAAAATTTTAAATGGAATTTTAATGTTCAGTTCTTTGCTTAAGTATCCCTTTTTTTTGTGTGCATCATCATTCGACGGCCATTAGTTTATTTTGTTCTTAAAATTTTCCCGAATTGTATTTGTAATGTTTTGTGTAGCTAGCGTAATGCGTTTCTACGCGGACTCTGAATTTTTGTGTCAACAAGGACATGCTCATAATTCGTTTATTAATGAAATCCACTTCTTGGAATCAGTTGGAAAAGCTTAATGGAAATAGTTTAAAAATCTCCCAGAGAAGGGACTTAATTTTTCAAATAAAATGATTTGGTCCTTGAAGGACCTTTATGTCCTCAACCTTTTACCTAATTTAAGTAATGAATTCTTTCAAGTATATGTAGGTATCATGCTGACATGTGTAAATTCAGTCTAAATGTTTCAAAATTTCTACGATTGCAATTTACTTGTCGCGGCGTGAAATATTGAAAAAACCCGATTTCCCACTTTCAGTTAGCTCAAAGCTGCATATTGAATGAGGGATTTTCCTAAATTCTCCTTGTGAATATCTTGGATGTATTCAAGCAAGCATCACCTCCTTGCATTTGCTATCAAAGTTTTACAACGAGTCCTGAATCCTTAGAGGGATTGCACTGCAATAAATCGCTTGAGAAGTTCCCCGCGTTTGAATGAGTGTGAAATTGAAAAAAAAAAAAAAAAATAGAGGAAAATTGTTGATACAAGCTGTTCACAGCAGATGGTCTTCAAGCTTCAAGCTACACACACTATAGAGAGCTCCCATCAGTACTCTGGTTGGTAGAGCTGTGCTATTTTGAGAAGAATATGAAGACGGCAATTGGGACGACTTCTTCACACTTCCATGGCAAGCTATTGGATAGCGTTAGTCGGATTGATGGACGAGTTTTATGTGTGTATCCTGTGTATATAAAAAAAAAGGTTTTATTTTTTTTTTTTATTTCTATTTACGTTATTTTTTTATTTTTTTTTTTTTCATTCTCGGTGAAGTGATGGCATTTCAAGGATTTTATTTTATATTTTCAAGGATGGATAAGGATATACGCTTTTGTGTATGGTGAGATATAAGAGTTTTTGCAACGAAGCAAAAGGGAGAAATCAAGCATTTGCTATCAAATCAATCGGGGCTGCTGCTTGAAATGGTGTGATGTCATTTTAGACTTGACTTGCATACAAATAATAATAATAATAATCAAGGATCTGATGTTATACCATTGGGAATGTGTAGATAAAGATTATATAAATGGTGGCTTTTGAGGTTAGATGTTGGTCTTTAAACTATTTATATCGTGAGTAATTGAAGTAAAAGGAAATTAATATATTCGGTTAGTGGTTAGATGAATCGTGTTGGTCTTGAATTGACTTAACGTGTTCAGGGTAACATAATTTAATACCTCATAATCTATCACTGTTGTTCATCACGCCATATACCATCACATGAAAAATAAAAACAGAACCCCAAAAAATATATGTGAGTATAAAGAAGACATTCCGAAATAAGTATCTAGTCTAGACACTGTTGAGTGTAGACTGAAATTCTCCCGTGTAAATTTTGACTGACCTTTTGATTTGAAACGCTAAAAGCTATAAATAGTACATATGTTTGATTAAAATTCATTAACAGTCGATTATAAACGTAAATGTAAAACTGCATCATTAAACAACAGTTTCTTTTATTGAATTTATGAATTTTTCACTGGGCGAACAAATTTTTCCTTAAATCAATGAAAATTCAATTATTGATGTTAACAATTTTATTGCTATTGGAAGAATTTTATTTCAGTGTACATAATTTCTTACGCCCTCTTGACTCAAAATTTCGAATTTAATAAAATCCTAACCTGGAAAGATTGTTCGCATTAATCCCAAAACTCAACAAGTTATTAATTTTCACAAAAATATTTTCAATGCTATTTTCACAGAAAGAAATATTATTAAAAATTAAATATTAGTAACACTAACAGCCCTATTCTCAACATCATCACTGATACCTCACAATCACAAGTCACAAGAAGTGGTGAAACTGATTTTTTGACTTAAGGTAGAACTATAATGGTCGGAAAGCCACTGAAGCTATTGTCTAAAACCAACGAAAAATAGCTTTCCGTAGCGTCAAAAGGGGAACACACCCATAATATACTTATCATATTCTATCTCTTTTTGACATTCCTATTAAATTTGGCAGCTATTTAAAATTTTGAATAAATTTTGAATAAATTATTGAATTCGCGAATAAAACAAACACTTAGTTTGAGCCTTAACAAATTCCTCAAGTTATCCAATATCTTTTATTAATCTTTAAGAACTTAAGACTCTTCTGGCTAGCACTTTCGACCACCAAACCCGTCTGGCATAATTTTTTCATGCATTAAAATCTATAAACTAAGTTAAAAAAAAAATGTCAGCCTTGTGCAAGTATGTAGGTTAATTTTGACCATGTTTTTGTATTTTGAAAAAATCATATGGCAACCTTTCGAACGTGGCAGCCCTGCCAGACCGTGGTTTTCTTACTTAACTAGTCAAAATTAAACAAACAAAAAGTTGTAGCCTTGTGTCTAGTAGGTTAGTCAAAGTAGCTGGTAGCTCTTAGACTACAAGGAATAGTCACTTGTGAATCCTGACAAGGGGGAGGTGGACATCGTTGATGAAAAAATTATATCGGTAAAATTAATGAGAACCTCTTCAGTTGATGGTGTTTATGTTGTTCGCAAAATATCTGTTCAATTTAACGCCATTATCGAAAACTAAGGCAAGTTCACATAAGCTTTGTTCCAGAGATTTTTTTTTTATTTATGATGAATTCCTTACAACCATTTCAAATCGATTTTTTTTTTGTTTGTTGTAAGGAACACAAAAAAAAATTAAATTTTTCCCGTGGGATTGTGTGTGTGTCATTTGACAGTAGATTTGAGGCAAAAAGTAAACAAGCTAATGCGCATACAAATTAATTACAAATATTCAAAAGTGCATTCAGTTTGTTTACTGCGTCCATTTGTTAAATTAAAAACATATATTTGCGAGAAAAGTTGAAAAAATAGACAAAAGTAGTTGTGCGGTCATTCAAATTAAAAAAAAACAACCCAAATTTATTCAAGAAACACATCAATCAAGGAACACATCGGCGAGGGCGCGCTTTATATCTTTAAATCGGCTTTGGGAACCTTGCATCGAAATTCATTAATCTTTAGATAACTTCTTATTAACTATTCACTATTTTTTGATGAATTAAAATTAGTTTTAATAATTTATTTGCTTTTAATCTATTCAAATGGACGACTAACACTTTAGAATATTTGTTTAACCCGCCGCAGAATACTTTCAAATCCAGAGAAATGTCAAATCTTGCTAGTGTGTGTGAAATCGATATGAAATCTTGCTGAAAATGCAAGATTTGTTTTGACAGAATAAAATCGATTTTGTTTAGAAAAAATAGATTTTGGGGTTGTAAGGAATTCGACATTAGAGTTTATCAATTTTTAATGACAGTCTCTCAGTGAGAAGCAAATATCCAAAAAAGCGTTGAACAGTTTGGTGTCTACTTTTGACAACAAATTTCCGTCAAATCAGTAAAATATGCTTGGCAGAATTTGTTAAATGTTTTCATCCCTCGATAGTGCCCTCTTTTGCGCGAAACTTACCAATTTTTGAAGTGTGCAAAGTGTAACAATATTGAGGCATAAATTACCGAAAAAAGAAAACAATATTGGCAGTTTTAGTGAATGTTTGGAACAGACTTATTATTTCATTACTTTTCCCTCACCTAGTACATCCCAAAATTGAGGAAAGATTTAAGTTTGGTGTTGGCAGTTTTTGTATTTTTCCTTAGAACCAAAAATAACCGATTTTATATAATCGTATTTTTCTCATAAATGGCTTCACTACTATTTTTAAACAAAATCCAATAAAATAATTTTAGTAAAAGGTATGTAGCTTTAGGTGGAAAACCATTATTAAAAAAGTGGTTATTAATGGTACGTCCCAAGGAACTTTTTTTTCATTTTCACAGCCTTAAGCCCTGGTAGCTCTAGGGCTGTTTATAATTTTTTTCTGAAAACTAAATTTTTCGAAATCCACATTCGAGATTTTTAAACATTTATAAGAAAGTTCAAATCAAAATTTTATTTTAGAAAAAATTAACGGTACTTTTGCTACTTTTGTTAAGTTAAACTAAGCACTTAGCAACCTCTCATAGAATGTTATTTTCCCTGCGATAGACTTAGGTACAATATAGTCCAGTCAATTTGTGCTCAGCGAGCAAATTATTGGGTAGTTGTGAGTTTTTTTTCTGCCTTCTGTTTTCGAGGGTTTTGAATTTGATTCGAAAATTTGCAGAAAAAATGCTACAGAAAAGCATTTTTTTTTTTGCAGTTTTGTGCTTATAACTCGAAAAATGTTGAGTTTTCACAGATTAAATCAGATCTCAACTGAAATAATATACAATTTCCAATAAATTTAAGTGGGTTGGAGTTGAAATTCTGGATGGGTCAAAATTATTTTTATCAAAATTCTGCTTTCAAAATTCTGCTTACAACATTCTGCTTTTCAAAATTCTGCTTTTCAAAATTCAGATTTTCAAAAGTTCTGATTTTCAAAATTCTGTTTTACAAAATTATGAGCGGTTTTAAATAACAAAAAAGTACTAAGCTATTCAGGATTCTAGCATTCGGGATTCTAGCGTTCGGGATTATGACATTGGGGATTCTGGCATTCGGGATTCTGTCCATTCGGCCCTTTGTCCATTTGGAACTTTGTCCATTCTGGATTTTGTCTTTCGGGATTTTGGAACTCGGGATTTGGGCATTCGGGACTTCGTACCCAACCCTCTGCGTGAGCCCTCCATATGTACATTAGGATGGTGATTATAATGTGTTTTTTTGAATTTTAATATTTGGATTGGCCCAAATCAGCTCTAAATGAAAACAAAAAAAATTCCCTAATTTTTTTCAGATTTTTACTCTTATCCTCTACAGTCGCTGTGGGGGTAAATTAAATTTCCTTTTTTTTTTAAAACTCGCGTAAGATCTGCCGTTAAATTCAGAGCATGTATAGGTGAGGAGTATACAAGAAAAAAATCCTACCGGAGGGCTTAATATCTCCCACTGTTTGGGCGGGAGGGGCAATTTAATAAAATAGTTGAGTAAAATAGAACAAAAAATGAACGGCAACACACTTGTACCTAATGTTTTGTAGCTTTTTGGAAGGCCAGAAGTCCATTTTAATAGTTGATTATAAAATAATATGAAAAATGAAAATTAAAATCTGAAAAAAATAGGGAATTTTTTTTCTTCATTTTGAGCCGATTTGGACCCATCCGTAATGACCTTATTTTTAACGACCACCTTAATGTACCTACATACATTGGAAAGTCAAATTGTGTTTTTACCATTCAAATTGTGGGGTAGTTTTGATTTTATTCCTGCCTTATGTTTTTTTCGAAATTTTGGCTTTCGGGATTTTTGCATTCGGCATTGCAGGTGGGATTATGGTATTCCGGATTCTCATTTTTGCTTTTCGGGATTTTGGCATTATGGACTTTGTACCCTTCCTCTTATAGAAACTGAACCGAACCAAGTCAAAAAAAGAAAATTCGAAGATAATAAGAGCATAAGTAAATAAACTGCCATTAATTAATGAATATTTTACTCATAAAAATGACAGGTCTAAGGTTTATTATCTAAATTAAATACAGTAGACACCCGATTTAGTGAATCTCAAAATAGTGAACTATCCACAATTAAGCACACACAATTTTATATAAAAATGTGTTTAGTATACAAATGTCTCGCAAGTATTTAAAATTGCTTGAGAAACACTGAGGAATTGTATCTGTTTTTTTTATTTTTTGAAACCAGAAATAAAGCTTTGTTTAACGTTTAAATAAATGCTAAAATGCTCATATCGAACCAAGTATGTATTTTGGATCAAATTCACCATTATAAGTCCTTTTAAAACTACTTCTCGAAAATGTGAACAATCCCGAAAGAGTGAATAGGTCTGGTTTTTATTGCTTCACTATATGGAGCGTCTATTGTAATTAATATTATTCTCTTATTTAAAAATGAATAATTTGAGTTGAAAAATACTCACAAAAACTTGAAAAAAAAATATGACTTGGTTCGGTACAGCTGTGAGCCCTCTATATATCAGTCCAGTCAAAATAGACATACAAATGTGCAAACCTAGCCAAAATTCCGATAAGACGGAAAATTGGTGCAGGCCTTCCTTTTGACATAACTAATCAACTGTCAAAAGTCCCCGTCAATCCCCATCGAGCATAAAAAGTTATTCAAGGTCAAGTGTCGAAAAAGTTGGTTTTTGGTCTATAACTTTTAAACGGTGACTGATATAGCAAAATAATATGAATATGCATTGTAGATCTTGCAATTTTCTACAAGAGAGACTTTCACACTTTTTTCGTAAGATTATTGGTTTAGGAAATATAGCTATCTCAAAACAGGTAAATTGGCGAAAATTTCGGTTTTTCGAGAATAATTCTTTAATGGTAAATGTTATTGGGAAATGTTTAAAGTAATATTTGTAGATATTTTGACCCTTTATACGAAAGTATTAAAATTTTTGTTCTAAAAATCTACCGATTCAAAATAGCTTTTTTTTAAATCAGTAACTCAACAAGTCCGATCCTTAATGCTAGCTAAATCTTCCACTTGGCTGATTTATTTCAGTAGTATATAGAATTTGTATTATAAAACCTTCTTATCTAAAAGTTTACCGTTAAAAATATAAAATTATTTTAAGAATTTGGTCAAAAGGCAAAAATAACGGGTTTCTGGTTTTTAATCCTAAATGACGAAGGTGTTCAAAATTATTGTATGCTCAGCTTGTATAGATGGCTCAATGTTCTACTTAAAAAATGGAAACAGTTTTTTCCCGTACGAATGGTATGTTACAAGATATTGCGATTTCAAAATGGCCAAATTGTCGAAAATATAGAACTTTCACGTATTCTTAAAAAGTTTATGTTATCAAAAAGAAGCATATACAAAGTTTGTAGATGTGTGATACTTAAAAAAAAAAATTTATTTTTCTAAAACTGACCATTCAAAAGATATGTATTTTAAGAATATGGTCTAAAGTCAAAAATAACGGTTTTTTAATTTTTACTCTTAAATGAATAAGTTGTTAAAAAAAACCTGTATGCTTGGTTTGGCTACTTAATAGATAGTCAAATTTTGTCCCATGTGAGTGGTTGATCAAAAAATATAGCTATTTCCAAAAATAAAGGTTTTTCACGAATAACCCTCAAACGGTAAATGTTATGTAAAAGTAATTTATGCAAATTTTGTAGATTATGTCATACTCTATATCAGATTAAATTCATTTTTTTTCCTTAAATTCAAAATTCAAAAGATATAATTATTTGATACTTTATTAAAAGAAGAGGTTTCCAAATCCAGAAGACGCCATTCATCCCCGGACCATTACCAAACCTCCTCCGCGCTTTTTGCAAGAAGCCTGCTTAATTCTGTGTTTTTCAGTTTCCATATTTTTCGTGGCTGTCTTGAACCAAAAATTTCAAAATTGCTCTTGTCCATTGACAAGATCATTTCCAGTGACGAACACAAATTTTTATATTTCTTGGCATTAAGACACGGTACTGTTTCGGAGGTGGTTCGGTAGTGGTCTGGGTATGTATGGCGTTATCTGGAGATGAAAACCTCGTATTTATTAACAGTACGATGAGGACTGAACATTACCTTAATACTTTGAGAGAAAATTTGCCGTATAGTGTTGCAAAACTGGGGACCCCTGATCTTCCAATAAGAAAATAACGACCTGAAGCATACATCAAAATTTTTTAATGAATGACTACTCAATGGTACATCTACATAACTGGAAGACCTTCTGCGATCCCCATCAGACCTAGACCTCATCGTGTATTTGTGAGATTATCTCGATAAAAAGATCAAAAAGAGGAACATATTAAGCAAAGAGGCACAAAATTCAATAATATTTGAAGAGTGCCAACAAATCTCAGCCGAATTAACAAGGAAGCTTATGGAGTCAATCTCCAGATGCCTAGATGCTTTCCTAAAGGCAAAAAGGAAACAAATGAAGTATTGATTTTAAGTTTTTTGCTTTAATTGAATAGTGTACACTTTTTTTGACGCCATAAAAATGAAGTATTTTTTGTTATTTTTTTATTGAATTTTTACCATTATTTATTTGTTATAAAGTCTTATATGCCCATTCATTGACAATAAACCGGCTTAAAAATAAGATAAGTCTTTTCCTATAAAAGATCGAATCTATTTGCTTCAACAGAGTTACAAAAATGCAGTTCAAAGCTGTACAATTTTTTTTGACGCTCACAGTTTATACAGTCGACTCCCTCTCAGACAAACTTCTTCTAAGTCTCTAACTTCCCAAAAATGTATCCTTTTCTCTGAATTTTCTCTGAAAAAGTTTATTTTAGCAGGCATACCATTTCCAATCGTATCGTATTGTCGTAAAAGTGCTTTTCATTGTGAAGAATTGCCAATTTTCTTACATACAGAAATATTTCATCAAAAAAAGAAGGATGACTCGGTGTTATTTTGTTTCGATTAAGCAACATTCTATGTCACTCAGTTCATTACTGTCATGAGTTCAATTTAACTTTTTTTCTAACAAAGACTCTCAACGAAGTACGTACCTAATACTCATTCTTTAAATTTGAACAAAAATGTCAATTCATTTTAAATGATTAAGGTCGCTTTAAATTCTTCAACAATGTAAAAGGTATTAAGTTTTTTTTCAGATTTTTTTTTTTACCATCTAAAGTTACTTTTCCAAAGAAAAGATGCAAACCTACAAATGAGGGTTGTCAAAAGCCATACTGTATTATCCAAAAACCCTTATACAACCAGTTTTTGAAAAAGGCTTACAAAAGTTTATCTTCTCATTCCCATACAAACTAATTTATTTAGGTACGACTGTTAAATATATAAAAAAAAATCTTTTCATTTCCGTTCATTTACCCCTCTCTTGCAAGTTATTTTGCGAAAGTCATTCCAAAGCCTAATTGGTTCCCAAAAGGATAATAAAGGATTGATATATAAATGTTGTTTTTTTTTCTTCTTCTTCTTTGTATTTAACTTAGCTCCACAGATAACTCATTCACAATTTGGGACTCATTATAAAGAAAAGAGAAAAGATAAAGCTACTCAAAAGGTTCTTTACCAAAGCCAAACTAAAACCTGACCATTAGATACACTTCAGTCATTTCATTCAACTTTGTTTGAATTGCTTGTTGAGTTGGTTCTCTTTTGGTTAAAATAATATATTACTACTACTGCGTGTACATGTTTCATTTCAGAAGGATTAAGCCTCTGCCCGTTAAACTATACTCTCTATGCCACCCATCATACCCAACAATGAATACAAAGAAAGGAAACGTCCTTGGAGTGTACCGCATTGGCAGTTGTAAATATATTTCGCATTCAACAAATCCGCAATTATTATTTTTTTTTCTTATGGCTGTTAATTAAATAACTAAAGCGCTTCCGGGCTGTCAGCAAACTGTATATGTGGATATGGATGTACAAAAAATGGTTGAGAAGCAATCCTTAAATCACCGTCATAACCACCCACATAAACGGCCCACATCCCACACTATATCCTCTCTCCCTAGGCAGCACCAGTGGCACCATTGCAGCTAGAACGTTTAGAAATATAAAACTCATATGTGGCTTATTCCCTCGAGAAATATAAAAGCCTCTCGAATCTTTCGTCCCTACATCCGCTGAGCTCAGCCGAGTGTATATCCTCTATTCGCACAATTCCTGATGAATTGTGTGGACAAATGCTATAGCTGATGAAATTTTCGGACACTTTTGTTTGGGTTGCGGTGGTTATGTACTTTTCTCTATCGCTGGGCTGATTCTCTTCCCTTCTTCCGGCTCCTTGGGCGTCTCGCACTCACTGTATTCATCATGCGAATTATAATCCTCTTACAAAATGCTAATAGAGGATTGTCCTTTGAAAAATTTTAGCAAACAGAAATAAACGAAGCGGAAATATGAAATATTCCCTCTCTTTTACTTATACACAACTCGTCTCGTTCAGCATTTTTGTGATTTGAATGTGAAAGCAAAAACGACGACGATGATGAAGAGAAAAAGGGAGAAAACTCTCAACATTTGCATAACATTTGTAATAGATATTTAAGGAAAAAAGTTAAAAAAAAAATAAAATTTCGGGATGTCGTGTGGGAGGATAAATAAAAAAATGGGGAGGGTATGAGGGATAGGCAATTAAAGAAGTCATGTATGTATTTCAGGGGCACCTACTTCAAAGGGCTAGTTAGCATAACGAATTGACGAACGCTATATATAATCTGGAACCCAATTAAAAATAAGCTTCAGTTTGCATTTCCTTAAAGACTGTTTACAGACATTAATATTTGAACAAAATGAATATGGATTATGAGCAAATATTCATGTTATGGTACTTCATTAGGATTCTAAGGATTTTCCGAGAACTCTTTTGTAATACAAGATGTTCAATGAATATCTATTTGAACATTTACAATGTTTGCTGAGTATTTTAATAAATGAAATGGATTGAAAGATTGTATTCCTTAATACCATATTAGGTTAGTTTTCGCATTATTATTTTTTATAAGCAGAATTCACTTAAGGTCAGGCGCGGATATAGGGGGGCAATGGGTGCAATTGCCCTCCCCTGGACATGATCGAACGAAGCATAAAATATGAATTTAATAAAATATAATCAAAAAAGGTTACTTCGTTATACGTTTATAAATGTTTTTTCTTGGCAGCGCTGCGTTGCAGTAATGAGTGGTTGTTTGTTGGCCGCTGGCTGACCAGGTTCAGTTAGCCTTCAAATCGACTGAGTGGAAAGCTTATAACTTCGAGTTTAGATCTCGATCTTCAAAGTTAAGGTCTTTAATTAAAATATAAATGTCCGGCTAAATTACTGTATAACATTTTGTGAGAAAAGTCAATTTATTTCATACTAGGGAGCATTTCATTTTCACTTTTCAATATGCTTTGAATGAAAAATTTCAAATTTGAAAAATAAAGTTTAAAAAGTTAAAGTACTCTACAAATTTGTTAGTGGTTTTTATACTTAAATGTAACGGGAGAGGTGACAAAGGCACTTATCTAAATCTTCAACCTTGAAGTTGATTTTAATTTAAACAAAAATTAAATCTTTAAAAAACGTCAATTTACGAGTAATTAGCTTCAAAAATATCAAATTTTGCAATGCTCGGATCTGCATAGAGTTCTTTTTGTGATAAATATTAAAATGTGCGTTTCCATTGAGAGAGTACTTTCACTAGAAAACTTTCGAGACTCTCAGATATCTGTCTTCCCCTCTGGTGAGCTCATTTCTTGACGGTGTCTGTGCTCACTTTCGAGTTTTATTCTCGAGAACTTCATGAATTTTCATGACTGTGTCTGTGTCCACTTTCGAGTTTTATTCTCGAGAACTTCTTCAGAGCTGCTCACCGCCTTTTTACTCTGAAATGGATAGGATATGCACCTTAAGAGTATGCACATTAGGGTGGTCCTCATATTGTTTTTTTTTTTAAATTCCAACTTGGATAGGCATCAAATGACTATAACTAGAGAAAAAAAAAAATTCCTAATTTTTTCAGATTTTTATTTCACCTCCCTGGTCTCCCTTTTTTCACTTCAAAAGGTACAAATAATGGAATTAGGGTGATTCTTATAACACGCGAAAGTAAGTCAGAACTTATAGATTAGATTCAGACGAAAAAAAATCGTACTGGAGAGGGGTCTATTTCCCCCCGTTCAGACGAGAGGCGTAATTTTCTTAACATTTGACCCTAAAAAGAAAAAAAAAATCAAAAACTACGGGATGTTATAGCTTTTTTTAAAGCCATGAATCCAGTCTCTAAAATGTTTTTTAAATCAAGTTTTTTGCAAGCCAACAAATATTTTTTTTTAGCAAATCATGTTTTTTGTGTCGCAATTTGAAACTCTATTAGAATTGTTGCAAATCACAAAATGTTTTTTTTCACAAATTACGACTTTCTTATCGCAATTTACTACTCCAGGAAATTAAGCACCACAACATGGCATGTATCTACTTCTTAATTTCTGGCGCCAGTGTTCTGTATTGCGAATTAGTCTAGTGGTTGCGTGCTCGCTCAGTAACTGGAGGGATGCGAGTTCAAATCAGAGTTGTAAGAATGCATTTTTTTTAATGCATTTTAGTTTGCATTAATTATTAAAAATAAAATTTTAATGCAATGTGAAAATATTTTGCATTAAAAACAAAATGTTAATGCAAAATCAAAAATTTGTTGCATTAAAAAAAAATGTTAATGCAGAATAAAAATGTTTTGCATTAAAAAAAAAATGTTAATGCAAAAATTTTAATGCAGGTCAAAAATTGTTTGCATTAAAAAAAAAATGTTAATGCTAAATCGAAAATTTGTTGCATTAAAAATAAAATGTTAAAAGGTGTTAAAATATCAACATCAAAATTTTGATGATATTTTAACACCTGTCAAAAAAAAGGTGTTCTAGTGGTCCCACAGCGTTGGCGGAAACAATAGGTAATACCCTCCTTCTAAATCGATTGGCATACTCGGTTTTTCAAAATTTTGATGTTGACATTTTAACACTTGTCAAAAATCGTGTGAATGTGAATCTACGTCCTATCACGAAATGAGTAGTACTTCATACAAACTCATTTGAAATTCGTGTGCTACCCATCACTACCACGAATCATGCCCTTAAATATTATTGACGTAGTTTAACGATTTTAATAAGAAAATTTCTTACATTTTTTTCTTAATGCAACAAATTTTCAAATTTTATTGACATTTTTTTTTTAATGCAACATATTTTCATACATTTTTTTTTTAATGCAAGAAATTTTAAAATTTTATTGACATTTTTTTTAATGCATGAAATTTTCAAAATCTATTGAATTTTTTTTTAATGCAAAAAATGTTCAAATTTTATTGAAATTTTCAAAATAATTTTGGCACCTATTCTCTGTGCACCATTCACCATATTGTATAACATTCAAGACGAACATTTTTTGACTTGGCCTAAGCCACCCATTGAGTCATTAATTTACCAATGAATAATCTGTAGGAGTAAAACTTGATAACAATTATTTTTGCATGCAAAAACCATTTGCATGCAAATAAAACCTTAAGGTGAATATATTTTTGTTTTTGGAAATGTAAACCGACCATTAAAAAATATATATTATTCACCGCACTTTTTTTCTCATGCAAAACAATTGCCGGTCCATTGTTTTGCATGACATTCCATGACAGCAATGTTTTTTTCGTCATCATGTCATTCACCTCAATCATTTTTGACATGCGAAAATATTTGCATGTACATATTTTTTTTTCATACGGAAACTGTAAGCTAGGCTTTAAACAACAAAACAATTAAAATTAATTATTGACGCATGATAGCTTCGAGATGGCCAAGACCTAGGGACTAACAATCTCAACTATGCCTGTATTCTTAGTTGGTAGAATTGGAAGGGATAAAAAATTATTATTTTCTGCCGAATCCAAACGGCTGAGAGGTACTCAATCATTATAAGTTATACCTACCTACTTATCAAAAATATGCCAGTTCCACTGAAAAAGAAACTTTTGACTTTAAGTGGACTACATTTTAGCCCAGACCTCTGGGTATCACAGCCCCAACGCACTTTAACCATTATGGCAAGGGGAAATACTAAAAAAAATATTTTATTAAAAAACAAATCATTTTCTCTTTGTTTACCTTGTTGATATTCGAAATTTCAATAAATCCTCTTTTAGTTTAGTTTAAAGGAAATTCTTATCTCATTTTATATGCTTCTTATATGTTTAGGAGTTACCACAATAATCTGATTCAAAAAATTGAACAAACACAACACTTTAACTGAAATTATGGGTGGCAACCCTACTCCTTGAGCAGATTTCACTATACTCTATCCAACAAAAATTGTCAGTACAGGGAAGATAGGACGTGTGCCTCTCAGTCTGGTTGCATTGGCTTGCATGCATCTGTCTCAAGTTAAAGCTCTCATAGGGCTTCCATACTTTGAATTATAAATTGCCACAAATCGAAGAACAATGTGCATATGGTTGCCATGGATACCATTTCAAACATATTAAAAAAAGAACAATTTTACTTTTTTTTTTCCCACACCACACCCTTTTAAATGAATTTGATCACGTACCGCTTTGTGAACGTTTCAAAACTTAGCACAAATAACTTTTTTTTCCTCAAAGACTAAAATTTTACAAATTTTAACTGCATTTTATAGGTGTATTCAGAAATACAAACAAATAGTAAGAAGACAATCAAAACGACAACACTGTTGGCTCTCATCCTTAAATATTTTGTTCTCAAAAGCTTCAAAACCGAAACTTATTTCGAAAAAAACACTGAAAAAGCTCTGTTGTATTGTTGCGACTTGGCAAAGGCAACTCTGTTGGAATGTTAATTTTATTTCAAACAGCGAAGGTAGAACTGAAAGCGAGTATACGATCAGATATCAGAATGCTTTTGGCATTGAAAGACAACGGTCATGTTGTAGCGCAGAGAATGTTTCAATTAATTACAAAAACAATTCCGGTATGTTAATCAGTGGCTTAGTATCTTTTTCAGTGGCAGATTTGTCATTTTAGTTTTGTGATGGTATACACAGGCACCACTGTTTTGAAAAAAGCTCTCCCATAAGCCCTGTACTGACAATTTTTGCTGGACATACTATAGGCAACCCGCCAAATTTGTTTGTTTTTTGTTACTACCTAGACAAGATACATTTATGTACTTCTGATTGAAAATATCGATCAGTGTAGATAAATACAGATGAGTTTGGGTCGACCTTTGGCGGGATCTCTATAGCTATTATTATAAACTTTTATTGTTTGTTACAAAATAACAAAAAAAAAATTACTTCTTATCATTAAAAAAAAATTTCATGATTCAGCTATTCGTTGTATTTAATTATTAAGCTCAAGACGATTCTCCTGGCATCATCAAAAAATTGTAGACAAACAAGAAGAATAACCAAACAAACATCAAAATGAGTACATATCTTTGTGTGTGATAAGAACAATCCTTGCCGTGTCAAATGAATTTTTTTGTGTGTTTTTTCATCGACGTCCTTGTTTAGAAAGTGTGTGTTATCCTTGTCAATATATTATAAGTCTCTAAGTTCATCATAAAAGAATATCAGCTTGGGATGTGTTTACTAAGATTTATTACCATCGTTTATGCTCATTTATTGCTTTTTGTTTAGCACAGATTCCCACTGTTGTCAGCAACTTTCCATGTCTAAAGTTCATGAGCTCTCGTTTGTCTTTGTCTTTGTCCTTCACCTTCCTCTAGCGTTTATATTATGTTTTTATTTTGTTCTTCTTCTTTACTCTCAGTCAAAGTATGTATATCTATGTGTGTCGGGACTTATTTGCATTTATATTAAGGATCCCATAGAGAGATAGAACAAAAGCATTACAGTACAATAGAGAAAAATATCTGACTATTCAAGATATCATCGAGAAACCAACTATATAGGAGTTCTTAGAAGGCAGCCGGGGGGGCAAGGGGGTGGTGGGAGTTGTTGGTCTGACTGACGGAATGCGGAAAAAATCATTTTGACAAGCCATTCACAGGGAATACGCAAATATATTTTGTTTATATACATCTGCATCTACATACACAAATACATGTATTTAACTATGTGTATGTAGGTAGGTGTTATGGTTTTGACAGTGACATACATTCATATACATATACTTATGCCTATCTACATACCTTAGGCAACTATTTCTCAAAAGAATGAATGGATGAACATTTCAGAAGTTAAATGGGGTAATTTGACTCCATCATGGGATTGAAAGATGTAAATTACATCGTAAAATTTGAGCTGGTTGGAATTGTCTAATGCCAAAAAGAAAAGAAACTAACATATCTTATTTGACAGAACGAGACATTATCTTGTTTTGTTTTTTTTTTCCTTTTTTTTTATCGTCAATAGTAGAGTTCCTTTATATCAATTGCAATTCATACTATATTCATGATAATAAGAAATAATGTGTTCGAATTGATTACTTTCTATTTTTTGTTCCATTTGAGTCCTTGAAGTCAGTTTGTAAAGGGAAAAGAAAACAAAAATTTAAATTAATGGAAAGGCTGGAAATTTAAAATCAACACCCGTAAGTTGAATGATGATGTCAACAACTAGCTACTGTTTGATACTCTGATTTTATTGTGAAGAGCTTAAGCGATATTGCTACCTAAAATCAAATCAAATATACTTTGATTAAAAAACAAACTGAAATTGTATTGTAAAAATTTATCGTTTTATTAGTCCTTACGACTTCGTTTGGGATTATATTATAAGTCGGTAGGTATAGGTAGCTATAAATGGTGGCACCAAGCAGCCTAAATAAATTTTCAAATTTGCGCTGGGAGTGTGCCGAACGTTTTGATACCATGTATGAGCAGATGAGATTTAAGTTTGTAGAAGAAGTTGGAGGTTGGAAGGGGAGAGGGATGAATTCATCCCAAAGATCTCACCAGCAAAGCCATCATCATGGTTTAACTAGAAGTCAAATTAGGAAAGCAAGTCAATTTGTATCAAAAAAAGTTGTGAAAACAAATTATCTTTGATCAGTGAGTTAAGTGTCAAATCATATCAATAAATAAAAATTCATGGAATTAAACTACCTCACCAAAGTAGGTTCATTAAACGAGTAATTAAATTAAAAATATTTCTGTCATTGTTGCCAAAAACTAGAGATAAAAGGAAACAGACGCTTTCGACACACATGCTATCTACAGCCTCAAATGAGAGAGTGTATGTGCGAAAGTTCACATTTAGTGAGAAAGTGTATGTGCAGTTCCATAAATAGTCTTTGGAAAGAGCAGAGTTCTTGTTGATTGTAGTAGACTTTCGTTAAGTTTTTGAACTTAACGTGGATTAGCAGTTTATATTTTTATTGATATGAAATTTTAATTCGTGAACTAACTTCTGATTGACGTTTAGTTAGTTTGTGAATTAGAAGATATCTGAGCAGTTTTTTTTGTTAGAGCTGTTCATTTACAATATACTAAGCCTTCGTTAAGTTTTAATATATATCTATGTTTCATATAAGCTAAAAACACTGCAGAGTTGCCAGACTTATGCAGTTCGATACAATAGCAATATTCGCATTGAAAAATGATGATCATTTGACAATGGAATTGACATTGACTTGACGTTTTCAAAAATGGCCAAAAACAACTATCCTTAGGTGTAAATATTCCATCCAATTTCTCTTCGACAGTGACTGCTGTAGTTGTTTCCTGGTTTCTCTTCAATCTTCTTTGTTGGATTCGTTCAATAATATGGAACACAGAAGTTCCTAAAACGCATCCACGAAAGTGACAAAATCCTCACGAATATTTACATATGTACATCAGAAATGTATCTTCTTATGGCTAAAACAGATGTGCAGCATATTTGCACGCATCGCTGCATACAGCAATACAGCGCCAAACTCGAAACACACCTGCATACTCTTAAGGTGCTTATCCATTTCAGAGTTAAAAAACCGCGAGCAGCTCTGAAGAAATTCTCGAGAATAAAACTCGTAAGTGGACACAGACACAGACACTAAATAAGCTAACCAGAAGGGAAGACAGATATCCGAGAGTCGCTCTCGAGAGTTTTCTAGTTAAAGTAGTCCCTCAATGGAACTCAATCGCCATTTTAGTATGAACTTTTTTGGTATTTCTCAATAATTTTTACTGTAGATCCGAGCATTTGAAGCAAAGTTAGAAATTTTTCACTAACAAATTTGTAGAGCAGGGTTGGATTGGAGGAAAAAAAAAAAACAGTAAAATGTGATATTAGATATCATTTGTTTTTCGGGTTTTTCATTCAATTTTTAACTCAATGAGAGAAATTTTGTTCGACTTATGCACTCTACACATGATACAACTTTGTTGTCAATTTAATGTCAAGTTTATCAAATCAACCCGTGTGTGGGAATGTCATTTGATTAATTTGAAGGTTGAGGATTTAGTTAGAAGAAAATCAATAGATTTTGAGTTTTTTCATTCATTGATGTGAAAGTTTTCAACTTTGTTGAGCTGTCTGTAGGCAAGTCATTTGATTTACTGTAGGTCGATATGCAGTTCAACCTCACTTCAAAGTTCACACCTTACGTACTCACTTCAAACGTACTCGTTGTTGCCTGTAATCGTATCTTTTTTCAGTGTATGGTCTGAGTTTACACAGTTGAAGCAGTAGTGTTTCAATTATGTTTATGTTGTGTGTTGTATCAATTTAGTTGACAACGGAATTGACAGCCAAATTGAACCGGGTATGGAATGCTCCCTGCTAGCTTTCTTTTCACCTTAACGAAATTTAATTCTTTTGATTAATAATATTTAACCAAAATTGGATCTTACCAGATCCGACCCTGCTTACGCATGAGTTTTTAAAAAACGTCTACCTAGTACCAGCTTGACTCGAATCGGCTTGAATGATATTGATCAAGTTTTTTTTGAGAGAGATCCGTTAAAATGTTAACAATATCGCGTACCAAAATTTTGAAAAAAAAGAAATTTTCGTTTTAAAATTTTGAAAATTCAATATATTCAAAATGAGTTGATCTATGTCCTCTTTTAAGTGAGGACTTCATAGTTTAGGCATTGTATATAAATTCTATAGTATTCTCATGAAGAAAAAAAGCTCGTGGCCATCTAGTGTCCAAATGTAATCATAATTTTTGCTAAGGGATCTCGGTAAGGCGATCACAGCAAACCTATCGACCAAATGTCAACCTACAAAATCGTGTTTCATGAGAATACTATAGAGTGGATATACAATGGTTTAGGTCAAAAAATGGTCTAAGATTTGTGTTGGGGCACATAAAACTATTTTCTTAAATCTACTACATAAATTACTTATTAATAATAAAATTTGAATTTTTGCGCCACATAACTTTGCATCCATATTTATGTTTAAAAATAAAGCTTTTAAATAATGTAAAATGTACTAAAACTGTTATTTACCAGGGTATAAAAACCTATAAAAAAAGCTCACTAATAAAAATTCTAATTCAAACCACCGTTACACATCGTTTTTTCATTTCATGAGTTTAAAGATCGGTTCGTTGGTGTATGAAAAGTTTTCCTTAGTCGCAAATTCGAAGCAACCAAAATCTTTCTATGAGGCAGTAGAGATCTAAAGTAGTACGGTCGAAACAACTTTGAAAATTAAAAAAAAATCACTGCCCAGGGTAAAAGTAAGGAAATTGGTCAAGTTTATATTTAAAGTAACTAATAAAATGTGCTTGAATGTATGCTTTCATATTATGAAAGTGATTCCAATACAGATTTGTACCAAATTTAAAAAATCTAATCCAATGTTCCTAAGGAATTAGAACTTTGTAATTTAATTTTTATTTGTGCAAAAAAAAAAATTGCTGTTATGCAATGTCATGGACAGTGCTCCCAGATTGGTGGTTTTTCTAAACAAAACTGTCGGAAAAAATCCCTTTGGTGGGAAAATATTCATAGTGGTATTTATGGTAGGAAAATATTTCAATAGTCTCTTTTTTCGGGAGAACAATTATTTTAACCATAACCGCAATTTACTGTTACCTGCCTATCTTAGAATTTTAATATAAGAATTTGGCACAAAGTCATTCGTGACCTTGAAGAACAGAATCTTTAAAAATAATTTTTTTTGTGAATATGACGCACGAATGGGGTAGCTACCAAATTGCGCTGACCTAAGGAATAATTAAAAATTCGTTAAAATCTATGGCTGACCAATTACTGAAACTAGCTTACCTTTTCTGACCGTGTTGAAAGGTCAAATTGCATAATTTCTTTTTAAATGACCCAAATGAGGTGGCAACATTTTTTTTGTGACCTTGAAACGAACTTTAAAATGCACAAGAAAATCTAC
Organism: Dasysyrphus tricinctus; assembly: GCA_963921185.1. NCBI lineage: Eukaryota > Metazoa > Arthropoda > Insecta > Diptera > Syrphidae > Dasysyrphus > Dasysyrphus tricinctus. Next base: position 238,072,599 of record OY992531.1, on the reverse strand, counting down.
GGCTGACCAATTACACTGGTCTGTAAAAATCAACTTTTTTTTTCGCCTTCAAGTAACTCTTTGAAATTATGACAGATTTGACTTTTTTGAATCTAAATCTGGTTTCAGAAAAATTCTATCATTTCCAGTTTTTTTTAAATTGATTTTTGAAAAATATGATTGATTTGTAAAAAAAGAGCCCTCCTAGACTTGGTTGACCTGGTAAAAACAAAAAACTATTGTGCCTATTCTGCTCAAATTTGGAGGACTTACCCCACATAATATTCGCTTTCACATGAAACCAGATTTGTCATCATCCATCAATGTTCACCCATATTTTAAACCGTTATTTAAAAAAAAGCAAAAAAAACTTCGTAGTTTAAAAAACATATTTTTTTGGAAAATAATACAATTTTCCTATATTTGATATTCATAAACTCAAGTAGGTATATTAAATAAATTTTAATCAAAGACTTAAAAAAAAAAAATACCTCAGCTTTTTAAAATCCCAAACACTTTTTTCCCATTAGTAGATATATGAGTATTTCACTGAGTGCTTTGTATAAAAAACTGATAAAATATTTTGATATATACAAAAACACACCGATTCTACCAAACTACACCTTAAAAAAGTAGTTTTAAAAATTGAAATTAGCTCAAAAACCCAAATAAACAATTAACTATAACTTTTTTTCTTTAAACATATTATTTTGTAGCTTTTTTTCTTTTATTATTTTCCATTGTCTGACGAGAAATTGACCAGCAAAAATCTGCCAGCATTGCTTCTGACCATTTCCCGTTATATCTTCGTTCTATGTGCATCATGTCTTGATGAAACATTTCACCATGTTCATCTAGAACTACACCTAGGTTAACCGGGGGAAAAATCTAAGTGGGAGTCCAAAAAATGAATTTTCAGTGACATGTTGCAATTAAGAGCTTTATAAGAGCTAAGTAGTTCTTGGATGATTTCCTTGAAATTACAATATCTTTGGAAGGAAAACGAATTTTAAAAAGATTTAAAATGATTTAGAAAGATGAAATATAGTTATTTCATCTCCTGTTATTAGTTTTTAAAAAAAGTTTCTATCGGTGAAGAGATTCGACGTCAAAAGTACAAAAAAACGGGTTTTTGACATGTTTGAATTGGAATATCTCAAAAACGTGATGTACTAGAGTAATTTTGACTTCGGATTCGGATTCAGCATTCCAAAATCCTTTAGAAAAGTATATTTTGGTTTAAAGGCCAAAGGCAGACCAGTGTTATTGGAAATAGTTGACCTAATCAAGATCTTATGGTCTTTCGGATCGGTATAAATTTTTTGCGAATATTCCACAAATGGGGTGGTAGCCGCAAAAATCGTGCGTGACCTTGCGAAACTTTAAGTCTTGGTTAGAATTTGACTTCTTTGACTAGCTGCTGACCAATTAGATCACACACTTTTTTGAGAATATCAAGTGCCAAGAGTGCAGAACCAACTTTCTTCTTTTTGTTAGGAAATAGTTATAGCAGAATAAGGTATGGTGCTTTTTTTGTCCTTCCAGTACAAATATGGTGGGGTTTTTTTTTTAATCTGGTGGGATTGTATAAATCTCATCTGGCACCACTGGTCATGGAAAACAATGGTAGTTTTGCATGCGAAAAAAGTGTGGTGAATAAAATATTTTTTTTTTTTGTCGATGGTCAGTTTACATTTCCAAAAAAATATATACATATTCACCTCAAGGCATTATTTGCATGCAAATAGTTTTGCATCCAAAAATAATTATTTTCCATTTTTAGGCCTATAGTTTTTTGAATTAATCGAAAATTAATGACTCAATGGGTGGCTTAGGCCAAAGCAAATGTTTTTTGCCTTGAATATTATTCAATTTGGTGCACATAACAGATAGAAAATCGATTTGAAAATTTTGATTTTTTTTTCGCATGGGAACTGTAAACTTTGCTTAACGTAACAAATTTATTTCATTAGTACAAAAAATAAGGTAGGTACTGTGCATACATATTTACATTTTAAATGTAAAAAAATGCCACCCGACGCTACGCCACATTTTTTTCAATTTCAAAAAGTTGTATCTCTTATAAGTGCAAGTATTAGAAACAAAAACATTCTACAGCTTCATTTCTCTTGTTTTTTTTTTTAAATAATTTCTGTATGGTACCTTACCTTCCTTTATTGCACAGAGAAAAATTACATATATTTCATTAGGCGTTTTTCTTTTTTTAATTCAGAACAGAGCTCTGAACAGAGTCCGTAGTACCTCATGGCTTGATGGTTAGTGCGTAGGACTGTCATGTCGAAGGTGTGGGTTCGATTCAAAGCCGTGCCACCTAAAAACAGAAATGTTTTATTCGAGGTACTGCCTCTTGCGAGGAACTTACAAATCCTCCAAGAGTATACTTGTCATGAAAAAGTGCTTCTCATTTAGCCGTTCGGACTCGGCAAAAAACTGTAGGTCCCCTCCATTCCTGCCAACAAACACGCACACAGGAATGGTTGTGAGTTGTTAGTCACTAGGTCCTGGTTCTCCATGAGCTGTTGCGCCACCCAATTTATTTATTATTTATTATTCTGAACAGAGTCCGAGCATGTCGAGCATGTTCTGAACATCATCTGAGCTAATTTTTTCTGAGCACCCGGAACCATTTTTAAAATACTAGCTGTCAAATGCTATGTGTTAGTTCAGCATTGAACTCAGTCTGCTCAGTCATTTTATTCTGAACTCATAGAGCGCGCTCTGAACAAACTCAGAACACACTCAGAGTGAAAAAAGAAATACAAACTTTTAGCTCTGAGCGCTCAGAGCTAAATAAGAAACACAACTTTTTGGTTGACAGTTCAGGCTCTGCTCTGAATTAAAAAAGAAAATCCCCTAAAGAAACACAAATTTATAGCTCTGAGAGCTCAGAGCTAAAAAAGAAACACCATTTTTTGTTTGAAGGTTCAGGCTCTGCTCTGAACTAAATAAGAAAAACGCCTATTGTTAGTTTTTGTTGTTTTTTGAAAGATGTCATTTTCTTGTAAAGGAAAATGGGCATTATTTTATGAGTTGCGTCCCATCGTTGTTACACTCTATGACCTACATATCAATGGAAAGGTCTTGATGAGTGCTATTTTTGGTTGTATGGGCATGAATCTGTATCTCGTGCAGGGAAAGTGTTATAGCCCAATAACTGTTATAGGTGTTATAGGGCACTGCAACAGTTATTGGGCTATAACATTTTCCCTGCACGAAAAACAGACTTATGCCCTGCCCATACAAAAAATAATAGCACTCATTGTTACAACATATAGGACGAAACACCCATTCTCTTTTGTTTTTCGAGTGAATCAATTTAAATGATTCTATAACTTGTTTATTCAGCTTTCATTCATTATTTTTGTTGGTATTGTTCAATTTAGTTTTGCGAGGAATGTCTGACTGATGACATATATAAATTCAAGGATTTGAATTATTATTCTATCTAAGACTTTATGAAAATTTTTGTTTTTTTGTAATTTCTGTGTGAAAGTGCGTAATAGAATAAAAGTGCAAACTAAAAAGAAAGGAATCTACAACAAAGATTTAAAATCTTCCTCTGAATTAATTGTTCTTTTAAAATTTAAATCAATGCTTCTTTATGAAGGAACTTCCTCCAAAAACTTCTCCCTAGTTACTTCTTCTTGCACTAAACAAAAAAAGAGCTGATGAATTAAATAACATCTTCCAAAACGCTCATCTTAAACTATTACATTATATCAAATAATTTGCTTCATCTTCAAGAAGTTACTCAGCATTAGAAACGTTTCGTTGAAATACATGAACTTTTTATGCATAAAAACCTTACAAGAATAATTTACAACCTGCGGACAATTTTACTTTCAAATAATACGAATTCCGATTCCAACCCTAAATTGCCATAGCTCATTAAAAATCAGGATTCCACTATGTACCTTGATTTTCAAGATATTAGTGCTCCCACTTTTTAGTTTTATTATGTTTTCCCAAAAATATTTTCTTATAATTTATAGTTTTGTTTAAATACTTCCTTTAAATTTATGGGTCTTTTTAACAAATTACTCATAATATTTTATATGTTAACTTTCTCGTTTCAATTTTTGTCTTGTGTTGTCTACACATCCTTATTTCACAAATATAAATGAACGAAGTGCTTTTTTACATCTTTTTTCTGGTTGTTTTTCATTTTTTGCCAGCTAGCTACTTACTTGAAATTTTATGTCACTGGTTTTATGATGCTATTTATGGTAATGCTAACTGCAAATCTGCACACTTTATGGATGAATTTGTCTTAAAGCACATCATCATGGGCTCAAAGTATGTCATTTTAAAATTTGAGTGGTTATAAATTTGATAGTATTATCGTGATTTTCAATAAATAAATGTTGTTAATGTTGATTCTATCTAGGAATGTAAGTGAAGCATGTTTTCTTTCCTCCTGATGTTCTTTGTAATATCCGTAACCTTACCTACTAATTGCACCTCCTTACAAAATAATAGGTTAGCTAAAAATAATCAATATTTGTCTCCCAACGTCTGAAAATTAACAGAATACGAGTATCTTGTTTGGGAGACTTTGTTATTAGATTTTTCGAATACTTTTTATTGCTTTGCAAACATTTTGTGGATAGGTAACTTTCTAGGATCATGACACGGAAATGACATTTTTGATCTTAAAAACGAGTAAAAGATTTGAATCATATTCGTTTTCTATTTGTGTGTCCTGTACATCTAAAATCCAAATTCAAACTGCAACTAACTTACCATCATGCCACGAGCAATACATTTTTATCTTCTCTGCACCTGCTCTAATTAAATCCTTTCTTTTCCTTTTTTTTTAAATATTTAAATGCTTTTTATTTAAATTTTTTGTTCGTCATTTTATTTTTCATTATTATTATAATCCATAACTTACAGTACCAAATATATCAACACTACTTAAAATGTGATTCAGTTTTTTTTTCTTTTGTTGTTGTTCTTTTTTAAAGTATATTTTTTATCTATACATATAATTTTTTTTAAATTTATTTAATATTAATGTTTATACATTTTATGACATAATTTTATTTTTGTGTATTTATTTATTTTTTTCTTTTAATTCTTTATACAAAAAAACATTATAAAATACCTAAAATTCATTTTCATTGTACAAGACTTTGCCTAATTTAATCATACTTTTTTATATTTGTGTGTGTTTTTCGTTCTAACCCAAAAATGCCTCTTCTTTTTGAATAGGTATTACATGAAGTGAAAGTATTTTTGTTGTTTTTTTTTTTTCTAAAACGTGATTTTTTTTTCCTAGAGAATTCGATAAAATGTAACTCAAAAATTATGTTGTGGTTTTTATTCATTTTTTATATATTTTAAATTTTGTATGTGAATTAATTTTACTCCAGTATTTACATTAATACAAATTTTATATATTTTTATTTTTTTTAATAATAATTTGTATGCTCTGTTGCTGTTTTCTTTAAATTTTTGTATTTAAAATTGTAATTTAAAACTTTTTTATTGAAAATTTTAAAGGTACAGGGTAGAACCAAAACATGAAAGATGGTTAGACTGGAAGTATATTATTTTTTTTTTTTTTACTCTGTAAGTACTGAAGGCCATACTGAATTGTTTGTTTATATTTTCAAAAAACTTTTTTAAAAAATAAAAATGTATTCAAATCTTATGAATGATACTTATTTCAGTAACCCGCATTTTCGTCATGTTCCAAATGTACAGTGTTATAATTTCATGATGAGATTCTTAAAAAATAAATTATAATAATTGGTTTCATATAAAAGAAAAACTGTCACTCTTCGTTTCAATTTTTTGTTTGTGTTTTTAATTTTATTTTTTGTTTGCCTAAATTTTTAAATATTTATTTCAATACTTATATGTATAACTTTTGTTTAAAACAATTTATTTTGGTTTTATGATGTTTTATTTTTGAAAATAAAAACACATTTTCTATTAATTTTTTCATATACATAGTTTTTATTTACATTTGGATTTGTTAAGGTTTTAATGTGTGTGTGTGTGTTTTTTTTTGTATTACTTTTAATATTTTTATATTCTTATAACTAATTTTAACGTATAGTCTTAAGAGAATTATTTTAGAGTGCACTTAATTAGCCTTAGGTACCTAATGTTGTATTTTATTCTATTTATTTAATTTTTTTTTATTCTTTTATTAATATTTACATTTTATAGAAGAAATATTTTCGTATTAATAATAATTTTTCTTTTTATTGATTGATGAAGTTTAATTTCTGAATTATTGTTGGTTTAATTTTTGTTGAGTGTGTTTTTTGTTTGTCTTATGTTTGTTTGTATAATTGAAGATGGTTACTGAAAATAAAGCTTTGTCCGAAAGATGAAGTCGATATTGCCACCAATAGAATAGGTAAGTTTCTTTGAACGCAGGTTGATCACAATAAACACCAAGGAAAATTTAATTGTTGATACGGAACCTTCACACTACTCAACCAATTAATATTTCACGGTAGTAAGGTTTAAAAATGGTACAAAATTTTTAACTAAAGTCTCTTTTAATATTAAAATTATATTAAAAATGTCTTTAGTTAAAAATTTAACTAAAAACCTAGTCCTTATAAAAATCTAAAATCATATTTAAATCTTTTGAACTGATATTTTTCAATAAAACGAAGACTAACATCTATGTATAAGACGGTGCCGTGATATGGTCATAATTACAAAAATAGCCCCTGGAAAAGTAACACAGGGCCTCATTCTCATTCCAATGAGTTGTCACCTGATAAAATTACTAGAGAGTGTACCTTTACTGCATAAGACCAGACGTAATTAAGAATGGCAAGTTTTTGTCAAGTTTAATTAAGGCCCTGGAAAGGCTTTGGTGGGGAAATCTAGACAAGGAAAACTTGTAAAATACTCGTGAGGCCCTCGCTAGTAGGAACTTGTTGGATAAATCTTGTTATCCCACCACAAATACCCCAAACAAAAAAACAAATATTTTTTACCCATCATACAATAGTAAGAAAAATTTAAGCATGTATTGTTTTTTTATTGCGAAATCGTTCAGTAGTTAGCGTATTGGACTGCTGCTAGTGCCCTGTTGAAAACTAGGTTGTGTTTTAGGTGAACGGTTCAATAACCGACATGCCACACGAGCGAGTACTAGCTAGCGAGTTACTAATACACAGAAACATTTACAATTCACTAGTCAACTGGCTTGCCTTTTTCAAAGACAGTCAAGAAGCGAGTAGAGCGGCGAGTGATTTGACAATTAATATATGTACAACTCGTTTGTCAATATACTCGCTCATGTGGCCTCAGGTTAAGAATATAATAAAAATTCTTAGACCAAATAAAGACAAAACTGAGAGTTCCCTGTACTCCCGGCTTAAATCTTGTTTGTAATATTTTGTCTGTGAAAGCATATTCATTAGGATGTACGGTGAAGCGATCGCAACTTTAATCGGAGGGCTTACATGGACAAGAAGATGTTTGTACATCAATTCTTAGACCAATTAAAAAAAAACTGAGAGTTATCACTACTCCCGGCTTAAATCTTGTTTGTAATATTTCGTCTGTCAAAACATATTCATTAGGATGTACGGTGAAGCAAATGCAACTTAATTTGAAGGTCTAACATGGACAAGAAGATGTTTGTACATCAACTACAAATAATGAAGAGAAAAATACTCTTATAATACCTGTTTCATCTTTTTTTGTGAACATTTTTTATTTTTGCATCCAAAATTGATTTTCCTTTGACCAAATTTTTGCCTGCTATTATGTTCACGAGTATAAACATACCTATACTAAAATCTGAACGAAAATTTAAAAGTGAAGGTTCTCTTGGCTATAGATGTTTTAAAATTAACAGACCATTTTCGTATCCACAGGGACATAAATTTAAAAATGATCGCTCAGCAGAAAAGAGTTTACCCAGGTAATGATCGATTTGGGATGTTTAAATTAAGTATTCGCGAAGATTTGTATCCGCTTCAGTTTGCATGAATTTTGAAATGCAAATAATTTTAAATTGGTTCTTTACTGTCCGGTCAGGGAGGAAACCGAATCTCGTGCGCATTTTGGTGGGAATTTTTTTTTTGTGATTGAAATTCATGAGGATGAAGCTTTGCTTGGGAGTAGTTTTTGTAATCCTGTCGCTTGGAAACCATTTTGAAAAATGGCGCAAAATCTGTAGTCCAGTAAGGAGAGACCTTATTTTTAACAAATTTGTAATTTGTTTTTGACATGCTAAGAAAGTGATTTATTTCAAGAATCATTTTTGTAATCCTGTCACTTTTCAAAAATGGCGCCCAATCTGCGGAAAGTGGTAAAATAAAGAAAAGTCGTTAAATACTATGAAAATGTCCACAATGAAAATAGTGATTAATATCTCTTACAAGATAGGAATTAAGAAGACGCACCTTCGGGTAAAAGTTCAGTGTTGCCACTTTTTGGAAGCATACTTGCTTATGTCTAACGATAGGACTTCCCCTTTTTTTGGTAATTTTTAATAATTTTAACATGAAACAAATTTCGGAAACGCCTCCAGGCGCCCAACTTGTGTTGGAAAAGCATCGGCTGATGTCTCAAAGAGATAAGTGTTAAGTAGACGCACCTTTGAGTTAAATTTCACTGTTGCCACTTTATAGGAATAGATATCTTTTTGTATGCCAAAGGGTGGAACTTCTACTTTTTTGGTAGTTTTTAATTTTATGAACATGAAAATAAGTTGCGAAAACGCCTTCAGATGCAAAACGCGTTTTAGTAAAATAATGGTTGAAATCTTAAATACATAGGTGTTAAGTAAAAGCACCTTCAGTTTAAATGTCAGGGTTGCCACTTTTGGGAGAACTACTTTCCCATATCAGAGGGTGGAAATTCCACTTTTTTTTTATTATATTTAGGGTGAAAAAGATGCAGAAAAGCCTCAAGACAAAAACGTGTGTTGGAAAAAAAATGGTTGATCTGTTAAAAGAAACAGACAGACTATCACCATATTATTCTTACTTTTATCAGTTTATATTCAAGTTTTTCTCATTACTCAGGCTAAATTCATTGCTAATGAATTGTATGATTGTTAACACAATTATGTAATGCATAAAACAACTTGAGCTTTGGCATTTATGTCATAGACCCATATCGGTATGGTACAGACTTTGCTGTATCAAAAGAACCTGGTGTTCCTCAGGGAAATGTATTTGCTCCTATATTATTTTTTAACTTGAGAGACGATATGTTTTAAGGTGGAAATGCAATTATTATTGTCGTACAAAAGCAAACAAAATACCCAGGAAATCATAAAATGCACTATGCACCATTCTCTTGACCTATGTATGTATGGTGTATAATGGGTGTCTTCCCAACTAACAATTTTGCCCCTATAACCATGCAAAGAAGCTCATAATCATTTCTTGCAATCATATAAGCATTTTATAATAGTCTATAGAGTTAAAAAGGTGCACTTTTTAATCTTCCATTGGACCTTTATGGACTGCACCCTAGGCATACCAATACGAGCAATATAGAAACGAAGTAACAGAAACTGACATAGAGATTGTATAATAATTTTACAGGATGACTATAGAAGTGAAAGCTCCGTCGTCATTTCATAAGAGCAATACAGATGATTAAAGAAACATTGGTGTATCGCTTCTATCAAGCTGATATAATTTGCACCAGAAAATATTTATGGAGTCAGTAATGCTCTAATATGGTATTTACTTCCCGTTACAGGGGTAATAGGAGCGCTATAGAAACAAATAACACTTTAATGTCTGAAATGCGAAGCAATTATGTTAGTTGGGTTATTCTTTTTTGTTGGGTTCCTGCAAGCGTTGGAACTTAACTTCGATGAAAGTTAGTTTTTTAATTTGAGTTTTCCTTATTTTCAAACGACTGCGGGAATCTATTTTTTTTTACTTAAATTTTTTAAATCTTCTCCCAAATTGTACTTACGAGATTCAAAAGCTTGTTCATGCATGATTGGCAATTATGCACTTGGTTTATTCACTAAAATAGCCTAAGAACAAAAAAACATTCATCTCATTTTAATGCAACAGCCTCGAAAAAGAAGCACTACTTTTTTCAATCAACCAATCAAATCATTATGGCTTCTCCGTTACATTGGCAAATGTCCTTTTTTCTTACTCAACCTTGTTTCTACGATGAAAGTTTGTCAATTTATTCATAAAAATCTAATTGGCAGCACTGGTAATACATAATATTTAATTTATTTAAATTCTGTGAGCAGATTATATTTCTATTGTCAAAGTTTTGAAAAGTGTTATCTCTGTCCTGGTTCGTTGAATAATTCTTTTCGCGTTTCACCTGATCATATCCAGAGATACTCGTTTAAAATAAAAAATAATTTATCTTTTACGATTTATTTATTTGGAATTATGTTTCTTGCCATGATTTTCTTATAATTATAATTCATTTTGACTTTGAGCTGGTTAATCAATGATGCTGAAATTTTTGTTTATTATTGAAAATATCCTTTATTTTCTTTTATATTTTCGTAATTCAGGCTCTGATTCATGGCAAGAATTAATACTAATGAATTTTTCGAATAGAATATCTTCACAATCTAGTACAAACAACTGATTCAAAATTGATAATATCGATGTTTTTTGACAATCGATATTCACGAACATAAAAATAACGGTGTCAGCTTTTCTTTTAATATTATTTAAGATTTTTGTTATTAAAATAAAAGTTCAATACGTTTTTACAATCGATAATATCGATAACTTTCGATTTTTAGCCAACGATTAATGATAATTAATAAAATCGATAATTTCTATAAATTTTCGGCTTAAATAAAATGTTTAAAACTTTAATCTTGTTCCAAGAAAATTTTAGATAGTTTTTTGTTCAATAATATCGATGATAAAAAGTGACTATTAATATTATCAGTTCTTAGCTCTCGTTGTCTAACCAACACCTAAGCTCCTGTTTGAGCCTGACAATCAATTAAGAGATAACAAGAAGAAGTTAAAAAAATCCGAAATCAGATTAAAGAAAGGATCCTGTGTTAAAAATTATTTTGGCAATACATTACCCAAGTACAAAATTAACAAATGGAAATATCGAATATTTCAACAGCTTAACCAAGTTCGTAAAAAAATCAAAATAAAGACTTTTTTAGGATAACTTTTAAAAATAAGGAACCCCACTAACTCTTTATGTACCATTAAGTTGAAGCGAAACGAGATCGCTTAAAAAGAACTCTTAACTTGATTACATATATCGATATCAGGCATTTAGAAGTTTTTTTTATTCGTTTAACCGTGCGCAAAACAAACTTCCGTAGATTTCCAACAAACGAAAAATTTCAAACAAAAAACAAAATAAATAAAAATAAAAAAAAACTTAAAAATTTAAAACTTTTTCGTGTCCTCAAAAACCCATAGAGCGAAACTATTTAACCAACCACCTAAAACACCCCACCCCCTCCTACCACATCGTCATCAAAATAATGTCAGGAACTCAGGGTCTCATTTTGTTAAATAGTTTGAAAATATTCAACACAAATGAAAACTTTCTCACGTTCAACACGTGTAACAACCAACGAATAATGAAATTGTTTTTCGAAAGACACCGACAAAACGTCACCTGCAGCAGCAGCAGAATAGTGATGGTGGTGTGGTGGATTGGAGGATACAAGGGATATTATTTAATGTGTGAGTGACATTAAGAGTTCAAAAATATAAAGCAAAAATAACAAAAAACAATGTGTTTTTTCTGTTTTTTTTTTTTAAGTAAACTTAAGTTTAACTTTAAATTAGATGAAAACAAACTTTTTCAATTATCACCACCACCACCACTACCATCATCAGCCCAGCAAATCCAACCAAATACGCACACGAAAGGACGACAACACAACACAAAGCATCGCAATCGCACACATTAGGGAAACGAAGCCATCTCATTACTTGTATATTCAGTCGAACTGTCTATCTATTTGTGCGTGGAAAAGTTCTCGATTGATGGCAAGATACTTCAATCGCAAAGCTTTATTTTTTATTTTCACAAAAACCCATCATCAACCAACCCTCTACCACTCACTACTCACGAACCTACCACCACCGCTCTGAACGAGTGCGTGTTTGTAAAGAGTGTGTTTTCTGATATTTATACCCTACTTACAGTTGATAGATACATATTGCTGTTAGATACTCTTCTTATAGAGCAACTGAATCATCGAGACAACCAGCACTTACGTATGTCGAGCCATCGTCGTCCCTCTGTCAAATGTCCGAGCCTTCCTGCGAATCGCCTACATAACCCTCGTCGGGACTGTCTGCTAGCGGTCCTGTCAAATGACGTAATTTCGATGACTCCTGCTGTTGTTGGCCGGGTGGCATGGAGATCTCCTCGTCACCCTCCGGGATTGACGAGGTCTCCATGTCGGTTGTTTGGGCACCCACGCATCGCTTCTTCACCTCGAACGTTGAGGTCGCCGTGCTGCTTGTGTTCGTTTGCGTGTGACTTGAGGTCACTGGTACCTGATTGATAGCGGTGCCGCTAACGCTGGGTCCTGCTGCAGCTACTATTGGACCTGTTCCGGCAGCAGGAGAGTTCGACAGTTGTTGCTTTTGCTGATGCTGCTGTGTTGGTGGCGGCGACGAAACAATTGACTGCGGTTGTTGTAAGGGTGGCATTGCCGAAGCTGCCATAGCTCCGGGCGGATATCGGATTGGTTGAGCATGATAGCCAGGCAGGCATGGTGGCCACTGCTGGAAGCCTGAACTCGTTGTGCAAATGGTGGCTGCTGTTGATGCCAACATCGGCGGCTGCTGCTGGTCGCCATAATCAGCCTTGTATCCCTCTGGGGGGGATGGGTATTGCACAATTGGATGCACCGGATATCCCTCGGCCGTGAAGCGAACGTGTGGTAGGTGGTATTTCTCATAAGTTGGTGTTCCGGTGCGTTGAAGGAATTCCGCTTCCAAGCTATATCGGGTCCCTGGATTAGCTGCTGATGCAGCGAACTGCTGCTGCTTATGGGCCCTGTTGTGTGGCAGTGTGCGATAAAAGTGCTGTTGCTGATTGGATTGGACCGCCTGTTGTTGCTGCTGCAAGTGATTGTTACTGAAGTCATAGGCGAAACCGTCTTGTCCCAGGAAGCACACAGGATTCAAGTGTACATCCACCTGGTGCTGGTTGCCACCCATTCCATTCGAGCTGTTGTTGTTCAATGCCTTTAGATGCAGTCCCCGAGGAATTGTTGACATGGCAGCGGTAAAACGGGCATGAGCCACACCACTGCTCGGTCGAATAATTTGAGAGCCAAATTGATTCGATAGTTGGTAGCAATTGTCAAACGCACCACCACCCACACCCCCAGGGGGTATGCTACATGGTCCGGAACAATCGCTATTCACCTCATACTCTGCCCCACAATCGGAGGCCGAGGTTTTCATTTTATTCTTTCCACTCTCGGCATCGTTGACCAGGTCCGGATTCTTTTCCTGGTAATTGCGCACCGACGATGGTGGCGAACAATATGCTATGCTGCCGCTTATCATCCCCAAAGGATGTCTGCCATCGTTGCTGCCGCCGATTAAAGGTGGAGTTGGTGCACCACTCGACGTCAATTGCATGCTGCCGTTGTCCATGATGTGATGGGCCACAGGAGCGTACATCATCAGATTCTGTTTCATCTGGCCACCTAGAACGATACCATTCTCTTTGACCATCTTTGGCGAGGACAACTCTTCCTCGCCGTTGATTATCGACGAGCACTTCATCATGCCATTGTCGTTTGTGGTTGTGGTCTCCTGGGGCTTGTTTTTCATCTTTGGCTTCTTCTTCTGCCGGCATTTGATCACAACCGTACACAGAAGGACAACGAATATAACAGATGCTCCCAGACTGCTGGCAATGATGTAGTTCATGTAGTCCCGTGGAAAGGATACCTCCTTCACCACCGGCGGCTCCTTGATAATCACTCTCAGCGTGTAATTGCTGAAAGTAGTGCCGGCAATGTTTTGGCCAACACACGAGAATGTTCCATTATCTTCGGGGCCGACATTGTATATGAAGACTTCACTGCGTTTCTCCTCGCCACCAGATTCGTCTATGTAATAGAACATGTGTAGGTTGTCTAGCAAGCTGTCATTGGTCATTACTTGCCCGTTGAAGAGCCAAAGCACTCTGGGCTCGGGGAGTGCCCTTACCACGCACATGATTGATATGTTGCGTCCTTCCGAGATTTCGGTGTACGTTGATTTGGGAGTCACCTCTGGCAAACAGGCTAGGTCGTCTTTTTTCAGAGCTTTTATCACCTGGCCCTTCAGTCGAGGTGGCTCGACGCACTTGGGTTCCTCTGTTTGCGGTGTATTGTAGTTCACCAGCCAGGCATGCATGTCAATCAGCCTGCAGTCGCACGTCCATCGGTTGCTCTGCAAACTAACCCCATGCAGGGATTTGGGCAGTATATGGCTTCCTTGGATAAATCCGATACGATTACCATCCAAACGCAGCCACTCCAGATTGTCCATTCCAATAAAGGCTTCGTTTTCGATTCGTTCCACCTGGCAGTTGCTAAGCTCGAGTGTGGTTAGGAACGATAAGTGTCGGAATGCTGATGTTTTCAATTCTCGAATAGGATTTCCACTGAGAGACAATCTCATCAAGGAGGTGTAGTCTTGGAATGTCTCACTGGGAACGTGCTGCAGGGAATTATCCGACAAATCCAGCTCGACGAGATTGGATAATCCTCGAAATGCTTTCTCATGAATTCGTATTAGTTGATTGCGTGACAGATAAATCTTCTGCAGATTAAGCAGGTCCATCCTGAGGAATCGTTCACTCTGCAGCACTTGCAAACTGTTTCCGGAAAAGTTCAGCACCTGTGTGCCTGGATCCATGCCCTCGGGTATGGCTGCAAGCTGCTGGCTGCCACACTCTACCGTTTGCTTACCGCCTTTCCATTTGCAGATACACACGTCTGACGGGCAGGCGAGTATCAATTTATCATCCAACTTGGTGACAAGTGTCAGGAGGACCACTATCAGCCATGAGTAGCCAGGTCGTCGTCGTTGCTGCTTGATCTCACGCCAGCCAGGATGACAAATCATTTTCTGTTTGTTTTTTATTTTTTTTTCTATTTTTTTGTACTCCTGTTGCTACTTTCTCAAAAACCAAAATAAAGGTAAATGTTATGTCTTGGAAGTTGTCGCTATCTTTATCTCTCTCTTTCTCTCCTAAGAAGGCACAATGATGACACTCTCTGCTAAACAAACTCCCTGATTCAAATCCTAGAATTGATGAAGCAGAATATTGTATTCGCTGTCACCACGACCAGCTTTTCGCATGTCGCTTCTCCACCTGGTGGCGTCGATGCGTATGACATTTGAACCTCCGTGCGCCTTAGTGTCAAATTATGATGGAAGGACTTTGCATTAAAATGTACAATTGCATCATCTCCTCTTTGGAAGAAGATTGAGGCGATTATGTTGCGACATTCGCTGAATGCGGGCTGAAATGGGGCTGTCGTTGTCCTCGTCTAGGGAAATCACGTCGTTTACCGTTGTCGTCGTCGTTTCGTCTTTTTGCTAATGGCGTTGTCTTACTTTTCCCGAACTGTCACTCAGTCTGGCATTTCACTTTGGATACTCCATTAACGCAGCTATCACAACAGAGTCTTCAGCTTTAGGATATATCCAGACTACGTGGGAGTGAAGAAGATTCCTGCAAAGAAAATAAAAAGGAAAAAAATTGTAGTTTTTTTTTGTTGCTTTATTCTATTTTTAAGAAAGAAAATGGTTAAACAAAAAGAATCCGGCTGATTACGACAGCAGCAGGGCATAACAAAAGAATCTCAACACCATACCGACCGGGTCGAATGCACAAGCAAAAGGTGAGAACAAAAGAAATATATAGAAGTTGGAAGGCACTAGGATAATAAATTCGCCCCAATGCATCTCTTTCTGTTTCTTTTGCTTGCTTCTTTTTTTGTGTATTTCTTTTATTTTTAAGTGTCGGAAAGAATTTTTAATTATACCTCGGGAGTTAATAGCTTAAGGGTACTTAGAAATAGTTCACTTTGACTGAAAGAAAAAGTTTGGTTATATAAAGTTATCAACTTAAAAAAAAAGACAGAGAGGAAGCAGATTCAGTTGTTGTTAATTCTGGTTAATTCTATGACCTCTTTTTTTAAATGTAAGAAACACATTGTAGTGAGCATTACTAAAGGATACGGTTTTAAACTCTAATTAAGAAACAAACGAAGGAATGAGAAACAGAATTGCATTATTAATTTTCAGGGATATTCGCAAAAAAAAGTATGACATCTGAAAGTCCACTAAATCGTCACTTAAGGGCATACTTAGCTCAGTAATTGGTGACTTATAGATTTGTTTAATGAATTTTTGTAGTTATTTTTAAAGCGATTTTTTGCACATCTTTTTTGGGATATTCGCAAAAAAAAAAAACTCTTCCCGAAAGGTAATTCAATGTTCATAAGAGATCAGCTACCTAGTTTCAGTAATTGCTTAGCCATAGACTTTGTTTTACAAACATTTTAAATCTTTAAAAAATAAAATAAATTGGGTGGCGCAACAGCTCGAGGAGAACCAGGGCCGAGTGACTTACAACTCACAACCATTCCTGTGTGCGTGTTTGTTGGGCAGGAATGGAGGGGACCTACAGTTTTTTGCCGAGTCCGAACGGCTAAATGAGAAGCACTTTTTCATGACAAGTATACTCTTGGAGGATTTGTCAGTTCCTCGCAAGAGGCAGTACCTCGAATAAAACATTTCTGTTTTTAGGTGGCACGGCTGGGAATCGAACCCACACCTTCGGCATGACAGTCCAACGCACTAACCATCAAGCCACGAGGTTTAAATCTTTATGGTGCCTTATTTGTGGGATTTTCGCAAAAGCGGTATACTTCATGAATACTCACTCAATCGTTATAAACTAGTCAACTTTAATCTATGTAATTATCCAGCGATAGATTTTTTTATTTACTTTTTAAAAAATTCCAAGATTACCTATACCGCTTTTTTGGACCCTATTTTTGGGATTTTCGCCAAACAAGTTGCCTGAAAGGTCGTTAGATGGCAATAAATAGTCGTACTGATTACACAATTTATTTTGTTTTATGAATTTTGAAAGTTTTTTTCAAGGTCTTTTTGTTATCTCATTTGTAATCTCATTTGTGGGATATTCGGAAGAGTGATGTTCCATTTGAAAGGCTTTAACTTAATCGTTATTAAAGGCCAATGCTAGTCCCAGTATTTGTCAAGCGATTGATTTTTTTTAAAGAAGACTCCAAGGTCATCGAAATTTGCTGCATCTTATTTTTGGGATATTCGCAAAAATTTTAATGTCTCAGACGTCATGAAATGGCCAAATAATGTCAGATTTATTCAGAAATTGCTCAACCATAGATTTTGTTTATGAATTTCTTTAGTTTTTTTTCAAGCTCGCGAGTGATTTTTGGTAGGAACCTCGTAGTGGGATATTCGCAAAAAAAAAATGATAAAAGTCCACTAAATCGAGATAAAAAATCAATACTAGTCTCAATAATTGGTCAGTGAGAGATTTGTTAAGTGAATCTTAAAATCAATAATTTGTGGGATATTCGCAAAAGAGGTGTACCATCTGAATGGAATATTCGCAAAATAAGGGCCAATGTACTAGTCTCATTACTTGTCAAGTGATAGATTTGCTTAAAAGAATTTTTAAAGTTTTTCCAAGGTCATTGCAATTTTGTTGCATCCCATTTTTGGGATATTCGCAAGAAAGTAAGTTTTTCCAAGGTCATTGGAATTTTGTTGCATCCCATTTCAGGGATATTCGCAAGTAAATTTTATCTTTCAAATGTCATGAAATGGTCAAATGAGGAAATATTTATTCAGTTATTGCTTAGTCATAGATAGTGATTTATAAATTTCTTAAGTTTTTCTTTATAGCTCACGAGTGGATTTTGTTAGGTATCAATCTCGTTAGTGGGATATTCGCAAAAAAAAATCTTTGGCATTTCACTAAATCGTCATAAAAAGCAACACTAGTTTCAGTAATTGATCAGTGAGAGATTTTTTTTATGAATCTGAAAAATGTTCTCTTTTTACTATCTCATTTTTGGGATATTCGCAGAAGAGCAAGAGCTGTACAATCTGATAAGCCACTTGATTGCCATTAAAGGTCAAAACTTGACCTAATATTTGGTAAGCGTTAGAATTTTTTTTTGGGGAATTTTATAAAAATTCACATAAACATAGCAGTTTGTTGCATCATCAAACATTTTCGTTTAATGAATTTCTTAAATGCTTTTTCTAGGACACGAGGAACTTTCGGCTCCCTTGATAGTGGGATATTCGCAAAATAAGAGCAATATCTAAAACTTAAATAAATCATCCCTGAAAGTCAACACTGGTCTCAGAAATTGGCAATAAAATGATATGTTATTTCAATAATTGCACAGCAGTAAATTTATTTTTTTGAATTTTTGTTTTTTGACGCATCATGAGCAATTTTCAATATATTTTTTGTGGGATATTCGCAAGACACGTATGAAAGGCCTCTTAATAATCTAAAAAGGTTAACACTAGTCTCAATAATTTTAGATAATTTTTTTGAATTACTAAGTTTTTTCAAGATGAATCCGTTTTTTTGCATCTAATCTTTGGGATATTCGCAAAAAAAGTATATTTTGACCACTAAAGATCAAATAGTTTCACTAATAGCTCAGCCATACATTTTATTTTGAATCTATAAAATTTTTTTCAATGTCACGAGTTATTTTTGATACTTCCTTTGTGGGATATTCGCAAAATACGTATAAATCATCATATAAGGTCGACAATAGGATCAGCAACTTTATAAGTGACAGATTTTTGTAAATTATCTAAATTTAAAGTTACCCCAAGATCAAAAGAATTTTTTTTAAATCTCATTTTTGGGATATTCGCAAAAATAGGTATATTTTCTGTCATTTTATGGCCATACTTTTAGTAAGTGGTCAATGGTCATCCATGGATTTTTTTTTGACAAATTTTGTAAGTCTGTGATACTATTATGAACTATGATTTACTGACCTTTCAGATGATACACTATTTTTTCGAATATCCCACAAATGAAGTGGATACCAAAAATGGCTCATGACCATTTAAAATTTTAGTCTTTATATTATGATCACTTGAGATCAAATAGTTTGCTCAACCATAAACTTTTTTTTTTATGAATAGGTATATGAAACTTTGTTCAAGGTCACAAGTTATTTTTGGTACTTCATTCGCGACAATAGCATCAGCCACTTTATTAGTGATTTATTTTTTTTAATTAAAATTTTAAGTTATTTCAAGATCAAAAGATTTTTTTTTAATCTAATTTTTGGGATATTCGCAAAAATAGGTATATTTTCTGTCATTTTATGGCCATTCTTTACTTTACCACTTATTAGTGGTCACCCATGGATCTTTTTTTACAATTTTCTTAAGTCTGTGGTAATATTATTGTGATTTACTTGTTTTTCTGATGGTACACTTTTTTAAGCGAATATCCCACAAATGAAGTAGATACCAAAAATAGCTCGTGACCATTTAAAATTTTAGTCATTGATTTAAAATCTAAAAAATATGGCTGACCAATTTCTGAAACTAGTAAGCCTATTTTAATCAGTTCTTTGACTTTTTTGCGAATATCCCACATATGGGGTACTAAGATCCCAGAGTCCAAAAATTCGATTTTTTTGAAGCAGTTATATTCTGTTGATTGGTAGGTATATCATTATACATATGTTTCTTCCAAAGAAGGCAGACTTTTTTTTACAAATTTTGAATTTGAAGTTGAATTTTAAATCTTTAAAAATGATTTTTTATTAAATTTATCATTTTGAAACCTACATTTTGTTTTAAAAAGATTTTAAAAAGCATAATAGGAACTAGATTCAATAAAATTGGGTTACACTATCAACAAAAATGCAAATATGTATTTGAAAAGGTTTAATTCGGGTAAAGACAGAAACAATTTTTGAGTTATTTGTACTCTAAAAGCTAATTGTTAAGAATAAAATAATTTAAATTAGTTAAAAATTCTGGAAGAGTTAAGCAAAAAAAATAGTCCTTAACTATTCATGGACTACGTTGCTAGTTTGTAGTTTTGTTTTCATCTTTTAACTAATTTTTCGTTTTCATAATTTAAAAATTATGTGTCGGGAGTCATTTTGTTAGAGCCCATTTGGCAGAGTTTCATTTTAGTATCGTGGCAGTGAAAACCTATAATTTTTTAAATTAATTTTGAAGACAAAATCTCCACGGCCTTTTTTCATTATAGTCTTAATTCCATATACCCTATGGAGTATTCATATTATATGAAACTTTTTCTTTCACCTTAAATTCGTTTTTAAATTTCTTTAAAGAAAATTGAAAACAAGGGAAAACGGATTGAACTTATTTCACGAATCATTAAACTCTTAGGAAACAAAATAATAAACAAACAAAAAAAAAACTCAAAAAACCAAGCCCCACTGAGAACTTAATGACGATGAACTTATGTATAGCATTTATACGCACTCACTTACACCTCCTTCCGAAGACTTTTGACTAGGTAGGTATTCCTGGGATAAAGCACATTAGGATGTAGGTTAGGTGCCTCTGATGTATTAAGCATTAATCATTGATTTATCTTAGGAACACCATCTACATGCGGTCGTGCGTCGGCAATGGTGATGGCGTATGGGATTGGTGTTGCCCTAGCGTGTATGTAGAAATTTACGATTAAAAATTCAAAAGTAGGTATAGCTGAAGTAAGTACATAAATTGTATACAAAACGAACGAAAATTGTGTGCCCAGAACAAGAATAGCAAGAGATTTATATCACGCTAAAGATGGAGGAAAATGCTCACGATATATGATTGTATTAATGTATAGAGTTGCTGAGAAGTAGGATGTGTGTTGTCCTGATGGGCTATAATATGGGTCGTGTTCACGTTATTGTTGAATGGTGGTAATGCATGTTCATAGTGAGGTTAAGGGCCCCATTGGTGCTGGGTATTATGTTTTTGGCATTTATATGACTGCTTCGTTGAAAATTTAAATTTTTGATTTTGAGTGCGTGATTGTACGTACACAACACACAGGTGAAATTTAGGGTTTTCCTTTGAAAGTAGGTGAATCGCTATTGTTGACACGTAGATATTTCTGTTGATAAGGATATTTTGCTTTCTCTGACTTTTTTGTGGCTTCCTATCCATGCGGATTGTTCCCATGGGTGAAATAAGTTGAAACAAAAACTAATGTGTGATTTATTATTATAGCGCAAGAACATTAAGAAGTTATTTGGTACCGAACATGTATTCTTAAACGAAATGATTCAAATTTCCATTCACATATTAAGAAGCAACAAAAATTAATGGTACGTACCAGCGGCGTAGCTACCCAGGGGCAAACTGGGGCGGCGCCCCAGGGCCCCGAAGGTTTGGGGGCCCCAGAGACAGCCTGACGAAACAATTTTTCAAAGCGAAAATAAAAGTTCTTCTTATCTTTAAGAATGTTTTGGCTCAGTTTGTTTTGAATATTATGGGTCAGTTACAAGACTTTTGGATAAAGTCTTGGATAGCATATCCGGACCTTTTTTGCCAGATAAATTTCTACTTTTGGCTCAAATATCTCTGACAATAATATCCAACAGAAACTGATAAAATCTTAGATAGCCTATCTGCCGGTCCAAGGAGCTGTTAAAGCTTTTATCTAGATGATGGCTAACTGCTATGAATTTCATTTTTGACTTTGCTTTTGGTACTCTGTAATACGGCCGAGATTAGTTATTCTAGCAGATTATAAATAGTAAAAATGTCAGAATTGAGTCTGATTCCCTCCGCAGCTCATTCATCGGATTCCGATGTAGGGGTGATAATTATTAATTATGTACATACATATGTGAAGAAAATGGCTTTTGATTTTATAACATTAGATTTCACGTCGCTCAAGAAAACAATCTTATTTATTTGGGTTTGTTTTTGGCGTTTCTTTCTGTGATTTGTATATAGGAATTAAGGTATAATAATAACACTGGTCTACAAAAATCAACGTTTTTTTTCGCCTTCAAGTAATTTTTTAAGATAGATTTGACTTTTTAAAATCTAAATCTGGTTTCAGAAAAATTCTATCACGTCCAGTTTTTTTTAAATGATTTTTGAAAAATATGATTGATTTGTAAAAAAGAGCCCTCTAAGACTTGGTTGACCTGGTAAAAAAAAACTATTGGGCGTATTCTGCTCAAATTTGGAGGACTTACTCCACATAATATAAGCTTTCACATAAAACCAGATTTGTCATCATCCATCAACCGTTATTAAAAAAAAAAACAACAGAAATTTGAAATTTCGTAGTTTTTATGATTTACGCTGTAAAAAACATATTTTTTTGGGAAATAATAGAATTTCCCTATATAAGTATATTAAATAAATTTTAATAAAAGACTTTAAAAAAAGAAACCACTAAGCGTTTTAAAATCCCAAATACTTTTTTCTCATTAGTATATTTCACTGAGTGTTCTGTTTAAAAAACTGGTAAAATATTTTACAATATAAAAAACACACCGATTCTACCAAATGACACCTTAAAAAAGTAGTTTTAAAAAATAAAATAAATTCAAAAATATAATAAACAATTTACTATAACTTTTTTTTCCATTATTTTGAAGCTTTTTTCTTTTCATATTTTCCATTGTCTGACGAAAAATTGAACAGCAAAAATCTGCCAGCGTTGCTTCTGACCAGGTCCTGTTATTATTTTGTCTGAATTTATTTTTTTTTTCTCAAAAACTACTATACTTCAGTTTAAAATACCATCTCAAAATAGAAACAAAAAAGGAATTTCAAATGTTTCAAAGGGGGTAGGGGCATCTCACAAAATTTGAGCAAAATCTGAGATGTGCTTGATGCTTTTTTGATAGACGTTTTCATATGGAATGACTCAAAAATAAAATTTTTGGGGCTAAAATTTTTTGTCGATCTTTTATCAAAATATTTTTACGGCCAAACTGAACTTTTAAATCAAGATCACTCAAATACATATATTGGCTCAGTAACGATTTTTGAAACATTCCACTAACTTTTCTGTTCTTACCACCAATTTTTTGCTATTGTAACCAAACTGCATGCTAAGCTTTAAAAATTATATCCCTAAGAAATATCTTAGGCTGACAGTTTTTGTTAAAAATTCCTATAACATTACATACCTCTTCTAAAATTTCTCATTTTTTTTGTTAATCAAAAACCAAACCAATTTTTGTTAAGGGGCCCCATTTTATTTTCTGCCCCAGGGCCCTCGCCCATCTAGCTACGCTACTGGTACGTACCTACTATATAGAAATGACTTTTCACTAATGCTTGACTTTAATAAATTAAATGATTCAATACAATAATTAAATACAAAATCATGTCGCAATAACATTTTAATTGTTTTCACGTAGGTATATGCACTTTTGTTTAACAATTCTTTGAATAAACTTTTCATTACAAAACACTCATAACAAGAAAGAATTTTTTTGTATTTTTGAACTTTATTGTAACCGAGATATACTGTTTCTCTATTTTAAAACAACAATAGAAAAACTAAGCTTCCTCATCAAGTATTGGTGAATGTTCATTCAAGTTTGACATGATGATGACTCACAAGCAGAAAAGTGTCGTCGTGTCACCCTGATATGTTTTAGTATGATACGATTTATTTTTTAAAGTGTCAAATGGATAAATGTATTGCTGCTGCTATAGGTCATCCAATTCCTGACCCCATAAATATCCATATCTAACACATAATATAGTTTGCTATCTCGTCTATTTGATGTCATAGTATAAAATTTATGTTGACTTGCATGGTGTTGTGAGCACACACACACACACATACACACACACATATCTACATACAATAAATTGCATGTGAAAATGTGACAGCGCAAACAAAAAATAATGTTTACGACTTTATATTTTCCATTTAGAGAGCTCGCTTCATGTAATATAGTTTCGGACATCATAAAGTTCTTACACTTCGCAGGCACACAACATCATGGATTATAATGTCAACCCTTCTATATGCACATTTTGTATATTCACATTTCCACATTGTTTATTCCGTCTCCTTGTATGTCCTAGTCTGCCCCCACCCACCATCATCATTCAACCCCTTTATAATGTCCTTGTTGAACTAAATGTGTTTCTATATGGATTTGCATGATTACTTTGTCATTATTCTGATTTTGATTCTGATTGAACATAAACAAGGACAACCAACATCCGACATAAACGACAACCGACAACAGGATACAACGGCAATCAAGCAATATATACGACTAGACTTCATAGACTATGCAAACAACACTTTCAATAAAAACACACTCTACATATACACAAACATCCATCATAGTATAGGTAGGTAGTACAATTTGCCCCTCAATTCAGGTGAATAATTGATTTGTATATTTTCTATAAATCAACTCTTCGAGTGCCATTTGAGTATTGCCGAATGTGATTGATGATTGGAGTTATGTTTGTGATGTCTTCAAGGATTTTTCACTTTTGCAAACGCAATCGGTTTGAAGTGGAAATCATATTTTGATGTTGGGAAATTAGACTGATTGATGAATATATTTTTTTTTGCTTGCAATTTCAATCATCAAATCAGGGGATTATGTGGCGACGAGAGACGAGTTAAAAAGGACATCCTTTAACATCGATGGAAAAAAATCTTTGAGCAAACAAAAAAAAACAACAATTTATTATTAGATGATCGAAAACAGATTTTACGAGTATATTGATTTTCTTAAAGGTTGAATAGGAAAAGATATATTTTTTGTTTGTAGAAGATTTAATAAAGTCATATTTTTTGTGTGTAAGTTTTAGCAACTTCTTACTTCTTCAAGGGCTTAGGACCACCATTAGGGTGGGTCAAGAAGAATCCACTTAACTTTGGTTTTCTTTGTGAGAAAAATGGAAAATAAGATAATCAACCTTATTATGATTTTCACGTGAACAACATTCCACCCGGGAAAATTGACATTTCACTGTTCGCCTATTGTGACTTTCACCTGAAAAATAAAAATTCCTCTTTTCGGGCGGAATGTATCGAAATGAAGATATTAAGCTATAATCACTTATTTTTTGAAGGTGAACAAAAAATGGCCCTTTACGCAAGTTTTTTTGTTTATTTTAAGTCAAGAGAAGTTTGGGTGAAATTCAAAAGTTGAACAAAATAAGAAAACTCAAAATAGCTTTTTTAAAAATTCTGGGGGAACAAAAATTTTTCAGGTGAAATGCTTTCCGGGCGAAACTCATAATAAGACTGAATATGAATATAAAAATACAAAAAACAAAATAAAATAATTATTTTTCGTAATTTCAATTTTCAAAAACAAAAACAAGAGATATTAATCCATCCGGTTATAAGTGTTCGAGCCCCAAATACAATTACATATTTTTTTTTAGATGTATAGAGCTTTGAAATGGGATGAAACAAAGATGATTTTTTTAACTTGACATGAAATTTACTTTATTCGAAAGATTATTATAATTTAAATATGATTTCTGGCATATGACCGCCACGGCTGACTCGTACGTAGTCTAATCTAGAGGTTCAATTTTCGATGACTTTTTCCAACATTTGTGCCTTTGTGGCCGTATATAAAGGGTGATTTTTTAAGAGGTTTAGAACTTTAAAAAAAAAAAAACACAAAAAATTCGAAAAAATGAATGAAATATTTATTTGAATCGATAGTTTGAACCTTGCAATTTAATGTTTAAA
This sequence comes from Dasysyrphus tricinctus, assembly GCA_963921185.1. Classification (NCBI taxonomy): domain Eukaryota; kingdom Metazoa; phylum Arthropoda; class Insecta; order Diptera; family Syrphidae; genus Dasysyrphus; species Dasysyrphus tricinctus. The sequence continues at coordinate 238,046,880 of OY992531.1, read as the reverse complement.
GATAGTTTCATGCAAATGTTGACCGCGGCTGCGTCTCAGGTAGCCCATCCGCTGAGTCCAATTTTGGCATACTCTTTCACACATATCGGCCGGTATCTCACGAATGAATGCATGGATGTTGGCTTCCAGTGCGTCAATCGAAGCGGGCTTGTCCCTATAGACATTAGCCTTGACATACCCCCACAAAAAATAATCTAATGGTGTCAAATCGCACGATCTAGGCGGCCAATTGACCGGCCCGAAACGTGAAATTAACTGTTCACCAAACTCGCCTCGCAATTGCGCCATTGTTTCGCGTGCTGTGTGGCATGTGGCACCGTCTTGTTGAAACCACATATCATGCAAGTCAAGAACTTCCATTTCGGGCAAAAAAAAGTTTGTTATCATCGCTCGGTAGCGTTCACCATTGACAGTAACGCTGCGATTCGCATCATCTTTGAAGAAATATGGCCCAATAATGCCGCCGGCCCATAAACCGCACCAAACAGTGGCTTTTTCGGGATGCATTGGTAGCTGTTGCAATGCTTCTGGCTGATCTTCACTCCAAATGCGGGAATTATGCTTATTTACGTACCCATTCAACCAAAAATGAGCCTCATCGCTGAACACAATTTTTCGATAAAAAAGCGGATCCTCGGCCAGCTTTCCAAGAGCCCATTTTGATAGTAAAATTCAATAATTTGCAAGCGTTGTTCATTTGTAAGACGATCCATGGTTAAATTGCAAACCAAACTGAAACTGTTTGACAGTGACACAAGGTCAGCTGTCAAAACCAGTGTTGCCAAAACCAAACCAGCTAAAAAATCACCCGTTATATCGGCAATAACGTGGCGAATGTTGTTCTCCAAGTGGTGAATAGTTTCGGGCTTATCGGTGTAGACTAGCGACTTCACATATATCCCCACAGAAAATAGTTAAGCGGCGTTTAATCACACGATCTTGGGGTCCAATTCACGGGTCCGTAACGTGGTGCGGTTACCAAACGTTTCCTTTAATAAACCACTTGTGGCACGAGCTGTGTGACATGTCGCGCCATCTCGTTGAAATCACAGCTCCTGCACATTATAATTGTTCAATTGATGAACGAAAAAGACAGTAATTCTGGCTCTATAGCGGTCACCATTGACTGTAACGTTTTGGCCAGCATCGTTTTTAATAGAAGTGCGGACCAATTATTCCACCATACCATAAAGCACACCAAACAGTCAGTTTTTGTGGATGTAACGGTGTCTCTAGATACACTTGAGGATTATCATCACTGTAAATATTGCAGTTTTGTTTATTGACGTATCCATCCAACCAAAAGTGAGCTTCATTGCTAAGCAAAATTCGCGCGATACGTATTTCGAACAGAACCATGATTTTGAAAATAAATTTGCTCAATTTGGAAGCGTAGTTCAGGCGTCAGTCTATTCATGTTGAAATGCCAAACCAAACTAAAAATAAATCACTTGACAGCTGACAAAATGGCCACCAGTTAAAATAGTGTTGCCAATTTAAAGTTCTATACCTCTAAAAAATACATATTCGATTTTTTATCTTCAAATAAAGGCCTGATAAAAGCCCAGTGTCAACTTAAAAAAATAACAAATGATTAATTTAATATCTGGTAACTTATTTCGTAAATCGATTATCACCCACGATATCTAACGTTTTGACGATAGTCTTGCATTCCGTAAAACTGAAAATGACTGACTATCATTTTGAAAATCAAATCCCTATTTTCTTCATGTAAGTCGATAATTTTGTCAAAACGCTATCTTCAAAACGATAGCGTTCAAACAAAGCTAAATAGGTATCGTTTTGCATTAGTTTTCATGTTTATGTTTGTGTGCGACTTTAACTGAATGACCGAGCAGCCACTGTGATTTGACATCATATCTTTTGTCTCTTTTTTGTTGCACTAAGGAAAAAAAAAACAACGCAGATTGTCATTTATGGCAGCCAATATGACATTTCATCCACAGTTTGAGAATACCAAACGCTCCCAAATTGCATTCTGAAAAAAAAAAACGATAGACGAGACGATAATGGTTGCGTTACGTGAAACAAATCATTCACGATCACGCAGACGATTATCGTTTCAACTATTATCATTTTGAAAATTACGGAATGACCCCTCCATTTTTTTTGGCAAAATTATTAATTAAACTTTCATAGTTGAAAATGATTTTAATTTTTCAATTTTCAACAAAATTGATAAGTCCCATTATAGCCTATTGAATAGACCGGAAAATGAGGGGTATAAAGGAACAATTACGTGCAAGGGTTTTTCTTATTGAATATGTTTGTTTGGCCCATAAGCATGCTTAAAACCGAAAATGCTACTAAATTCACCCATGCGTTTCTGAGAGAATGGTCACACTGGCCACTTTTCAATATTTTTGGTGTAACTTGAAAACTAAGCCGAATTTGACAAATTTACATATAATACTTTTTGTTCAAAATTAATTTTTCTATTGAAATGGATAGTTCAAAAAATTTTATTAAAAAATTTAAGCAGGAAAAGTTAACAAAAACCAACCTAAAAAAAATCAAAAAATCAAGGATATCTTAATTTTTTAATAAATTGAGCATAACTTTTTTGAAGCAAAGATAGGGTCAAGACATGCAGAGACAAAATAAAGTAGAGACTAAATGCCTTAATATGGCATGTTCAAAAATTAATATTTGTTCAAAATTGACAGAGATATTCCCATTCAAACCTTATCATTTCTTATAATTTTTCTCAGTTTTGGCCCGAAATTCCCTTTTTCGGTACAATATGGCAAATTTCACTTTCGTAAAAATGTTCGAAACCAAATTTTTGTTATAATGACATTAGAACTATACAAAATTTATAAAAAGGATGTAAGTTCGCAATTTCGTTTTTCGGCTGTTTTTAAATGCTTTCAGACCTACAGACCGAATGGCTGGTCCGATTAACATAAGATTTGGAACTAGGTGCTAGGAACTTTAATTTTGTCATAAACTACCAAAAAAAATAGGCTTTCGGGCAAAAACTGCGAAAAATGATAAGAAATGGTAAAGTTTTAATGACTATATCTCTGTCAATTTTCTAATAATATGGCCTTTTAACATGTCATATTAAAGCCGCAAGACTCTAGTTTACTTTGTTCATGCATGTCTTGAGCGTATCTTTGCTCCAAAAATAAAATGCACGACTGGGTCGCACGTACTTGCTCTTATGTTCAAGACACTGTGGGCTTAAGAAAATTGTATATAAAAACATGGAAATTATGAGAGAAAATTAAGAGAAGCATGACATACGACCACAAATAATTATATACAGATGTCTCACCTCCATAGAAAATTCTGTCTTCAAAAATTTTATCAGCCGACAAATCATCAGCCGACAAAATGCTTTTTAAGTGGATTTCATGAGAAGAAGAGAATTTTAAGCCGCCAACTATCCAAGAAGAAAAAGCTTTTTCTAATAAGAAAAGAGATCAATATGGAAAACTCTTTGAATACTCTTCTCATTAACACAAAAACAAATGACAGAAGAATTTCTCTCACAAAAAAAAAATGATAGATACAGGAGAAATTTAGCTTTGTGGGTAGTTATGTAGATTTTCAGATGTTTTTTCTTCTGCGAGGTTGGTTTTAATTACTTTGCTATTCAGATGCAGATCGTGGACACTGGCATTGTGATTTTGAAAAGATAAACAGCTATTTTTATTGCTATTTCAGTTAAAAGTGATTTTCCATTATTCAGTGCATTCATTTATATTTTAAGAACTTTGATTGATTACATACATATGTATATGATTATTTTTGTGAAGGTGGTATTTAATCTTTTCGTTTAATTTTAATTCGTGTATCTTTTTTTTATTAGAGGTAAGTTATAGGTACCTATGTAATACAAAAATTAAAAACAAATTCTTTAAATTAAACAATATCATTATTAGCCTATTGAATAGACGGGAAAATGAGGGGTATAAAGGAACAATTACGTGCAAGGATTTTTATTATTGAATATGATTGTTTGGCCCATAAGCATGCTTAAAACCGAAAATGCTACTAAATTCACCAATGCGTTTCTGAGAATGGTCACACTGGCCACTTTTCAGTATTTTTGGTATAACTCGAAAACTAAGCCGAATTTGACAATTTTACATATAATACTTTTTGTTCAAAATTAAATTTTCTATTGGAATGGATAGTTCAAAAAATTTTACGAAAATATTTAAGCAGGAAAAGTTAACAAAAACCAACCTAAAAAAAATCAAAAAATCAAGGATATCTAAATTTTTTTATAAATTGTGCATAACTTTTTTTGAAGCAAAGATAGGGTCAATACATGCAGAGAAAAAATAAAGTAGAGACTTAAGGCCTTAATATGGTTTGTTCAAAAATTAATATTTGTCCAAAATTGACAGAGATATTCCCATTCAAACCTTATCATTCCTTATAATTTTTCGCCGTTTTGGCCCGAAAGTCCCTTTTTCGGTACAATATGGCAAATTTCAGTTTCGTAAAAATGTTCGAAATAAAAATTTCGATATAATATGACATTAGAACTATAGAGAATTTATAAAAAGGATAAAAGTTCGCAATTTCGTTTTTCGGCTGTTTTTTAATGCTTTCAGACCTACAGACCGATCGGGTGGTCTGATTAACATAAGATTTGGTACTAGTTGCTAGGAACGTTAACTTTGTCATAAAGTACCAAAAAATAGGCTTTCGGTAAAAAACTGTGAAAAGTGATAAGAAATGGTAAAGTTTGAATGGATATATCTCTGTCAATTTTCAAATAATATGGCTTTTTTAACATGTCATATTAAAGCCCTTAAACTCCAGTTCACTTTGTTCATGCATGTCTTGAGCGTAGCTTTGCTCCGAAAAAAGTTAACCGCAATTTATAAAAAAAAATTAAAATCTTGATTTTTCGATTTTTTCATGTTGGTTTTTGTTTACTTTTGCTGCTTAAATTTTTTTAAGAAATTTTCCAAACTATCCATTTCGATAGAAAATTTAATTTTGAACAAAAAGTATTATATGTAAAATTGTCAAATTCGGTTTAGTTTTCGAGTTATACCGAAAATACTTAAAAGTGGCTAGTGTAACCATTCTCTCAGAAACGCATGGGTGAATTTAGTAGCATTTTCGGTTTTAAGCATGCTTATGGGCCAAACAATCATATTCAATAATAAAAACCCTTGCACGTAATTGGTCCTTTTTAAAAGGTCTATTCAATAGGCTATATGTTTTTTACAATCTTTTATTTATAATAGTTGCTTTTTGTCATACCACCCACACTGATGGTGTGCACTTGTGAGTTTGTGCAACAGTGTTTTTGTTGGATTTTTGTTTACTTTTCGAAGACAGTTAAGGCCATTTTTTCCTCACATTGTTTACCTAAGTTATGCTAAAATATAATTAAATAAACGTATGTACCTGTTTATATGTAAATGCAAATATGGTGTTTGGGAGAAACATAATAAACATTTTAAAATTTGCGGCTTTAGGACAGGTTTACAACGAGCTAGAGCCTAAACGCGTGAACCGATTTTCTTCAAATTTGAAGCATGATTTTTCTAGGATTATGTCCATATATATTCCAAAATTGTAGAAAATCGGTGAGCTCGTTCAGGCCCTTACTCGATGTAAGATGGACCCAAAGACGCAAATTCTATAGTTATATTATTATGTTTCTACCAAACACCTCAGAAATACTTTCGACCCCTTTATTTTTACTAAATCTTCAAGGCAAGTGTAAAAGTTTCGTTTGTAAAATTTAGGGGTTTTAATCAAAACTAACGATTGTGGAGAAGTCTAAACAAGTGGTTGTGGTTTTCGGGATGCATGTCGTCCGTCGATGTCTATGTGTTTTATATGCATGTTCGACTGTGTCCAGGTGTAAATCGAGCTAGAGCCAATATATATTAACGGATTTGCACATTTATGTGTTTTACTATACGATAAATTTAGTTATTTTGTTTTAATTATCCATAGAACAGTAGTAGCTCCGGTAGTAGAGGTATGACGATTTTGGGCAGTTAAGCATAGATTTAAAATGTTAACAAATAAATTATTTACATATCTACATATAGTAGGTACAGAGAAAAATAGTACAAAAAGTTTTTCGAATAAAAAAAGATAGTACCTACCATCATGAAATTTGGTGAAAACCTTTCATGTACCATGAGAATGGAAAATCAAAAGAGTCTATACAAATGTTTCACATGGAATAGTGTTTATTTTGAGGGGTAGAAGGGGAGGTGGTGGTGTATCAAACAGAAAAATTAACTTTGGTGCGACCTTAGCATATGACACATGTTTTTAAGGTAGTTTTGAATGCTGCATCAAATGACACCAAAACCAAGTCGGCCTCCGTGAAAGAAGTTTTTGTCATTTTTATGTATGGATGAATATATTTTCTTACTGTTTCTTTTTTAATTTTTTTAAATGGGTACCTACTTCTTAGTAGTTCAAGTAATATGGAAACAGCTTTTAATTGATAGAAAAATTAAAAAGAATTACATTGATAGTAGGTAGCACATTTTAAACACTTTTTATTTCAATTCTATCAAAAAATATTGGTATGCAATATTAGTTCTTTAAAAACCTTTCGCTATCGGCGATAGGTAAGTTTTACTTGTTTTTTTTTAATAAAACTGTGACATTAAAGGATTGGTTACTTCATCAGACAATTTTTATTAAGTTTAATCATAAATCACTGGTATATTTTTGCTTTTTTTCTATTTTATATTTTTTTTAAAAATATTTGAAAAGACAATTCAAAAAATATTTAATCAATTCGAATATGTATTCAAATTCAGAATTATTACAAATATTAACAAAAACTGATCTAAGGGGGGCGATTAAAATTACAAAGATCACGGAAAAAGGAATAACTTTTTTGATATGTACTAGCAAAATTTAAATAAAATTGGTCAAACTGTTTTTCAAAAAGAAAATGGAAAAAACGACGTGAAAAAAATATTTACTTAAGTTCATTAGAAGCGCTATTTACAAAACTAAAAAAAAATGGCTAAGCTATTGAATATACACCTCAGACCTCAAGGAGTTAGGGTGCGTTTATGCTAAAGCTGAGATAAACAATCCGAGCAGCTATGTTAGCAACGATGAACTCCAAGATCGAATCACAGCTTTTATGCTGTGTTCATATTGGAGCTTCGATAGCTGATATTTTCTTAAACAAATTATTTATTTTCTTTTAAATTATTTGATTTCATCATAAAATTTTCAGCAAATCAAATTTGAAGGAAATCGGTTTATCCGTTTAAGCTCTAGCTCAATGTAAAGTGGACGTAAAGACGCAAATTTATAAAAGCAGTTATAATATTTCTACCAAACTACGGATTCTAGGTATATTATTGGTTTCAAATTCAAATTTTGTTATACAGTGTTATTATAGCAGTTTTTCCTACAACATTATTTTTCTATTGTAGATAGGTATACCTACCTACCTAGATATTTGATACCATTTTTGCATCAAACAAAATTAAAAGCACTGGATTTTTGATATTTTTTAATCAAACACTGAATTTGTGAATAATCATCAGTAGGTACCTATGTATGTATAGTCTATAAGTACAACAAATAATTATATACAAATCCATCTGTAAACCCATCTTTGGAATTTAATAAAGTTTATTTATACATACATTATGCCCATTGAAAAATATAAAAAGAATGCGTTACTTATGCACTATGCTTATTAAAAAAATTCCCATACCTAGGTAGGTAGGTACATTGCCTTTCTTTTATTTTTTAGCAGACACACAAATCTTATCAAATCAAATCACACAAAAATTCATCATTATCCGAATCACTCATAGATATTAATTTTCCTAACTTATATCAAGAAAATCTTTAAAAAGGCAAATAAATTCAAATACCTACATACATATGTATCTTTATCTACATCTATGTATGTTCCTACTACGAAAAATTCTGTTTTGGTTTCCTTTAATGAATACACAAGAAGTTATACTTACCTACCTACAATCGAAGTACACAACGCACCTGCACTTGCATTTTTTTTTTCTCGTCTCACTTTTTTTCTCGTTAAGATCCCGCTATGAGAAATTTAGGTACATAACCATAGGTATATCCCTTACGAGAATACTTGAAAAAAAGAGTAACTAGAAACAGAAATAAAAGTGAGAGAGCATCGCAGAAAATATATTTTTGTTGTGATTTTAGAAGGTACAAATTTGAAAGAGAAAAAGCATTTTGACCAGATCTTAAAATAATTCCATGAAAAGAGCTTTCTTAAAAGCTCATTGAATTGTAGATTTTCAGTTTCATATCCCAGATTTTTCTATGAGCGTGAGACATCTGTATATAATTATTTGTGATACGACTTTGAAATTGGATAAAACAACTCTTTTGACAGTTTGAGGTGAAAAAAAAGTATGCCATCTTAATTCATGATGGAATATAATTGTATGGGAAAAAAAATTAAAAATCTTTGGAGCGGTTTTTGAAAAAATTAATTTTTTATATATAAGATTCTTAAAACATTTTTAAGAACAAATTTTGGTATGCAGATTTAAACTATATATTTTTGTGTATATAAAAACAAAATTTGAAAAAAATTGTCAACCCGTTTTTGAGATATCGAATTTTCAAAAAAAAAAGTTTGAAACTTTTTTTAAAAATCCAAAAACTTTTTTTTTGAAAATTTTGATATGCAAAATTATTTAATGTTATCTGAAATTTGTATATAAAAAAATTCATTTAAATCCGTTAAGCTGATAACGAGAAAACTCAAAATAAAAAAATACGTTCTATGACAGGTACTACTAATAGTTGCTATGGGTAAAATTTTATAATTTTTGATGGTAGATCGTACTAATTTTAGTATATGAAAAAGTTTAATTAAAATCGTAGGAGTCGTTTTCAAGCAAACAAATATTTTCCTTTGCGGTTTTTTCACTTTTGTATGGAAGGTACCGTTATTTTTTCGTAAATGTAAATTTTTTTCTAAAAATATTTTAGAGAGTACTAAAATAGTCTTAAATATCGAGTTTCAAAAAAATCGACCATGTCGTTTTCGAAATATTTGATTTTCCAAAAAAAATTTTGAAATATTTTTTAAAAATCCAAAAAACATTTTTTCAAAAATGTTGGTACACAAAACTATTAACATTTTTTGGAAGCTTCTGTATAAAAAAATAATAATAATAAATCGGTCATACCATTTTGAAGAAAATCAAAAATTAAAAAAATGGTTCCTTGGGAGGTACCATTAATAACCATTTTTGAAAAATGGTTTTCCACCCAAAGAAAGCCTTTACTAAAATAAATTTATTGAATTTTTTTTAAGAAAAGTTGTCGAGCCGTTTTTGAGAAAAATACGATTATGTAAATTTGCCAAAAAAAATGTATGGCAGGTACCGTTATTTTTGGTTCTAAAAAAAAATGAAAAAAAAAGTGTCGGCAGAATCATCAAAAACCACTAAGTACCAAGTTTGAAGAAAATCAATCGAGCTTAGGCTGTAGACGAACAGACAGAAAGACAGACAGACAGACAGAATTGTGCCACCCACTTTTTTGGTGTTCTCTATCATCGTAGTATCATGTTTGATTGTTATCTCAAAATTTTTTTTTGCACTAATCCAAAACTTGCCTTAAAGTACCTATAATCGCAAGTAAAAATTATGCGCAATTTAGAAAAAAATTTAAAAAAATCTTTGATTTTTCTATTTTTCATATCTGGTTTTTGTTTACTTTTCCGGCTTAAATTTTTTCGTAAAGTTTTTTGAACTATCCATTTCGATAGAAAATTTAATTTTGAACAAAAAGTATTATAAGTAAAATTGTCAAATTCGGTTTAGTTTTCGAGTTATACCAAAAATACTGAAAAGTGGCCAGTGTGACCTTTCTCTCAGAAACGCATGGGTGAATTTAGTAGCATTTTCGGTTTTAAGCATGCTTATGGGCCAAACAAACATATTCAATAATAAAAACCCTTGCACGTAATTGTTTCTTTTTAAAAGGTCTATTAAATAGGCTATTACGAGTTGAGGCTGTAAGATGGTTTTCAATTAGTTTAAGCTTGAAAATGGTCCTTTCAGCTGTTGCTGTTTTTGCTGGAATCGTCAAAAACATGAAGCATTCAGTGATAGCTTCCGGAAAACTAGGATCAAAACTATTATATTTGATCAGCACTTTATGGGGTTCTAAGGCTTTTCATATACGTATATTACTCAGATCATAGAGAATCTGAAATATTTGTTTAGTTTGCGTATATTCAAAATTTCTAAGCAGCAATAATACACATATTCACTTTAAGGTAGGTACCTACTATGAGCTACGATTCCAGATCTGAAATTCTCTCGTCTTCTGGAAACTCAGAAAAGTGCTTCGTTATTTTTTCGCTTTTATTTCTGAAAACAAGAAGTGTCACTATCCCCTAACTTTTGATAAATCTGTGGACTCTTACACTCAAAAAATTTTTTTGTAAATATTTTGAAAAACCGCTGTAGATTCGACTGCATTAATTGTCATAATTGATCCGACAACCAATGTTTCAATGTTTTCAATTTTACAGATGCATGGTTGTTGATTTCAAAACCTAATACTGAAAATTACAACATCTGTTGTACCTAGATCTTACAACTAAAAAAGCTGTGGATACAAAAGCATTCGTTGTTGAAACTACATGCTTTTGTTGTATTATTCACAACATTTCGTTGTCAAAATGCCATTTGTGTATTCATATCTACAACTGAATTTGTAGAAACTACAGACTTTTGCTTTATTAATCACAACATTTCGTTGTCAAAATGTAATTTGTATCATCAAACTCCAATTTGTAGAAACTACAGGCTTTTTTGTGTTAATCACAATATATCCTTTTCAAAGTGTGGTGGCAATGATGCAGAGGATGTAGTGCTTGACTGCTAACTTAGAGGTGTAGGTTCGAGCCCCATTCTAGGCAGCATTCTTTTCTATATTCTCCCAGCTTAACTGGACGCCACAAAATGAAAGGAAACAAAGAACACACGATGAAAACCATGAAAATATTCTAGCTTTTATGTTTGTGAATCCTATGGTAAATTGGCTGTCATATTCACGATTCAACATACTTTCAACATAAAATAGTTGTAGAATTGAGTGTATGTGCCCAAGCATTTTACAAGTTTTAAAGTAATTTCTACAAATGTTTGCACTTTTAACAGTTTGGTTGTAGATTTAAATGCGTGTGTTGTGCATTTAACAAGTTTTGACGTGAGTTCTGCATTTGCTGCTAAATACAGAAATTTGCAACTAATTGTAAATTTGACTGCCACATTTTGTAAAATTTACAGCAAAGATTTTTTTGGACCCAAGCCAATGAATGAATTTTGATTTCTAAATTTCTTTCATTCCGTTGAAAATATTTGTAAATGAAGTACTTGCTCTTCATATAAGTCATTAGGTATGTATATCCACTCCTTAAGGCTTTGGTAACTGGGTTTATGATTCTAAGTATAGGTAAGTCCAAAAATTATAGGCTAACATCACTATAAAATCGTAGGTTTTTAATAAATGTTTATCATATTTTTAAGCTCGTCACTCGTTTGTTGTTAGGAATAACCAAAATGGGCTTTCAAAAAATGTATGACAAATTGTGTGTCGTATCCATCACTATGCAAAATGTCTTCCCTTCTTTCTTTCTATGTCACATGGCGACGAAAATTTGGTAACAGAAATACAAAAATAAGAGTCAACTACTCCTATTCTGTCGATTTTTAGTTTTCTTTTGTCCATATTTTTAGTTTTCTTATCATACCCGTAATTACAGACCAAAGCCACCAAACCTTTTCTTTGTGATCAATTTTTTTATCCCTAAAATCGATTAAGTCTGCTAGCGCTCCGTCTAATAGGTTCTGTATAAAAAAAAATCCCTGAAAGTTTGGATGAAGAAATTTACAATATTCTCCAAGCTAAATAATAAATTTAAGATTAACCTGAGTAGGTTAATAAAATACCCCTAAAATTCACAATGATTTATAATCATTATACCTATGTTAAAAAATACTTTTCTAACAATAAGGACCATAATTATGAAAAATTGTCATGAGTAAAACTCACACAAAAGTCTTTAAAACTTATATAGTGATGGTTGATGTATATCAAGCGTTTTATACCACTTCTTTCATAACCAAGTGAAAGATATTAATGACATAAACTTAAATATTATATTCTTATATAAAAAAAACAGGTTATTAAAAACGGTATGCGAGATTAAAAAAAAAAAAAAAAAAAACTTTCCAACCTAAATAGAAGTTTTCCGCACACACACACACACATTTTACCACTAGGTATATTCATCAAAGTGGAAAATTCTCATAAGTTATTCTATGAAATTGTGAAGAGAGCTGAGCAATCATCAAGTCACTCATCAGATTCCACACGAAAACTGCGCTAATTAAGTTAATTAAAAATTAACGTCATCGTGAATGAAAAACTGACAAACTAACTTGGCGTGACGTCATCGTGCCACCGCATTATACCCCCATAATCATGATCATAATCATCATTATCATCATCAACATCGTAGAGTTTCTCAACCCTAAAGTCAAAACTACTCAATCTTTTAGTACCACTTGGTAAAGGGCTAAGAAACTTTAGGTAGAAGGTACCTAGCTATTTGGTAGAAAAACTTCCATTACCTGGAATGAATATTTTTTTTATGTTTTAAGGTTCGCATACGTGAGCAGTTATACCTACATACTTACCTCTATGTATTTTTGTTGCATCCCACTCGCGTTCCAACTAATAACCATAATTTTTCAAAATAGTTTGAAAACAAAGTAAAGCATTATAATACTCGTTGCAAAGTAAGATAGAAAATGCGAGTGAAAGAGTGAGATGTGGGTATATAAGATGGTAATTAAATGGCCGTGCAATTTCTTGAAATATAGGTACATACCACGTACACATACATGAAACTTTTTAGAACTCAGCTTATACTAACTTTCATATGGTCACCCACCGTATGAAAAAATACTGCTGCACTGTTGAAGCTTATTTTGCGAACATCCAAAATGTCCTTGCATACATTATGGGACTTTTGTAAGGAATAAATTAGGCTTAGCAACCATCAGGATGTTGTTATCCTTGCAAAAATATAAGAAGACAAAACTGCAAGCTATGCACAAATTTTTGCAAAGGGCGGCCTTACGCAGAGCACAAAAATATAATCTTTCTATATCTATGCATAAATGCAATCACCAAACATGAAGGAGGCATGGTGTCCTTATAGTCCTTAGTCTTTGCGCTTAGCAAGCGTCATCTAGATACTATACCTACCTATACAGAGTGTTATACTTTATGTTGACTGCAGGCGTTTCCTAATATTTTTGTATTTTTGAAATGAATGAATTTTCCAACAAAATGGTAAGATTGTCTCCAACATACCATACGTTCCTTCGTCCTTGTATTGTTGCTGAACGAATACTGGAAATATTCTTGAGAATAGATATTGCAGAACGCAAATTATCGGAATGGGTCCACACCCTCAGAACAGATGGAGCAGCAGCTAGTTTGCCATATTCGCACTTTTGTGCATAGAATGCGTGCCTTCGGACATGGAGGGACCATCATCATGAATACATTCTGCGTAGGTATATGTAAGTATATTTCTATATATGTATGTAGAATTATGGCCCATGCTCACAATAAGCTTTCATTTCACCAAAAATACACTGTCCTTATACCTACGTACATTCATATAATATTCCTCGCCTGGTCCTAGACCAGCTAGTTCTTACTTTATGCCACTAAGGCAAATGAAAACAATAACAGCTTTTAGCCACATATCCTAAAAGAACAGAAGTCGAAAGATGCGAATAGGCCTGTGCTACTGGTGCTGTCCTGATGATGGTCTGGCCTAGCATGATACAAAATGCTGGCATCATCATAAGAAGGACTCTGCATACAAATTGCCTATTCTTACGCTTAGAGGCGTTATAGCATAGCATGGTTTTTGGGATTTCTGATGTTTTGTAGCTATACCTACCTCCTATAGATATGTGGACATTTGTGGTAATGAATTTTCAAAGTGTTATATTTAGATGCGTTATGTGTATGTGTGTGTATATGTGGTTGTAAGTGTTTATTGGAGATTTATTTGTGCTTTTATTTTTTGTATTGTAAATATAAAAGGTCCTTTCTCGACAGAGTAAACAAAATCGAAAGGACTTATGCAGCAACAACAACAAAAGAAAAATAGACAAAACCATTAAGGGAGCAATATATGTATATAGATTGATTGAGGTAAGTTTTGGAGAAAATCTCTGAATTATTTAAACGAAAATGACGGAAGCTGTTCGTTCAGACGGCAATCAAAATTATTTTTATCTTAGAAAATCAATTACCTAAAGAAATAGGTAGAACTCAAGATCCTGATCAAACACTAGTTTATAATGAAAATTTTGAAGACAAAAAAAGTTCGTCTCACAAATCTATCAGCCATAATAACTGCATCGATTTTTTTTTAACTTGGCAGGTCATCATCATCATCAAGTCCTGTAACCCCTATTAGGACTAGGGCTCGCCACGATACCAGAAAAGTCTCGGTATCGTTTGGTATCGGTATTGGAAACCGAAACCAGCTTTAAAACACCCAAAACGATACCGAGACCAAACCGAGACCAAACCGAGACCATACTGAACCTTAAGTACCGAAATTTACCGAGACTCTCGGTGGTATCGTTTGGTATCGGCAGAAAAAATGGATTTTTGAATATTAGTATTAAGTAAAAACTTTTAGTTCTTGGTGTCTCGAAAACGGCTCTAACGATTTGCATGATACTCTCAAAGTAACTTATTTTTAGCTAGAGGAAGGCTAAGAAAGCGATTTTAGTAGAATGTACCCACTGCCACGCCTATTTTTAATTATATCTTGGTTTCTCGGGAACTGCTTATACGATTGGGATGAAATTTTCATAATTTTCGTCAACGGCTTGTAAGCGATTTGGAAGAAATGTTATAGGAGTTCTAATTAACACTGAATGCAACCGAGACCGAGACCAATACCGATACCAAACTTAGTCATACGATACCGAGACGAAACTAAGTAATACGAGACCGAGACGATTCAAACATTTTTCAATTTAAACGATACCGAGACGATACCAATAAAAGTCTCGTTTGGTTTGGTATCGTGGCCAGCCCTAATTAGGATATAGGGCGCCAACAAATCGTTTCCAACCTTCACGGTCTGCAGCTAGATATTTTAACTGTGGCCACGTCTTTCTCTGGGAGTCTGCTTCTGCTAGAAATATTGATTTCCATGTTGTTCTTGGTCTTCTAACCCGCCGTGCACCCTGAGGATTCCATTCAAAGGACTGCTTTGCTTCCTCAGTGTGTGACCAATCCATTACAATTTACGCTTTCTTATGTCAACGTCCTGCCGGTCTTGACTTGTCCTGTGTCACAATTTTTCGTTTGACATAATTTGTGTCCAGCGAATTTTAAAAATAATGGCGTAGGCAGCGATGGACAAAATCCAGCAATTTCCTCGAAATGGTAAACTTGACTTTCCAGGTTTCGCAAGCATAAAACAGCATTGGCTTGGAAGAATCTCAAATTTCTTAGTGTTTAAGGAGATTTTACTGGAATTCCAAATTTGGTAAAAAGAACGAAACTTGCACCAGCTTCTTTTAATCTACTTTGAACGTTCACATAAATACCACCATTTGCTGAAACAATACTTCCAAAGTAGTAAAATTGTTCAACTTCTTCAACTGGCGCCTCCTGTTGAAAAATACGCTGATGGGTGGAGCGGCCTGTGAGCACTATTTTTGTCTTTTTGCTTTTTATTCTTAGATCACTCGACTCTCCCTTCACTTGCAGTGTTTGGCACATCCCGTTCAGCCCACTGATGTTATTTGCCAGTAGACATATGTCATCGGCATAGTCTAAATGACTGAGCCTTTCGAACGGTCTCCATTGAATGCCCTGTCACTCAGCTGTACCAACCCTGGCCGTCAATACGTGCGTCATCCATCGCCAGCAGGAAGAGAATTGGCGATAGAATATCCCCTTGTCTCACACACTGTTGCACTACGAAGGAGTCGGATAGCTGCCCATTGTGCAAAACAAAACACCTTGCGTTGTTGTAGGACTCTTTAATAATGGCAACCATTTTTGGTGGAATTCCTCTACCAAGCAACGATCTCGGTTAACTCGATCAAAAGCCTTCTCAAAATCCACGAACATGAGGTAAAGTGTTGATTGAAATTCCATCGACTGCTTGGGGACGATACGCAGGGTGTTGATATGGTCGACACACGATCGACCACTGCGGAAGCCAGCTTGATGCCTTTTGATTGTAGATTCGATTTTATCCTTTATTCGCTCGAGAATGATGGTTGCCATTAGTTTTGGGAAAACGGACAAAACGGGAACACCACGTCAATT
Organism: Dasysyrphus tricinctus; assembly: GCA_963921185.1. Lineage (NCBI taxonomy): Eukaryota > Metazoa > Arthropoda > Insecta > Diptera > Syrphidae > Dasysyrphus > Dasysyrphus tricinctus. Next base: position 238,030,491 of record OY992531.1, on the reverse strand, counting down.
GTTGCAATTCTTTGGAAACTTAACATTCACACCATCCTTCCAGTCCTTGGGATAGCTTTCGTTTTCCCAAATGCTTTGTACCAACAGATGTATAATACTAGCCGCTGTTACGGGATCGGCTTTCAAGAATTCAGCTGGTATTCCGTCCAGTCCAGCTGCCTTGTTGTTTTTGAGGAGATTTATTGGGATTTCCGATTCTGACGGGGGTTCGCTGTCAATACCGTTATAGGACCTGCGCATCTCGTTTAGTTGGGGCATGTCAGCACTCTTCTCAACTGAATCCTCATTTAGCAGGGCACAAAAATGGTCCTTCCATCTACGAAGCTGATCCACAATTGATAACAAAAGGGTGCCATCCACATCCATTACAGGATGATTGGTGTTGCTTTTTTTCCCGATAACATCTTTGGCTATTTGGTACAATTCCCGGATATCTCCTCTTCTGGCAGCGATTTCCGCATTATCTGCGAGTCCATCTAACCACACCCTCTAGTCACGTCTCACACAGCGATAGACCATCTTATGTGCAATACGGTACTCGCTTTGCAATTCAGCCTTTCATTGAACATCTGCCTCGGCATTTATTTGGATTTTCAACGTTTTGCGAAGTTCGATCTTATCCCAGGTGTCTTGGGATATCAACGAATCTCTACGTCTCGTTCGCTTGGGTACAGTTTCAGATCCAGCCTCCATAAAAACACTTTTAATTTCACCCCACATCTCATCAATTGTTGAATGCCGGATTCTGTTTAATGACGAAGCTCTGTCGTTTAGGGTGGTGATATAGTTTCGACATATGTTGGGGTCATTTAAAGCATTAGTAATGAATTTTGAGCTCCTTGCTGCATCTTGCGCTGGTTTTTGTACGGCAGCGGTTCGTAGTTTGAGACCCATCAGAACCAAATGGTGGTCGCTTCCCACATCGGCATTTCTTATACTCCGGACATCACACATTGACATCCTCCATCACTGCTGAATCAGTTTGGTTTTCGGTTTGACCATCTGGATGCACCCAGATAATTTTGTTGCATATGTCTTATGCTTACTGTCCCACCTATCACAAGACGATTCGCGTTACAAAAGTCGACAAGCAAGTCACCATTTTCATTGCGTGACCCCAAGCCATTTCTTCGCATCACGCGTTCCAGTCCGTAATTGTCTGAACCGACTTGGGCATTGAGGTCTCCCATAACGACTAAGATGTCAGCTCTCGGAACACTTCTGTAAACCGAGTTAAGCTGAGTGTAGAACGCGCTTTTGTCTTCCTCGGTCGCTTCATTTGTGGGGGCGTAGCACTGAATAAATGTGACGTTACGAATTTTTGAACGAAACCTTGCTGTCATTAATCTCGCAGAAATGGGCGCCCAGGAGATCAAACTACGCCTCGCTTCTTCGTTCAACATAATTCCGACACCATGCAGTCTTTGGCCACCCTCTCTTTCATCTTCCCCGGAATACAGCATTCTCGTCTGTCCAGTGTCTGATCTATATTCAGCTCTTCCTCTACACTTAGTTTCGCTTATGCCCAAGATACTGATCTTTAGGCGAAGCATTTCACGTTCAACCTGTTCGTATCTACCTTCGCTGTTCAAGGATCGAACGTTCCATGCTCCGATTTTCGTACGTATGCGGTAGCCAAAAGTAACATTTGCGCTTCTTGAAAGATTTCTTCTATTTGTCAACGATTCATTTATTATTATGGCGTCTAGATTGACGCTCGTACATGAAAAATGCCGCACCCCAAATCCGATGTGCGGTTTACTGCAACCGAAGCTACAGAAGGATTTTCCATAAAAAGATTACCTATTGGGGACTCATTTTCATTTGTTGTCATAGTGCATGTATTTGCATATATATCCTTCCATCACCATGGTGTTTTCCGAGATATGATTAATAACATGCATAAGCTCAGATTTGACAGGCACACCCGCCTTTTGTATGCTCAAACACATAATTGCTCTAGGCCACCCACTATGGGAAAACAGACGCCTTTTGTAGCCGCCCAATATGGGTTACAGACGCTACCTGCTGCTGCCGTTGGCCTTTTAACGAAAAAAGCTCCTCCGCCACCAGACTTTCATACCGTTGACCGCCACCTGCAGTTCATCCCTTAAGGGGGCTTTTAACCATCTTAAGGACAAGTTTGTGCCCTGACCAGCATCGCTGGGTTGTCTGCTTATCCCGGCATCCATTCGGTCCTCCTGCACGTTAGCGTTACCCGCCCTCTACCACGTGGAGGTGTGCATAGGGATTTTCCATTCATTGAACCTAGGGCCATGTGGCGTCCTAGCACTCTCCAGTACTCTTAGAGGGCAAAAGTCGCTGGGATAGACTTCGTTTTTCCACACAGCTTGTATCGACGGGTGTAGAACACTAGCCGTTCTATTCTGACTCTCTGCACTCTGTTCAACGGACTCCTCATCAAACAAGGCAAAAAAGTGATCCTTCCACCTGCGTAGCTGATCCTCAATTGATACCAAAAACGTGCAATCCACATCCACTATAGGATGATCGGTTTTGCTTTTTTTCCCGGCAATCTTTTTGGATATTTGGTACAATTCCCACATATCTCCTCTTCTTACAGCGTTGTCCGCACTTTCTGCTAAACCGTCAAACCTCAACCTCCTGTCACGTGTCATACAGCGATATACCATCTTATGTGCTAGGCGATACTCGCTTCGCAATTCAGCCTTTCTGGGCGAGTTATTTACTTTTTTTTTTTGTGGACTTATTTCATGGGTTTTTGGGGATTCATTTAATCTTTAAACTTGAGGACTGATTTCAAAATGCAAAACACCCCTACATACATCACGGCTCAAAATTTACATTTCCCTATAAGTTAAAAAAGGACACCCTGTTCTCATATATGTAGGTACTTATCCTTTCTGTCTTAACGTATTAGAAACTAATAAGATGCAGTCATTCAAAAAGCCCAAATTGAATTTGATTAAATTTACAATTTGTTGATGTAAGCAGAATTTATAAAATTTAAGATCCTTATAGATATCTGATTTTCTTCATACACCTACATACGCACACGCATTTTTAATGTTTTTCCTCTTTTTGAGAGAAAAAGAATACATTGTAAGAAAAGAACGTTAATTTGTATTTTTATTTGTATCAAGTACATATTTACATGCACATCCTCACGATTGTTCAAATATTTTATTTTTCACCCATCAACCCCAAACCCCATTTTTGGGGTTTTATTTTGGTCTTTATTTTTCTCTCCTGGTGTACTCAATGTTAAATGTACCTAACTTGTGTTTTGTGTGTGTATATGTATCTTTGTCTTGTTTAAGTCAAAGATAAAGCAGTATAACTTTCAAAATTATTTGTCTAAGGCAAAATACAAAATGGCAACAAAAAACACACAACAACAACATCGACAACAACAACAAAATGTTCGTCATATTTTGTCAGTTTTATTTTTGTGCCTCTGGTTCTGTGATGTTTCTCTAATCATATCCTTAAACAAACCAAACAATCAACCAATACCTCTACAACGATGAGCAATAAAAGAGGAGGGTTAAGGCGGTTATAGCTGGGTATATACTAAGTTTAAATGATGGTGGTGAGAAGAATGGGACAAAATGTCTCAAATCGGAAAATACACAACACAAGCTCTTGCTGTCGCTATACCTACGAGTATATACACACGAACGAATAAAATAACATTCAATTTTGTAGTACTGAATTGTATACGTACCACAGTTCCTATATACGAGTTAAATATCCTAAAGGCGAGGTTCCCTTGGTTGAAATTAAATGAAGGCAAGCATAAAAGAGGAGCTGCTTAGAATTCATGAAAAGTATTTACTTAATTAAGGACATCCAATTGTGTTTTTGAATTAAGTTTGAATCCTGATTAAATGTTATTATATTTATTTTTAAGGCATTTTGTGTCACTGGGCTGTTTGTTGTTTGGAACGCAGACAGACATATAATTTTGTCTAGAATAACCGATAACATAAGTCGTTCCCTTGTTGTGTGTTATTGCGGATGGGCGATGTCGTTATGTTTAAACTTATTTATAGAAACTATAATAATTAATTATACCTTGATTTGGAGTCGAGTAAAAGGGGTATTTGAACAAAAGATATAAACAACAATGGTTATAATCAGACTAATAATATTTTGTGTTCTTGATTTAAATTTATAGGGAAACAGTTATTTATTGTATCTACAGGTATTGTACATGTTTGATACCAAATTTGAGACAAATCAGTCCACCTGCTTAGGCTCTATCTCAATATATGTAAATTGTACCCTGTACAGAGTAGGTGCAAACGGTTGCAAATACACTCAGATGAACAGAGCAACCGATGGCGATATAATAAAAATATATTTCTGAACCTCTCCATTAAAGTTATGTTCAATGAATACCTTAATTTGTTTTTCTAAACGAAACCAATAATATTTTCAAGGTAGAGTAAGTCAAAAGTTTTATATTTCACAAACCAATGAAACCATAATTTCCGTTTTATTCCATTTTCACTTAATGGATGAAAAAGTAAATAATAAACCAAAAGTGAATAATTATTTTGAAACCAAAAAACTGCACTTTCAGATATTTAAAAATAATTACAAACAATCGCATATTTGCTTAGTTTTAAACTCAGTAAATCAACAAAACACAGAAAAAAAGAGCAACGACAACATCATGACAAAAATAAATTTTAAAATAATTTTTTGCTATTTACACCGCACTTAACTGACTAAAGTGACCCTTTGTAACGTTTTAATTTTAATTTTCATTTTTAGCTTTTTATTTGTTTTATAAAGTTAATAACGAGCGGGGTATTTTTTTTTTTTTTTCATTTGAGGCTAAACTTTTTCTACTAAACCTCTCTTCCACATTTTAACTTAAAAAAAAAGGTCATTGGCAGGAAGGAGTAATAGAACTGTATGCTATGTCATGCGGCAGGAAAATAAGCTAATATTTGTTCAACTGAAAAACATCATTTCAGGTCAAGCTAAGTCAATATAGTTTGCTCCTTACTTTTTCCTGAGAAAAATCAGCAATGAAGGTGGTGCGATGGTGTGCGGAGTTGATGTGGTACTATGGCACGAAGTGAATTGTGAATGTGCCGTCCAAATTATACCTACAAACAAAAAAGTGTATATTCAGCGATAACATCACGCGAAGCAAACGTGCTTACCGACTCCTTTCTGAGCTATAACAGGGAATCTAGGAGGTAAAACAAGGACTTTTTTTTTGTTTGTTTGTTTGTGTATATTCTTTTATATCCTGTTGGGAGTGCACATTAAGCTAAGACCAAGAGGGTGTTTGGAATGAGTCTACCTATACCTAACCTAAAGTTTGCTGGAATTGCTGAGGTTTGAGAATATAGAGAGTGAAACACATTTTGCGGATTGCCGGAATATTTGTCTATGAATAAAGTAAACAATTATTCGTTTTTTTTTTGTTCGTTTTCATGCTCCTATAGATAGGAGAGTTCTTTTTAATTCCACTCGGGCTCTCGCACTCATAAAACACTCTTTAATGGTTGCATATATAGATTAGCTAGACTAGAAAATTAATGAAAGTTTTTTTTTTGTTTTTCTAAAACGTCATTTGGGATTCTATAGATATACGAGGGAATTTTGAATCAATATTGACATTAAAAATTAATTTTAAGGAAAATTAAAATGATTAGAGAATTGCAGTTTAGATGAATTATTCTCTAATAACATGCAATCTGTGTTGAATCATTTTTGAGTTTTTGTGTGAAATGCTCCCTGATGTTGTGAATTGCAAATAAGAAGTGTTTGTTCGCAGAAAATATATTTTTGGCCGCGTTAAAATATAAAAATGCTTGATTTTACAATGTTCACTAATTAAAAGTCGTGTTTTCTTTTAAAAATTATAGATAGGATCGTTTATTCACTCTGTCGAAAAATTAAAGCAAGAATTTGTTGATATTTGCTTTTGGAATTACCTAAACAAATCTATTCGCAGGAAGCAGCTCATGTGAAACACACTTAATTTATTTCTCCAAAATTTGAACCGTTTTCTGAAGGAATTAATTTTTTTCTTTTTTTAAATTAAAAACCGTGTTGAATTTAATGCTTCAAAAACCCAATGCTATCTGCTTTCCCTGAAGCAGAACCCACCATCAATGCCGCTTTCCATGAGTGCCAAAAACACTGCAAAGTGTTAAGGTTTTCTCCAAAGATGTAAGAAATTCTTTTCCCCTTCTGATCTGGCTGTAATCTGGCCTTCATCCGACCCAAGCTTGAGTAGTATAACTCCCACATTTGGACAGTGCTCCTATAACTCACTTGAATCTCTTAGATAGAATACATTATAGAGCCTTAAAAATGATGGGTGATAAATCTATTACTCAAACAATTACAACTCTGAAACATCGCGGCCATGTTTCATGTCCCTCATTATCTTATCGCTATTTTTATAAGCAATTTTTTAATGAAATAGCCAGTTGCATTCCTCCCCTTAAACAATTCAACCGAAATATTCGCTCTTTTAGGAATGCCCATCAGTTTACCCTTCAGCTCAACTTCGGACGTACTGTCAAGTACAAAAATTCTTTCTTTAGCCGTACAACACAAATGTGGAATGCTTTACCAGGCTCTGTTTTTCCCTTCCATTTTTGATATTCAGAACTTCAAAACCAATGTGCATCGGTATCTCCTCTTGAATCCTTCCCTATTTTCCTAATCGTTCGCCATGTGTCTCATGTCTCATCGTCTTAAGGGTAGTCAAAACCCGTTAGGTGCGCGCAAATTATAAACAAAAAAACAATTCTGTTTAAATCTTTGCTACATATTTTAAGTTCCGTATTTGTATTTAAGGAAGCTGTGAACTTCGAGCAATTTTATTTTTCCAAATTTTCGTTGATATTCTTGAAAACTTGTGGCCCAATTGATATTCTTTGATAAAAGTCATCACACCGATAAAATGGAATTCGCAATAATAGATTTGTTGTGAATCGAAGTCACAGTATTGTATTCTCTTTATTCTTTTATGACAGATGATTGAAGAGAATATAGATCGCGGTTCTGCGAATCCTTTATTGCGAGTTCCATAGTCGACATGATAAGCTTTGTTGAAGAAATGTATGGGCGATTAAAATGGACAAAAAAAGTGAATTAATTGGGCATCAGTATAGTAAATGGTAAATATGAAATAATCATTTTCTTAAAAATTCATCCTCGTGACTAGCTATGACATTTTTTGTATTTTTAATAACTAAATGTTTTTTCATGAAAAGAAAGTTGGTAAAGGCAATACAACTAGGTATGGATGAGTAGATATTTATTAAAAAAATTACATTTAGCTGTAAACACGTTATCATGGTCAATTCTGATGGAATCTAGTATACAATCACTTAATATTCTAGGACTGGTCGTGTCGCTGAAGCACGTGGGCCGTATTGTATAATGGATTCCTTACAAAAAAGAATGGCATAGTGTTCTTTAACCGTCAAAAGCAATCTACAACGAATAAAAACCGTACACAATCGGAAATCCTATCATGATAATTAACCATGCTTACATTATTAAAGATTCAACACGTTCAAAAAGCGACGCATACCTCCTGTGGATGATCTAAGCTAATTAGGTATCTACTCCAAAAACTTTCGGTGGGTTTCGAGAAAAAGTAAGTATTCGCCATAGTACACAAATCTAGCTATATAGATATGTACTGCACAGGTAGTGCATAGTGATTTGGTAATTTTACCCATACTTTTTTTTTCATTTTTCTTAGGAGTAAGCCGCTTTTCACTCTAAGCTGATGGTTTGTTAACTGCAGTGTACAGCTTTTCGATCTTATGTTGGTTATATCTCATTCGAAGCTGTCTTTTCTTGGGCATTTTCCTTTGCGAATCTGACAATTTAAATGAAATACTCTCAGAGAAAGAAATTTTTAAACAGTTTGTTGGAAACTTTCGGCAGGTATTTATTTTTTTGAGAAATGTTTGCCTAAAGAGTTTTCTTGGGAAGAACTTGTAAGGAAATTGAATTGTTTTAATATTTGATGATTAGCACTCTGTGCTGCCAAAAAACCCATATATCTGTGTTTAAAAAGAAAATTGATAACAAAATGGGTGACAATGGTAAAACAACTGGCAGTTTTGGTCAATGTTTTTCTTATAGCTAGCTCAGGCCTGAATATGACATCTTAAGTTCCTTATTATCAGGGAGTGCAAAGGAAAGCTATCTGGACAGTGAAGGGTGGGTACGTTAAAAAAAGTTCTGGCCAACAAGGACAACCAGATTCCAGATGAGGTGGAAGAAGCCAATTCTACAACCAAATATGGCCAGAAACCTTAAATGTGGTCTACAGCAAAAAAGAGAAGCATAATGTTTTGATCGTGTTGGCAAGGAATTTTATTTTTGTAGCAAGGTGAGGTGAGGCCGTGAGTAGTGTAACCCATTTTTTTGCAGTTTTGATATTTTTGTCTTATATTTATAGATTTATTTAAGGTTTCAAAATATGTGACTTATCCTAATCATATTTCAAATAAAAAGTATCTAAGATCGATTAAAAATGAAAATTATAATCAACAAAAAGTGGGTTACACCATTTTCAACCTTTCTATGCTATCCTGGTCCAAATTTGCCAAGAAACACTTGAACTCTTTATGGAAACACATTTTCCTGACTGTAAGAGCCCTGAGGACTCAGGCTATAAACAACCAGACTCCTTAGAAGCTCTACAATCAGCACCTGAATTGGATCAGGTTATCACAGAGCAGAAGATTATGTGGGCAATAAACTCGTTCAAACCCCTTAAATCAGCTGGACCAGACGAGATAATTCCGCCATTTCTTCAGCATGCTCTACAGATAATCACCCCATGGCTTAGGGTAATCTTCAAAAGTTGTGTTAAACTTAGATACGTCCCTACCAGCTGGAGAAAAGTTAAAGTTGTCTTTATTCCAAAAGCTGGGAAACCTACACACTCGACTGCAAAAGATTACAGACCAATAAGTCTCTCTTCGTTCCTCCTCAAGACGTAGGAGAGAATTATTGATCTGCATGTTAGAGACCTTCTCAATCCAAACATTTTATGCAACTACCAACACACTAACTTAAGGGTAAGTCAGTGGAGACTGCGTTGCATGAGGTCGTTTCACAAATTGAGAAGAGTTTCGAGCACAAAGAACATACCCTGGCAGCATTTTTGGACATTGAGGGAGCGTTTAACAACGTAAAGACGAAGTCCATTAAATCTGCTCTGGAAGAGGTTGGAGTTGAGCCTGCCATTGTAGAATGGATTTATACCATGCTCAATGGCAGAATCATAAACTCGCGACTAGGAGATACTATTGTTGAGAAAACAGTTGCAAGAGGCACGCCACAAGGAGGGGTAATTTCACCTCTCCTTTGGATCTTAGTTGTTAATAAAATTCTCACAAGACTTAGGAATCAGGGCATTAAAATTGTGGCCTATGCAGACGACATAGTAATTTTGATATCGGGTAAGTTTCTTATCACCATCAAAGATATTATGGAATCCGCACTTAAAGAACTATCTTCTTGGGCAACACAAAACGGTCTCGGGGTTAACCCTACAAAAACCGAACTAGTTCTGTTCACGAATAAAAAGAAATTAGGGGATTTTACTCCTCCCAGACTTAATGACATTCCTCTGAAACTCTCCAAGGAAGCTAAATATCTTGGAGTTATCCTTGATTCCAAGCTAACATGGAAACGTAACACAGAGGAAAGAATGAAAAAAGCACTATGCGCTTTCTACACATGCAAAAAGACCTTTGGTACACGGTGGGGTATGCGACCGCAGGTTATCCAATGGATGTACACGACGATTGTTTGCCCCATACTTACCTATGGTTCTATAGTTTGGTGGAAAGCTGTTGAAAAAGTAAGCTATCTCAAAAACCTGAATTAGGTACAGAGACTTAGCTTGTATAGGAATAACGGGGGCACAGAGGTCTACGCCACAGGCAGGTTTGAAAATTATTTTAAATCTTCCACCCCTAAACGAGTACACTAGATACACAGCAGTCAAAAGCGCATTTCGACTCAAAGAACTGGGCTCTTGGAAGCACAGCACCTATGGTCATGGGTCTATCCTACAAAGGTATGACACAGTGGCTGGACTTGATGTGAAGACCTATTATATTCCTCCTTTAATGGATTTTAACAAACACTTCTCTATTTCAATACCCGAAAGACATGGATTGGAACCCAAATCACTACTTAGTGAACAGGGTATCCCCTTCTACACTGGACGGGTTTAAAATGGAAGATGGAACAGGTGCGTGGGTGTTCTGTGAAGTCCTTAATATTAGAGAGTCATATAAACTCCCAGATGAGTGTAGTGTCTTTCAGGCTGAGATTTACGCTATTCAAAATGCGGCAGAATTGGTACACAAGAAAAAACTGATCACATTTTTCGTTGACAGCCAAGCTGCGATCAAAGCAATAGCCAGTGAGACCATAAGATCCAAAACAGTGGCAAAATGTCGAGGCATACTGAACATAATTAGCAACACTAACCAAGTCAAACTCTGTTGGGTTCCTGGACATAGCAAGGGAATGATATAGCAGATGAACTAGCAAGGAAGGGGTCATTATCAAATAGAAACAGTAGTAGCCAATTAGACATGGGACTAGACATCCCGATTGGCGTAATAAAAACGAAAATGGACCTAATAACGAAAGAGCAAATCAATAAATCCTGGATTACCAGGAACGATTGCGTTATCTCTACAAGTCTATGGCCTAGAATTAATGAAAAGGAAACTCAGTATATTCTATCGCTGAGTAAAAAGAACATTAGAATCTTGATAGGTGTACTAACGGGTCACTGCGCCATTGGCACAATGGCCACCAGATTGGGTGTACTCGAACCCGACTGTTGTAGGAGCTGTCAGGATGTAGAAGAAATAGAAACCATTAAACACCTGCTCTGCGAGTCCAAACCTCCAAACAAGCCGCCTCCGTTACTTGAGAAACAGGTTTGTTGGAGAACTGGACGATCTAGCGCAGGTCTCAATGGTAAATATGAGGAAATTCATAGAGAGCACAGGCTGGTTCGTTAATGAGCCAGTCTATCTGAATCATTAGTTTAGGAGCATCTCTACTTTCTTTTTGTAAGGGGATCACAATGGACCAACAGGCCCCCGTGTACGCAACAGCCTCTGTGCTGTGCACACCCCTCCTAACCTAACCTAACCTACATCCCAAAGAACCACTTTTTGAATTCGATTTTTTATTTTAAAACGGTTTTACTGATATTGATAATTTTTTCTTAGCAAAAAATTCCTATTTTTCCGATTCCGATTTTTTAATTTTTCTTTTCATACATTCATATTTTTGTTCAATAATTCAGATTTAATCCCTTTTTTTATTCAGGCCAAACTATTAAAGAAATTTATTGCTTTTTTTTTGCAATTTCAAGGACGAAATTCATGACTTTAAGCTATTGCAGTTTCATTAAAAATATTCGTTCTATTAAGTACCAACTTCTTTTAAAATTTATAATTTACCATTTTTATAACTTATTTTTTTTAAAACGCTAAGCATTTTCTGAACTAAAAATAGAATTCTTTTCTTCTACCAATTTGGTTAAAATTTGAATACAAATCGTATAAGCAATGCAAAATCTACAAACTTTTTCCTTGTTTTTCATTTTAAAAACTTAATGGTTATATGGTCCGTAAGGTTCCCATATAGAAATGTTTCAAAAGTTTAAATAAAAATAAAACATAACTTGTCCGTAAACCAAAAATCGTTTTTTACTATTCCCTTTTGTCACATGTATAGGTATTATGTTGAAGTTATTGAAACTTTTGCGGAAAAAAAAATTGTATATTATTTTTATCCTCTTTGGTGAAATTTCCTTCACAGACAGACTTTTTATTACCGACAGCACACTGCTTGGGGAGTTCATGGGATCAAAAACTTAAACCGGGTGCTCGAGAATTGGAAGAGGAAACTTTTCTTTTTTATAACATTATCAGTTCCAAAGGTTAAGTGAAAAAAAAGAAAAATATTGCTCCCTAAAAAAACAAACACATACATTCCTACATCTATATACATTATATAGAATGTCAAGCAGGATTATAGGTATAGCATTTGGGGTGATATAGGAATATTCCAAAGTTCTAAAGGTTTTATCCGCAGCCACCGATTCAAAATCCAGAAGACATAAAATGTAAATGATAGTTAGGAATCAGTGAAGTGCTAAACTAGGATAAAATGTATTCAAATCACAGTTTTCAGTTTTTGGCCATCATCATCATCATTCAGTTGGAGTATAAAAGCCTTTGGGTGAAATGGAGCATTTAAAAGTTTAATTATTTTACAATGCAAGAGGGAATATAAGACAAAAAAAGACGAAGCGTATAGAATGGAAAAACTTTTTTCATCTCAGGCCATGGGCAATTTCATGAACATATAATAAAAGCCACAAACAGTAAATTAAAATTTTGAATATGTAGACATTATAGTATTCAGGCAAAAATACAAGTTTTGTCCTTAAGGCCCAAGAGCTTTTCGTTCGGAAGATTAAGGGAAGTCCTTTCAAGCATTTTTTTTTATATAAAATTTATATATTTTTGAAGATATTAAAAATTATGTTCCATATCTGAAAAAAGTAACATAGTATGTATATAAGTATGTATGTCAGTACCTACATCATACACCATAATTTTCATCCATATATGTAAATAAGAATTAGTTTAATTAAGCGAGTAGAGGTTAGGAAATCAATAAATTAGGCCACCTTCTTTAAAATTTTGACATGCAGTATAATTTGAACGTTTTTCTTTAAGCAAATTTATTTGAATACACTAGTCAACAATATTAAAGGAACAAATTTTTTTTTCAATTTTTGTTAGCGTTTTTTGAAAAGCTGTATCTTTGTGACGAGTGGTCGTATTGAGTTGAAATAAAAAGCATTTTACAGTTTTATGTTTTTTGTTTCGAGATTTGTTTGCAAACAAATTTTTTTGCAGTACCGTTATTGCGTTATTGCAAAAAATGAGACGAGACAACAAAATTATTTTGTTTTTATTTTTTTTTGAAAAATGTAATTTTTATTTCATTTCCATTCAAAAAAGTATCTAACTAATGCAAAACAGTGAAAAAAATCCACTGGAATTGCGGTTTTCTTGTCATTTTGATGACGACTACGCATTGTTTAGGAACACCAAAATTTGTTCCTTTACCTGGTTTGTAAGACTTTGAAGTTTTGGTGAGGAAAAACGGTTCGATGAATCAATTTGAAAATTTACAAGAATATTGATGATTTAAAAGTCTATAAATTTGCATACCAACGCAAGCCATGCAATCAATATTTGCAACGAAAAAAAAAAGATTTACGAAAAGACCACAAAGCGTCGGTTTTTAGTACTTTTTTTAAACTAAAGGTGAACGGTAAAAAAAAATAATTTCTACAAAATCATAAAAAAATCTTGTAAAACGCTTTTTCAAATTTCCAAAACTGCCTTTGAATTTTGTATAACATCATTATTTGCTGAGATATTGGTTATCAAGGCTAAAAGTATCTTTTTTCGTTCAAAGTCAGATAAACTATGCCAAAAAAAATCGTACGAAAACAACAAAAAAATTGAATTGAAGCTGAATAAACAAGGTATCTGATCATGACATTTAATTGACTCAAAAAAATTTATCCATAGAAATGAGGACCTTCAGAAAAAATAAAAACAAAATAATTTTGTTGTCTCGTCTCATTTTTTGCAATAACGCAATAACGGTACTGCAAAAAAATTTGTTTACAAACAAATCTCGAAACAAAAAACATAAAGCTGTAAAATGCTTTTTATTTCAACTCAATACGACCACTCGTCACAAAGATACAGCTCTTCAAAAAACGCTAGCAAAAATTGAAAAAAAAAATGTGTTCCTTTAATATTGTTGACTAGTGTATGTTCTACCAATAATGATAAAACATTAAATAAAAACTACCATTCTATGGGAGGTATACTGTTAATAATTGTCCATATATCAAGTACAAAATTCTCTTACATATTTTAATAGTGAAAAGCAAACCGTATCTACTGATTTTGGCACACAGAAATTTTTGTCCCTTAAATTGCTAAGGCCGCGGCCACGCAGTAAGCGGCTGAGCGGCTGAGCGGAAAAAAAATTATAAAACATATGAAATCACATAGAAGCGGCCACGCTATGAGCGAGCGGCGAAACAAAATTCTGAGCGGCTAAGCGGCGCCGCTCAGCAACCAAACCTGTTTTAATTTTTAGTAATGTTCTGAGCGGCAAGAAGTAAAGATGGCCAAAGTAAACATTGAGTTGTTAATTTCGTGTGTGCAATCTACATTTTAACTACTAATCGCTCAAAAGCAGTCGCTCAGTGCCTGGCCATACGTCGCTTAGAGCTGCCGCTCAGCCGCTTGCCGCTCAGCCGCTTAGCCGCTCAGCCGCTTACTGCGTGGCCGAGGCCTAAGACAGCTGCCATTTGAGGAGATCAAAAAAAGATTTCCATATGAGTTCTGGAACAAATATGAATTTAAGCAAGTAAGACTCTAAAAATCAATGGATTAGTTTTCACTTTTTTTATAATGCACATTAGGGTGATCCTTATAAAGCTAATTCTGTAATTTAAGCAGGTAGTTGGTATGCCCCCCTAATCCAGTAAGATCGTAGCTCATTATTTTACCGTTAACCCAGCCCCCAAGTAAAAAACAAGTTATATATGGGAAAACCCATGTAAAATGCTCAATCAAACTCTGAATTTTTATAACTTTGATAATAATTGATAGAAAAATAAAATGTTGGTTCAAATGTAATCACTTCCATATATAATTTTAGAACAAATTTTGGGGAAGTTATTTATTTATTTAAAGACATAAGGAAACTTCGTTTTTCTTTTCAATTCCCTCTATTGGGAAAAATTGAAGAAATTTTTGGTTTGAATCTTAATAGAGTATTGTACCGAATTTAAGATGTAGTATGACTACAAAGACAACATTTGCATTTGTAGTAAATGTTGTTCAAAAAAATTGAAAATTATTTGTTTTTATACTCCTTATGATACTTGATATAATGTACCAAGTTTCAAGATTTTCTATTCACTTTCAGGCTTTTCCTAAAATTTTGAGCAATGGACTTTGATTGAGGACATGTATTTTGCATGAGAAATTACAAGTGCTTGCTGGCACGTGTTTACGCTTAACCATTTCAAAATAATAAAATGCACAGATTTTTTTTTATTACCATGATCTTTGTTTGGGGGGGGGGACGAAAGAAATTCAAAAATTAAAAAAAAAGCACCACCCTAATATTTATCCATTCAAACTTTACCATTTCTTAGAATTTTTCGCAGCTTTGGTCAAAAAGTCTTTTTTTCAGTACTACATGGCAAATTTCAAATTCTTTAAAATGTTTTATAACTCAAGACTTTGGTGAAATATGACATTACGATTATTTAGAAAATTTAAAAAAGTATATGTAAGCCAGCAATTTCGTTTTCCGGCTGTTTTAACATGCTTCCAGACCTATAAGCTGAACGGCTGGACCGATTATTATAAACAGGGTCAAAATTTTGTTGACCTAAAAATATTAAAAAAAGGCAAAATAAAATCCTTTTTTATTTTGAAAAACAATGAACTTTGAAAAAAGGCAAAAAATAAAAAAAATAGGCAAAAATAGCCAAAAAGGCACTAAAGGGTAAAAAAGGCAAAATAAATTAAATATTGTTGGAATCAGGAGGACATGAAACGTATTTGTATAAGGTCGATACTTTCATACGACACCGGACGATAAAAAGCAAAGTTGAAAAATTCGTATCCCTGAATAAGACTTGGCACTAGGTGCAAGGATAGTTTAATTTGTCATGTCGTACCAAAAAACGAGGTTTCGAGTAAAAACCGTAAGAACTTATAAGAAATGGTAAAGTTCTGAAAGGCTATAACTTTGTCAATTTCATATAAAAACTACTTTATTTTTAAAATTACGAGCAAATAATGAAAAAAAAATCCAAAATTTTAATTTTTTGATTTTTTATTAGTTTTTGTTAATTTGTCTTGCTTTAATTTTCTTATAAAATTTTTAAAACTACCATTTTGATTGATACTTTGATACTTTGTTTAGTTTAGTTTATTTTGCCAATAAAAATAGACAACAAATCAACAAAAATATAACAATTATTTAGTAACAAATTTGATATAAAAGTGTATTCAAAGTATAAGATTTAAAACCAAAAAAAAATAATTAATTTGTGAAAATTTATGCAATAAATTAATATAATAAAATAAAGAGAAAAAATATTTAATATTAAAGAGAACATAATTAAAACATTATCTCGAAGAGACCTTAATCGCCATCTTTGGCAGAATTTTATTTTTAAATGCATTTCTTGGCATATTTAATTCGAAAATATCACAATATTTATTAAAAACCTTAGAACACCTATTAAAATGCTCATGAGAAGCATAATTTGTCTTTGAAATTACTTCTTTTTAAAAAGCTTGTGTGTCTTAACGTTCGAACATTTGGATTAATGGATATTTTTGAACATAAATAAGAAGATTGAATATTACCTTTATAGAGATCAAACGCAAATAAAGCCTCGGATAATTCTCTTCGATCCTGAAGACTATTCATATTAATAAGCTTCAGGCGATGAGTATAATGAGGCAAAACATAACTGTCAGAGCCACCCCAAATCTCTCAGAGCAAACAACAGAAACTGTTTTTGGACAGACTCAAGTTTCCTAATATCAACATCATAAAACGGAGACCAAACAACGCTACAATATTCCAATAAAGTCCGAACCAGTGAACAATAGATTGCTTTAGTAATGTAAGGCTCATTGAATTCCTTAGATCTACGTTTTACAAACCCTAGCATGCACATGCTTTTAGAATGTATCTTGTCGATATGGTGTTTGAAAGTCAGTTTACTGTCTAGTAAGACTCCTAAGTCCTTAATTACGTCCTTTCTAATTAATTTTTGGGTGTCAATGGTATAGTCGAAAGTAATAGCACTTTTTTTTCTTAAGAAGGAAACTATATTGCATTTCTTCACATTGAGCTTCATTCCATTGACTTTACACCAGTTAGCAAGCGAGTTCAAACACTGTTGCAATGAAGATCTGTCAGTTAAATCTTTTACATTTTGAAATAATTTAATATCATCTGCGTACACAGTGTTGCCAGAAAATATTTTCTGAAATCGGGAGATTGCCACATTAAAAATCGGTGTGAATCGGGGAAACAGCTTTAACCCTAAAAATCATGCTAAGTGTCAAAAGCACCTCAGTTTTTTATAAAAAAAAGTTTTTGCTTATTTTCTTCCGAATATGTTTTTCAGATTGTATATTTTTTTTTCATTCTAAAAGTAAATAAAATCAGATTTCATTTGAAACAAATTTTTTGAAGGTGACAAAAAATAAATAAATATTGTTAGTAAACAGTACCTGCGTTATGCTATGTTTCCACCAAAGGATTATCTCAGTTCAGATTAAATAAATCTATTTGGTGTTTCCACCACAAAAAGATTTAAAAAAGATTTACTTTGACAGCCCCTTTTAAAATGTAAATGGTGTTTCTTTTGTTCTCATAAAGAGGAAGTGAGATAGAATGTTTCCTCTGTGAAGAACTGAATTCAGTCATAAATGAATCCTTCAGCGCCATACCGGAATAGGTTAGTTCGATTTGTAAAAGTATTTGTCCTAGGAAGATTTAACAAAATTAATTTCTAATCTTCAAGATTAACGAAATAAATTTGTATGGTAAATCTTCTAGATTTAAAGGAGATTTGCGGTAAATCTTATTAAATCTCAGATTAGCGTTAGATGGAAATGTAGCATTAGACTTCAAAATCAAAAATAAATATTTCCCTTAGGTATTTAATAGTCTTGTATGGTGCAGCACCATTAGTGCTATGTTTAAAAAATTACAGCCTTATTCATTAGATTTCTTGGAGGATTGTTGTTGATAGACAGTTTCTAAAAAGTTTTCAGTAGTTGGAAATATGATTTATTTGATTACCTAAATAAAATGTCAAGTTAGTCAAATCTGAGGCAACCAATTCCGTTGTCCAGGTTAGACAACTTTAGGACATTAGTGAACAAAGCTTACATCTTTTTTGAGTTGGACGGATGTCCAGAGTTAGAAAAAGTTTATAAATTCGACTGTTTGTGCTTATAGCACCTAACCCAGCTAGCTTAGAAAGGAAAACGTAGAACATAAGAGAAAAAATTTATTTTTATTATTTTAAATGTATTTATTTTGATTAAATTAAATGAAGTGCTAATTTGATTTATTTTGAATATACATATTCATTCAGATACTTTTAAGTTCAAACAATTGCATTCCTTGAACTTCAACTATTCTAGAAAGTAGTATTCTCTATGAAGTGACAGCATCGATTCATTATTAAAACGAATTTTCTGACGCATGCACGCAGCCATTTTCCAAAACCCAAAATAAAGCAAATATGTAGAAAACTAAGAACAAGCTTTTGATTAACACATACGTGACGAGCTTGGTCGCTTTCAGCATATGAGCAAACAAGAAATATAAATTGCAATGGGTAGATCTGTTCAATTCGGCTTAAGAAATATTGAAAATCGGGGAAAAGTGTCATATTTGGATCAAAAATCGGTGTATCGGAAACAGGTATGAAAATCGGGAGAATTACGATAAATCGGTGTTTCTGGCAACACTGTGCGTACAAAAGATATCTGCACCCTGTAAGCAATAAGGGCATAAGTCATTTATAAAAAGTTAAAATAAGAGGGGACCAAGATGGCTTCCTTGGGGAACTCCGGAAGTAACATATATTTTACGGGACATGACGTCATTGAACTTAACACATTGAGTACGTTATGGCAATTGAGAATGTATCCACTTTAGTAAGTTTGATCGAATGCCATACTTTCCAAGTTTAAAAAGAAGTAGACCGTGGTCAACTTTGTCGAAGTCTTTACTAAAGTCAGTGTATATCGCATCAACCTGGTTCCCTTGATCCATTTCTTGAAAAATATACGAAGTGAAATCTGCCAGATTAGGGGTTGTGGATCTACCCCTAAAAAACCGTGTTGATGCTCACTTATTACCGACTTCAGTCCAACTCTTAACTTATCACACAACATTTTTTCAAATAATTTGGGAATAGCTGATAAAATGGCAATTCCCCGGTAGTTGGTAATATTTGACCTATCTCCATTTTTGAAAATTGGTATTAAAAAAGAATTACTGTCTGCTGTCTGAGTATTGAGCTTTAAGAAAAATTGTGTTCCTCTAGGTTTTTCATATTATATTCTTAAGCCTAGACTCTAGGCTTGAAAGAATGAAAAATGTTCCTTACCAGATTTGGAGAATCTGATGTAAGTCAAACCATTAAGGCACTTTCTTGATGTATATTCGACGTACAGATGTCCAGACGCACGGACATATGTATGCATGTATAATGTACGTACACATAGATCGACAGTTGGTTTAACAAAGACTGACTCTTTTCGTCTTCTCAATTACCGTATTGTTGAGTTAAAGATTTCTTTTGGCTTGAAACATGCTGAAGGTCAAAAACAATATGATTTGTAATGAACACTTAAAATGCAACACAAAACTTTCTCTTAAACAATTTTTCTTCAAATCTTACAACTATCGTAATATGTATGATGGTAAAGACGAAAATATTCTTCCAGGCTATAAAATGCACATAAAGAGCGAAAAAGGACACATTTTTATGTGGTAGTGTCAATAGAATTCTATTGCAAATTTGACAACTAAATTGAAAATTATTTCCTTTAATGAAAATCATTACATATGTACTATACAATACTATTATGGAATTAAACATAACGCAAATTCATTGATAAAAATGATTCAAGGAAATAAATAAAATTGACGGAATGACTGTTATAATCTTTGTTGGCAGGAAAATTTAACAAACAATTAAACTATGTAGGTATATAGATAAATATACAAAACCTAATATAAAAAGAGTATTACATATTTTGGTTTTCTTTTTTATTATTTTTACAACTTTACGTACATAAAATTAGGTATATATACCTATATCCGTTACTTGGGTATGGGGTATTATTGTATACTGCGTAGTTCAATTATTACTGGTATACGTATTCCTGACCCGATTTATCCTTTTCATTAAAGATGGCTGAGATATATGTATTCCAATAACGCATATATACATACAAATATTTACTGTTATTGTATCCTTTGTGGCTACTCAAAAAAAAAAAAAAAAAAAAATGTGTGCTAACTCTGATAAAAAAAAAAAAAATATAGAAATACTATTCGAACGTCAAGGTTGACCCTGTTTACAATATTATCAATAAGAAATTGGATATTAAGCCCCAAATATGGTCAATTCGGATGGGGATATTCAAAGGGATAAGCATAAGCAGGAATATAATTTTGTTTTCTTTATATAAGAAGAGAAAATGTAGGTAATCACCAATGTCATTTATTTCCATTTAACAATAAGAAAGAGTTTTGCTTTTGGAAAAAGAAAAAAATTAGGAAAAATCAACAAATTCATATACGAATCAATAAAATGAATATTACTATAGCACCAACTAACGATTTGATAAGGTATGATAATTTGTGGAACAATCTTTATATTGACTTTAATACGAGTATAAAAATTTCAATGAAATGCAAAGACATTGTAGAAATTAATGTTAACAAATATTAAAAAGCTTTTTATTGTTTTTTTTTTGATAATATCAACAACACAACATAAACATCGATTTTCCTAATATTCATTTTAAGAAAAAGTACGATTTCTATAGAAAACACGTTGAGTCTTCCCCATCCTACCATACTTATTTAAATGCATTAGTATTACATTATGAAGAATCATTCTTTCCTTCCTATTAGTTTTTGCGTTTCTGTATTGGAAGTTTGGATATTTTATGTTGGCTCACTTGATGTCTTTTGTTTGAGATAAAATTAAGTAAAACAATTTTTTTTTATGATACCTTAGGGCTCTTAATTTTAGCTGGGTAATACATGGTCTTACCGGATACCCGCAGGTAGCCAAGTAACAAGTAGTGCCCGAGTACTTAAATAAAACAGATTACCTGGGTATATTGGGTACCTATTCGGGTTCCGAGGTATCCGGATGGGTCTTCGGGTAACCGGGTTTCAAAAGCCTTAATAGCTTTACACTTACCGATATTTTTACCGAAAATATTCAGGGGAATTCAACAGAAAGACAGGGGAAAAAGTGTAATTTAGAGGTTAGGTGACGGCTGACGGGGATCACTGTACACTAGGGTGGTCCTTATATTGGGTTTTTTTTAAATTTCAACTTGGATAGGCATCAAATGACACTAAATAGAGAAAAAAAAAATTCCTAATATTTTCAGATTTTATTTCTCCCCCCTGGTCTTCTTTTTTTCACTTCAAGGTACAAATAATGGAGCGTAATTCTTATAACACGCGAAAAAAAATCAGAATTTATAGATTAGAATTAGACGAAAAAAAATCGTATTGGTGGGGGGGGTTATTTCCCCCCGTTCAGGCAGGAGGGGTAATTTTCTAAAAATTTGACCCAAAATAGAAAAAAAATTATTTTAAAACTACGGGACCATTTACAATGGCATGGTACCTACTGACTGGATTCATATGACTTTAAAAAAAGCTATAGCATGCCATTGTAGGTGGTTCGGTTGTTTTTTTTATAATTTTTTTCTATTTTGGGTCACATTTTGAGAAAATTACCCCTCCCGCCTGAACGGGGGGAAATAACCCCCTCCCCCACCAATACGATTTTTTTTTTCTTCTAATTCTAATCTATAAGTTCTTATTTTTTTTCGCGTGTTACAAGAATCACCCTAACTCCATTATTTGTACCTTGAAGTGAAAAAAGAAGAGAAATAAAATCTAAAAATATTAGGAATTTTTTTTGAAAAAAGGGGGGTGAAATAAAAATCTGAAAAAATTAGAGAAATTGTTCTTCAATGTTTTGAATGGAATGAGGGCTATACAAGACAATGTCCAATTTATGGACCACCCTACGCACACACTATCTCAATAAGCTAAGCTCTGGAAGGCTTTAAATTTTTTTGAACCCATTGTTAAGGGTATGAAAGTGCCTCTTTTCTTAGCCGTTTAAATTTGGCAGTAAACTGTGCGGTTCACCTTTTTTCTGCCCTCTAACAATATGCACACCCGGTTAATCCAAAATTCAGGATACTTAGTTTTTTTTTAATGTCAAAATCAAAATTACCCGTTTACACCAGCAATAGGGGACTCATATTTCAATGATTATTATAATGCACACATTTTTCACAAAATAAGCATATGCATTGAAGAACTTGAGCTTTCTTGCTGACAGAACAAACTCAAAAATGAAGAAGTTTTTTTGCTCCCTTTTAACCCTTTAAACTTTCAAAAAAGTAAAATTTTAAAAACAAAGAAATCTGAAAGTCAAAGTTAGGTAGATACACAACAAAATATGAAACTTTCTTAAAGTACCTATACATAGTTCACAAATGTAATTCTTAAAAATTGCTTTTATAAAACATTTTGAACACGTGTTTTTGATTTTAAAAGAGAGAGAAAACAAACAACATCATAATAATAGCACTATTCTTTACAAGAACAAAATTCCATCACCTACTCCAGATTCTACTTTGTTTATTATTTTTATCCACAAAAGCATAAATAACAGTACCTATCCCTAAGTAAGCAGTAGGTATATATTAAAATAAGAAAACATTACACACTTTACCATTAAAGTCTAAGAACTTGCTCGTTTACACGTCTCCACGAACAGCACTACGTCTTTCCCAAACAAATTATGCAAGCAACTACAGAAACAGAAAAAAAATATGAAAAAAAAACAAGACAAAATCTGCATTAATATCACACGACACTTCACTCCCTCGCATTCTTTATTAAATTAGATGCAGCACAAGCAGCGTCATCCGGAAGATTTTTTTCTTCTTGTCCCTAAAAGGAAAAAACACTACACAAAACACAACTCAAAGTACATACTTGCTTACACTTGGCACAAAACCATCCTGCAAGCCACAAGGAAACGTCAGGTACTCACATACACACACTCACACACTACACTCATTCGGTCTGCATCACTTCGCAAAGCTTCGCTCCAATGATCAAACCGACTTAAACGGGAAGGAGGGGAAGAATAAAGCCTAGACTTTCCGGCAGACAGACATCTTGAAATTGCATAATGCAACCAAATGAATTCATTGTATTGTTCTAGCAACGTTTCGAGCCATCACCATCAGCTAGAACCAACCAACCAACCAAACAACCA
Source organism: Dasysyrphus tricinctus (assembly GCA_963921185.1). Taxonomy (NCBI): domain Eukaryota; kingdom Metazoa; phylum Arthropoda; class Insecta; order Diptera; family Syrphidae; genus Dasysyrphus; species Dasysyrphus tricinctus. Next base: position 238,007,252 of record OY992531.1, on the reverse strand, counting down.
AGCAGTCAGAGCCACCAGAAGCATCTTTAGGAGGAGCAGCGCACTGTCATCTACCCACATGCCATTCAATTATCATAACGAATGAGCCTAGTGCGGCTGACGTAGCGTGGCATGTCGTCGTCGGCATATGGCGCACGGCTAGGAGTGTTAGAAAACGTGCATTATGCATCCTTTCTGTTTGAAGGTCCTTATTTGTTTTTTTATTTTTTGTTCTTCCTTTTTATTATTTTTTTTTTATTATTATTATTTCAGATTTCACGTGTGTAAAGTGAATGTTCATTCAATTTAAAAAAAGGGGATATTTTTTTATTTGCGTCACAGAGGGTAGGTAGATTCATCATAATTGTGTTCTTCTTAAAGTTAAATTATGGGAAATTTATGTAATTCCAAATCCTGTGTTGGTATTATTATTTTAATAACTTGTTAATTATTATTTAATCGAGCTTTTTTTTATATTTAAAAACTGATTTTATTAAAAAAAATCCTAATTTTATAGTTAAAGTAATTGTAAGCAAACTGAATAGGTAAATAAAAAACAAATATCAAACATACGATAAAATGATTTTTGTCCTTCCCTGAACCACAGTGGGGCGTGGTATCCAACTACTCTCTCAAAAATTCTTATTAATTATAAGTGCTCTGCCCTTCCAACTAGGTAGGTAGGGGTGCGTGGTATCCATCTACTTCCAATTGCTGTGGTGTGGAATAATGAAAATTGGTAGAGAGGTAGGCCTCAAAGTGCATTCAAAAACTAAAGTCAGCAAACTACAATTTCCTGCTCAGAGGGCATGACATCCACCCACTTTTTAAAAATTGAACCTTAAGTGCACTTCTGATAATTGTAGCCCGTTGGGCCAACGACCTGAACACAGTAACAAAACAAAAACTATTTTATGAAAGAGACGCGGGAAGCCGCAGATAACGACCCCCTTCAAATGACAAAAATGGACTACGATCTACAACCTGGAATGAAAGGACACTCTATACGCACTCTATGATGTCAAAGTCGTGCTCGGAGAGTTCAATGCTAAAGTCAGAGAGGAAAATATTTTTAGGTCCGTTAAGATAGCACCGACCGCCACAACAAAAATTCAAAAATCTAATGATGCAATAGTAAGGTGCTAGTTAGGTGCTAATTAAGTGCTGCAATCTTAGCTGAGCACTTAATTCCCTTCCCCCTCAAACCTGTCGCGGTGCTTACTTGACGTCAAGATAGCACCGCCACAACAAAATTTGTAAAAATCTAATGATGCAGAAGTAACGTTCTACTTAGGGGCTAATTAAGTGCTGCAAACTAAAACTTGAAATGCATCCGAATAATAATAAAAAAAAAATATATACATATATATATATATACATATATAGTGATATATATACCTACATTTATAAGAAAACACTAATATTTATACATATTATGTAATAATTATAAATTATAATTTATCTTATCTTTCGTGATACGTATCACAATGAATCATTTTTTTTTTTTTTTTACTTCTTAAATAGGAGGTTTTTCACGACCTTTCCTCCTCAAACTAATAATTGAAAAAAAAAAATTATATTGTGTAATATTTATACAAATTTTCAGAAGTAAGGTAGTTTTAACCATAACTCTGTGTAAACTGGGCGATAGCAAACAAAAGCAATGTAAATTTTTATAATTGGTCAATAAAAACAAAAAAAAAATGCATCCGAAAAGTGATTCCAAAAACTTAAAATGCCTAAAAATTATTGCACATTTAAAAAAGTGGTCTCAAATTAAAGGTCTCTCCAAATGCTTTTCAAAAAGTGCATCTCAACTTTTTACTCCCACTCCTTCATTCCCAAACAGGCTTGTGGAACCTTGTGGAACCTGTGGAACTTGTGGCGGTGCTATATAATATTTTTGGCGGATTAGCTGAAAAGAACAACCTCCTCGAAACGACAACAAATAACGGCTTCCGACTAATGGACTTTGCTGCAGCTCGTAATACGCTGATAAATAGCACTATAGGTTCCTTAAGGCCCCAACCCATAGAATACGTTGCGTCCGTTGTGGCGACGCATTCAAGTGACAGCTCGATTAAATACATGTTTTCGTATGGGAAGTGGTCCATAAGCAACGCATGCGCCGCCGGGCGCAACGGACAGAGTAGCCGAACTTTTAACTTTTTCCCTCCGGCAGATGCGTTGACAGCAATTTGTGTGTGTGTGTTTGAATTGCAAGTGGTTGTTATGTGTGTGCGTTTGAATTTTAAGTGGTTGTTACGTGAAGGTCAACGTATTCACTGGGCCAATCAATCCGTTGCATCCGGCAAACGTAAATGGATCCGTCGCCGCAACGAACGCACCGGATTCTATGGGTCGGGGCCTTTAGGCGAAGGATACACACAGCAACCTGGCGATCTCCAGTTGGTCGATCCATCAACCAAATCGACCATGTGCTGATTGGCGCAAGTCACGCATCGAACATCTTGGACATGCGAAATTTTCAAGGTGAAAACGTTTACTCTGACCACTTTTTTCTTGCGAAAAAGATCAGAGCCCGGACTGTCTAACAAAAAGAAAACGAAGACCGCCCAAGCAAAGGATATCAACATTGAAAGCCTTAGCTCATCTGAGAAGGCCAGAGACTACTATAACGAGGAACGACTGGAAAACTCTCTGCCGTACCCCCAGCCACAAGTGTCAACAACTAGTGGAATCAGTATCGCAACATCATTATGGCTGTTTTACAATGACGCGTTCACGTTCGCGATGCGTTCGTTACATTTAACAAGCGTTGAGTAATCGAGCAAAAAAAACTTCTTTCAACACAAGATGGCCGCATACCCAAATTGAAAATCGAAATGGCCAAACGCACGCAAAAGTTGAATAATTTCTACTTTTGCAATGCCTTCGCTTACGTTACGTTGGGAGTCAGCCGATACAACCATAGGCTATCAACCACCCATCAGAAAAAAGAACTCCTAGTATGATGACCAATGCACGGTATTGCTGCACGAATCCAAATGTTGCACCGAAGGACAAGAGCATGAAGAAAGGAGTACCGTGAAAAGAGAAAAAAATCCTGCGCAGAAAGAAAAGAGCAGCCGCAGCCTCTCACCTCAGGAATCTCGAAGAGCCTAGCACCTCCACCAGCACCCAGTTCTACAAAATAGCCAAGCAACTGGCATCTGATTAAAGGACCGGTACGCAAGCTTTTCGAAACAGCGCAGCGAAGGGAACCTAGTCACTGAAGCACAGGGAATTGTAGACGTGTTTAAGCACGTCTATTTTTGCTATCAATTTGATCTTACGCGATACGGACCCAGCATTTTCAGCAAACTGCTTAATAGGTATTATGTAGAGGAAGCGACAAGAGAACAAAGAAGCATGGAACCAGTAAATGAAGATCCAGTCCCAGCGCCGAGTACTGAAGAGGTTAAGAAAGCTATCCACAAGCTTAAGAACAATAAAATCCTCCAGCTCGGATGGCCTACCCGTGGAACTCTTCAAGTAAGGAGGAGGGTGCATGCACCAGCTCATCAACCAAGTGTGGGAGGAGGAAAGTATCCACAACCACTGGTCAAGCAGCTTCATATGCCCAATCTGCAAAAAAACACGATCCAATGCCCTGCAAAAACTGCAGAAGCATATCCCAGCTTAATGTTGCCCACAAGACCCTATGCAACTTACTATCCTATGTGCGCATTCTAAAACCTTTCTGCAACACTATGATCGGCACTTATTGATGTGGCTTTAGACCAGGCAGATCAACGATAGTCCAAATCTTCACATTGAGGCAAATCCTGGAAAAGACCAATGAATTTTAAATCGAGACCCACCGATTCATCGACTTCAAAGCCGCATTAGGACAGCATAACTCGCCAAGAGCTTCTATTGGCGATGTCTGAACTCGGGATCCCGAAAAAATTGATCCAGCTATGTCACATGATGTTACAAAATTCGCGGTGCAACGTGCAAGTGGGTACCAGCTCATCCGAGCTATTCCAGACGACAGACGTGTACAGGGTTCCAGACAAGGAGATGCGCGTTCATGTGATTTCTTCAACATTGTCTTGGAGCAGATAGTGCGCAATAGTGGGTGTTAACATGGAAGGCACTATCCTCAACAGGCCTTCTCAACTGCTTGGCTATGCGGACGACATTGACATCATCGGCCGCTCCAAGCGAGCTGTATTTGAAGCATTCACAGCTATTGATGAACAGGCGAAACGCATTGGTCTTGAAGTGAATGAGGCGAATCAAAGTATATGCTATCAACAAACAAAGACTCATCTTTCCATCGCCTAGGACAAAACGTCACTGTTGGTAGCAGTAATTTCGAGATAGTCAAGGAGTTTACCTACAACGGAAGAAACGTCAATTCCACGAACGACACCTTAGTGGAAATCCGGCGAAGAATTACCTTAGTGAACCGCTTCTGCTTCGGTTTGTCCAAGCAGATGGGTTTAAAACTGCTCTCTCGAAAGACAAAGTGCACGCTATACAAACCGCTAATTTTACCAGTTCTATACTCTACGGCGCCGAGTGCTGGACGATAAATAAAAAAAGGGTAATTGATACTTGGCACTTTTGAGTTAAGAATACTTCGGGGGTGTGGGGGGGAGTATCTCTTGCGAAGAAGGCGAATGGAGGAGAAGATTTAATCTTGAACTGTACGACCTCTACCAAGATGTGGATGTAGTCCAAAGAGCAAAAACACATCGACAACACTGGCTTGGCCACATCGAGCGAATGGACAACAACGCATCAGCCAGGAAAATCTTCGAATCCCAGCCCCCAGGTTTAAGACCACCAGGAAGACCAAACCTCCGCTACATCGGGGCCAGGTGGTGACAGATGCAAGAGTGCTTGGTCTCGACAACTGGAGGGAGCATGGGAGGCACCGCAGCCGATGGAAGACCGCAATATCTCAGGCAGAGACCCTCCATGGATGGGGAGTCGGATAAATAAGTTAGTAAGTGGTGTAGATGTTTTAATCCACTATGAGAACATAACCTTCGCTACAGGGCCAGGCGATCACAGTCGCAAGAGCGCTTCAGTATAGCTTCCTAAAACTAAAAATATCGTTTCAATTATTAAAAACTCCAAAATTGAATGTGGATATTGATTTGACAAATTTCTATGCCTATGTCATTTATATTTGGACCCCAATTTGTATTCCAATAAATTATAAACCCAAAATTTCAATTCTAAAAACCAACTCTTGACAGAATAATTTTACAACGCCGTGAACCTTAACTTTCCTTAATTAACATTTTATCAGTAATTGCCTGCTTTTAAGAGCTCAGTCTTCCATTTTTATCAGTATTAGCCTTTGTGATAGTAACTATAGTTTCCAGAGAAAAGAACAACGCAAGGACCCAAGTTCAATGTAAGAAAGATCATTGTTATAACTCATGAATGACGACGATGACGACGACAACAACATCGTCCGAAAGCCAAACAGTCCAATTAATTAACTTCATCTTCTGGAAACTTTCTCTCAGACAAAAACTTGAACGAAAAACAAAGCAAACCTTTACTATATCACTCAGAGAGCAACAAACTTAACCGAAAAAAAAACAACATCCCCAATTCAAAGGAATTACTGCAAATATTTTCCCATAGCATATAAATTTTCTTTGAAAAATGAAAAACAAAACTTAAAACTCTACGCACCCATAAGAACTATAAACATTAAATTCACAAAAGGTAGACAAGACACAACACAACAACAACTAAAACAAAATTGAACAACAACGACACAAAAGTGGTTTCCTCAAATGCTGTAAACTAACCCCAAAAGACCTTACAACACAGTAAAAGAACCCCAACCCCAAAAAAAGAAGAAAAAACAACCAACCAACCAACCACCCACCCACCCATCAACCACCTCATATTATATACCCAACCGAGCCAGAGGCTGATGTGTTAGAAATTTGTCCACACTTAGTTTTAAGTTTTTTTTTTTATTCTTCATACTTCTAGACTCAAAAACATAGTTAAGCTATTCGGAAAAGGCACCTACGACAGCAAAAAATAAAAAAAAAATAAAAAAAAAATAAAATAACTTCAAAGTTTACTGCACGGTCCAAGGAGCAAGGACTAAAGGCCATACCACAACTGCTATGGTAAAGCTCTCATAGAAAGGACGCTGGTGGTTGGGAAAATAGGAGAACTCAAGCAAAATAACTATGTAACTAAGGGAAAATAGTTTGGAGAAACGGAAAGAAAGTGAAAAGCAAAAAAAAACTAAAAAAAAAAAGTCCATTTCCATTTCCCTTTGTAGCCAAGCCGGCTGGCAGACAAGCACAAGACAAAAATGGCGCCTATTATTTTCTTACATCACCCATTAAAATCATCGTCCTGTGAGTTATGACGGTTTTTTCTGCACTCTCTGAGGTTTTTTCTAGCATTTTTGTAATTCGCAACCATGCCTGAGTTCGCTTCCGGTAGTACAACTTTATGAACTGTTAGGGGGCACTGTACTTATGCACGTTACACGACCGAGAGTTGGTGATGGTTTTTTTTTGTTTCTATACTTTTTATAAAGGAAAAGGAAGGAGCCACCAGGATCCTTCAAAAGAAAATAGATGGGCAAAGTATGCGAGTACCAAAAACCAAGGTACGTACCTATACAACAGTGCACCGACTTGCATATTAGCTGCCGACATCTGCGCACATAGAGATGGAGAGAGGTAAACTGTGGAAATTGTTTTGCCTAGTCTGCAGGACAGGGAAGGGCGGCATCAGGGTGATGGAGGTTTTTTAAAAAGGGTTAGATGTAAAAGCGGAAAACTGTTCGTTGGAGCCGTGGGGCCTATAAAGGTGAAGGATGCCAGCTGCCGATGCTGCTGTGTGGAATATAAACATAAAGAAGGAGCATTCACAATAGGAAAAAGGATGAAAACTTTTATTCCTCACAAGGCGAGCATAAGATGAGCAATGAAATGATACAAAATTGTCAGCCAGAGGCCGGAATGATGCAGATTACTATGCACACAGACTGTCGAACCCAAGAAAAACTGCGATGAAAATATGAGAATGAAAAACTAACTATACTTGTACCTTCCTATATGCACCCCCACATCCAAGTACCTACCTATATACATTAAGTTGGTTCATATGCTCGTATGTTGTATCCTTTGGCATAAAGGAGCAATTTTGCCAGGGAAAACATTCATTTTCCTTATATTTCCTATAAGGAGAGTGTATACATACTTTTTCGAGTCTTTTGTTAAAAAAAAAAGAAACAAGAATAAGGTACTATAGCTATCTATGAATTCTTGGGGTTATCCGCTTTTTGAGATGGGTTAACTTTGTATTTGTTGTTTGTTTTCAATTTTTACAAAACACATGACTCTTACAACAACTCAGCAGCTAGACCCAAATCATCTTCGAGGTATCTCGAAAAAAAAACTAATGGATTTTCTTTTCCGTTTTTATATATCTTTGCCATGAGTATAAGCCACATATATAAAACGACACAAGCATAAGCAAGCTACATGAGATACTCTAGGTGGATTGTGCATTACCCTATTTTTTTTCTACCTGGTGAGACCTATTTCCATAATACGTATTAGGTTTTTTTCTTCTTCTTCTCTTGGTAAAAAGTTAAATACAATCAAAGACCGTATAATACCAAGATATTGCATCTAGTGTAAAAATTCGCAGTCAAAGCGCTAGTACTGTGACGACCCCAGTGGTGACCCCATAGATGTGTGAGTGAGAACCCCGTCTATGTATAAGTTTTACAATCGTCGTTGGCGCGGTCGCTGATCGTGGGTCTGCGGCGAATAAAGGCTTGCATGTCTGTATGTGTTATGTGAGTTCGAATGTGAATGAGGATGTGATACAATACGTGGGAATGTTTCCCTTCCCCCGACCGACCGCACCTAGAGCTGATTTTTGGTGGTTGGTTGAGATGCGGCATCTTGGTATTATACGGTCTTTGATACAATTCAAAATCGTAAGAGATGTTACGATATCGCTTATGCGGACTATAGATATTGTAACTGTTGAATTTGAATGTTTGATTTAAAAGATATAGCCCTGATGTAGTGTTTGGGAGAAACATGACTCCATTTTAAAAATTGGTCTGAGATTCCTTGATATGGGATCCGCCGAGCCTATCTAGGGAGGGGTGAAAACCAATTTCGGCTAACACGAATAACCTTGAAGTTGCATTCATATGTTTTTTCGATGCACTATTTCTCGCAAAGGCCCCAGTTGTGGACTACTTCTTTTTTTGCTATCAATCACACCCAAAATATGCTGGGGGCTCTTAGTGCTTAGCCCTTAACTATAGTCGTGGGTCCAATGGACCCATACTCAACCTTTAAACGCGTGTAAAAAACGCAGTGGTTGCCGCAGCTCCCCCTAATTCTAAGTACCTTCCTATATTAAGCCAAAGTGTGTGCAGTGTGAAGGACGCGTTTCAATCGCTGCTGCCAAGGTCAGTTTCAGCATACGCGTGGGTCCCCTGGACCCACAACTATAGATACGTAATTTATTTTGTCCTTTATTCCTCTTAGTGTTTTGGTCGTATTTCAAATGTATGTAATGTAAAATTAAATTATTAATTCAGGGAATCGAGAAGATAGATGTAGCAATAGTTAAGTGCAAAAAAGTCCAGCGACGATGACGAAATTGGCCAAAATTCAAATTATAAAGGCAAGCTACCTTTTAGCATGATTTGCTCTGCGCCAGTGTGTTTTGTATGCCATTGACTTCACTAAATTTGACCAATGTCAGAATTTTTTTACAAAAAGATTTTAAGATTTTGTTTCAGGAATTCTAAAGAGGATGTTTTAATGTTTAGGAAAAATGTTTGTAAAAATTTTAATCTTTTTTTTTTCTATTTTACATAATTTTTTTTTGATGACATGTTTTTTGGTCAGGCGAATTGCAACCAATTGTTAAAATTGGAAATTCGGAATTTAAGAAAGCTCTTACTAGTGATTTTTTTTAAAAACTACATTCGTAATTGATCATTCTTAATGTTTGGCAAAAAAAAAATAATTAAATAATTTATACATTAATTTTTCTTAAAATTTAAAAATAATTGGGTCCACTGGACCCACGACTATAGAAGCGTACATAATTTTTACGACTATAGTTAAGGGTTAGTCTATTATGTTAAAGGTTTAGACTTCCTCTTTTTTGGTAGTTTTTAATTTTATGAACAAACAAATTGTGGAAACGCCCCCACACTCCAAACTTGGCTTGGAAAAATAACGGTTGATGTCTTAAAAGGCAGATGTTGAGTAGAATCACCTTCGGATAAGATTTCAGTGTTGCCACTTTTGATGAACATACTTGTTTTAGGTGTCAAAGCTTGATTTTCTTTTTTTGGTCATTTTTAATATTCATAACGTGCGAAAACTTGTGGAAATACTTCCAGATACCAAACACGTGTTGGGAAAAAAGTTGCAAGTTTAAATATATAAAAAAAAAATGTTTCCGTAAAGTGGCAACAGCAAAATTTTTACCGATGGTGCTTCTACTCAACACCTATCCTTAAAGACATCAACTTTACTTTCCCAATACGTGTTTGGGATCTAGAGGCGTTTCCACAACATTGTTCATGTTCAAAATATTAAAAACTATACCAAAAAAGTGGAAGTCCCAAATTATGTTTCTGAAAGGCAAAAGCACTGACATTTTACCCATAGGTGGGTTTGCTTAACACTTATCTTTTAATACGTCAACCCTTATTTTTGCAAGGCACGTTTGATGTGCAGAGGTATCTCCGAAACTTTTTTCACGTTAAAAACAAAAAAAGAGAAGTCTCTCATTTTGACATTAAAAAAAGTATGTTCTTGAGAAATGGCAACATTGAAATTTTAACAGAAGGTGCGTTTACTCAACACATATTTTCAAAATATCATTTTCAATTTTCCAAAACGTGTTTCGCAACTTTTACATGTTCAAAAAGTGGAGGTTCCACCCTTTGACATTAAAAAAATATGTTCCCGAAAAGTGGCAGCACCGATATTTTACACAAAGTGGCGTCAACTCCACACGTATCTTTTAAGACATCAATTGGAAATTTTCCAAGTAATTTACTAGTTTCTCATTATATTACCATTTAACCCAGATTGGGCGACAATTTTCAAAATGGCGTCCAAACGACAGGATTAAAAAATGATTACCAAAGTAAATTCCATCCATTGTATGCCAAAAATAAATTTCAATTTTAAAAATAAGATCCCCCCCACAAAAAGTGCAATGTTTTGGTTTTCCTGACCGGAGTACAGATTTTGTGCCATTTTTCAAAATGGCGGCTAAGGGACAGGATTAAAAAAATGAAAACAGGCTAAATTCATCCTTATCACCTCAAAACAAATTTCAAACACAAAAAAAATTTCCCGCCAAAAAACGCACGGGACTTGGTTTCCTAACCGGACTAGTTTTTTGAGATATGGAACTTTCAAAAAAAGTGTGAAATTTTTTTAAAAGCTTCAAAAGTTTAAATTAGCTAAAGCAACTCGAATTTTCCAAAAAAAATAATTTAATTTTTTTTTTTAAATCCAAACATTTTTTTTTTGAAATTTGATAAGCAAAATTATTTGAATTTATTTGAAATTTGTATATAAACATACTAATCTAAGTCCGTTCAGTCGATAAGAAGAAAATTAAAATAAATTAAAAAATTATAAAATTATAGCAAAAGTTTAAAAAAGCGTTGAAATCGTTCTTTTAATTGTATAAACAGCCTGATATATAACTTAGACCTCAAAAAAAGTATGCCATTTGATTACTTAAAAAAATATGAATATATACAAAAAAAAATTAAAATCGTTGGAGCCGTTTTCTTATATTCAAAATTTTTGTAACATTTTTCAAAACAAATTTTGGTATGCCAATTTTGAGAATACAATTAATATACATTTGAAACTGAATTTTCAAAATAACTATCATCAAACCGTTTTTGCAATATTGAATTTTCCAAAAAAAAATTTGAATCTTTTTTTAAAAATCAAAAATTTATTTTTTCCAAAATTTTGGTATGCATTATTATTTATATTCTAACAAAGCTTTTGTGCAAACATTTTTATTGAAATCGGATGAACGGTTAATGAGAAAACCGAAAATAAAAAAAAACCGTTATATGGCAGGTACCGTTAATAAATGTTTTTGGTAATTTTTTTCCTACCAAAAAGTACACCATATCTACAATAATACAGTGATTTTTTTATCAAAATCATTTTAGCCATTTTTGAGATGAATAAGCTTTTCCTTAATGGTTGTATGGCAAGTACCGTTATTTTTAGAGCTAAAAAATAAATTTCAATTTTCCCTCTGGCGAGTTATAAAAAACGTTAAGTTCAAAATTTGAAGAAAATCGCATCATTGGCTTAGGCTGTAGATCCAGATACAAACAGACAGACAGAATTGTACCACCCACTTTTTTCGTGCTCTCTATCATCGTAATGTTATGTTTGATTGTTATCTAAAATTTTCTTTTTTGCACGAATCCAAAACTTGCCCTATATTACCTACATATATCGTAAGTAATAAACATTCTATGAGAGATACTTCTAATAGTTGCTGAGTTTAATATTCTTTTATTTTTGTTACTGGATCGCACTTATTTTAGCATGCAGACACAAATTTATCAAAATCGGAGCAGACATATTTGAGAAAAAAATAACGGCTTTTTAACATTTCTATGAATGGTACCTACCGTTATTTTTAATGAAAGAAAACATTTTTTTTTAATATTTTAGAGAGTGTTAAAAAAAACTGATATATCCAGTTTCCAAAAAAATCGATTTCGAAAGAAAGTTTGGAAACATTTTTAGAAAATCCAATTTTTTTTTAAGTTTGTTACACAATATATTATTAACATATTATTAACATATTATATTGAACATAAAGATAATGGTTCCTTTTGAAAAATGGTTTCCAATCCAAAACTCTCAACGTTAGGCAAAAGTCATGTATTGTTTTTTTTCTGTTAAGCTATGAAGCCATTTTCGAGAAAAATATAATTATATAAAATTATTACAAAAATTGTATGGTAGTTACCGTTATTTTTGGTTAAAAAAAAAGAAGAAAAACCGTATGGGGGGAATGACCAAAAAACGCTATGGACCAATTGCAAAGAAAATTGAATAAAGCTGTGTTTAGGATGTAGCTCAATTGCATTGCTTCCGAAATGCATTTAAATAAATAAATAAATAAAATAAGTGATTTTAATAATTGAATATGAAGAAAATTTGAAAAGAAATTCTTCTGTTTTAAGTTATTTTAAGTTATTCAAAATAATATATTTTATTTATTACAAATCAGCAAAAGTATTTATTTTTTAACAAGATCATTAAATGGCAAGAATTGAACACCCTTTAATTTTTTTTCTGGTTCACCCACAGTTTTCGAGAGAAGGCTTCCGCTCACAAATAGATTTTTTTTCCAATTTCATTAATGTTTTCGATAGGAAGGTCTTTTGTTTTAACATCAATATCCATCCTTTAACTTTATTTGACCAACCCAAGAAATATTTTGTTTGATTAAAAAACAAAAAAAAAAAAAACAAAATCAATTTTTGTTGTTGGTATATTCCCTTTTAATTTTTTTTATTTTTGAATTTTGAATAAGATAAAATAAGATGACTTTTGTAAAAAAACTCAACTATCAGTCAATATTCTTTGATAAGTTGGAGTAATTTTAAAAAACTAGGCCTTATACTCACATTGGCCTCTCCTAAAGAAAAGAATCTAATCCAAAATGAAAGGTCAATGTAGATAACATTTGCATCGACTACCTACTTATGCCTTAAAGTCATCATTCTTCAAAAATTAAAATTTTTAAACCATTTTCTTATAAAGATATAAATTAAAAATCGCGAAAATGTGAATTAGCCCATGAATGTATGGTTTCAAAATATTGAGTTTCCAAATTGAAATTGAAAGGCTAAAATTAAGAAAAAAATAGTTTATTCTCATTTGATTTACCACCGTTGAAAAAATTACTACGGGCGCTTATACTCGCTTATGCCTCTGATGCCTCTGGCAAGTGATATGAAAATATTGCTCTTGACATATAAGAACAAACATTACCACCGTTCCATTTAATTTATTTTTCTGTTCCGCATCCTTTTCGTGTTGCAAGTGTCAGAAATATTTTATCACTACCTAGTCCTTGTTATGATAAAAAACAATGATAAAAATAAAATCCCGCTTTCATGGGTCTAACATAGCCGCAGTGGAAAATTTCAGGAATCGTAAATTTCAAAAATGTCCTTCAAATTTCAAGATTTATGCATGAAAACCTCGTTTGCTTCCTGATGGAAAAGATTTATTACATTGTGCGTGCAGGACCAAAAAATATGTATGTACCTATGTACACAAAAAAGAAAAAAATGAATCTTTGCATTCAATTCCGCGTCCTTGACTCCCATCTCATCCCATACACCTGTCACATTTGATTCTCGTACCCTGGCCTAGTGTCAACAAAAAAATTGCACTGATATTTGCAATTTTTGTTTTTTTTTTTTGTGTTTGCCATTGAACTATTTTCCATGTTACGTGTCCTGGCTGGATATTTGCAATTTTTGTTTTTTTTTGTGTTTGCCATTGAACTATTTTCCATGTTACGTGTCCTGGCTGACCAAATGTTTGTAGGAAAACCAAGCTATCCTCCGTCCTGGTAAGCGTTCAGCTAAACGATAAAAGCAAAATGACTATAGAGGAGCAAGACACAACAAACAAATAAAAAAAAAGAAACCAAAGCGGAAAGAGAAAATTGAGAACGACATTGAAATTAATAAATCCTCTCACGATTGGGTATTTTGTCGGAAAAACATTCCCTTTCGGGGATCTGCGATACGAAACGATGCGATACGACACTAACTTTCCATATCTCGTTTGCTTCACGTCCATGGATATTGTACGTACATACTTTAACGAGAAATGTCAATTTTAGGTATAAGCTTCCATCAAATTAGATTGATGGAGATAAAGTCAAAACAAAAAATAAATGCTGTTGTTGTTTTTGAGTTATGTTATGGAAAAGGGAGGTTTAATAAATGATGCATAAGGAGGGGCAGAAAGTTAACGGAATGGATTCGATAAAAAAAACATACTTATGGTTGAGAGGACATAGCATACCCTCAGTTGAAAAAAAAAACTAAAAATTCACTTGAATAGGTTTCAAGTTCTAAATTCACTATCTAGAAAGTTTTCAAATAAATTTTAGTATTCTAATACAACACAAAAGCATTTATCTATGAGTATAAATACTAACAGACACAAGAAAAGCAGGATTTAATTTTGGTTAAATTATAGTCAAATTATTAAACTCAGGTTTCTCTGTTGTTAATTTAATTATTTTTCTAAGCTTTGGATGTGGGTCACTTAGAAACTGTCACACAATTTAAGATCTGAGTAAAGTGAAGGTCATTAAACATCGTCCTTTATAGAATATAATCTGCTTGAAAAAATAATCTAGTTTTCAACGAGGCCCTAGGAAACTTTACATTGATGCTCTAACAAGGGCCTTGCAAGGGAAGCCATCGAAATTCTGTTGGGCCTCACTGGTTATGCTATGAAAAAAATAAAGGAGATATTTCTGATGGGATAGCAAAATTTACAAAACGAATTTTTACTAGCAAGGGGCTCACAAGTATTTGATAATATTGTTTGCCCTGAAGAAAACTTTCTATAGGGCCTTGACCTAACATGGCAAAAACTTGTCATTTTTTCCACGAGAGGAATTTGACATGAAATGAAGTATCTACATAGATTCATAGCAACGATTTCCTATGGAGTAATTTTGTTGCATCTCTACTAAGGTATGATTCTCGGAGATAATGTTTATTCCCAGGAAAATGAACTATCCTAAGCCACAAAATTTCTGCTTTCAATAATTACGTGTTATTCAGCTGATATGGCCAGATATTTGTTATCATATTGAAAGCTTCAATCTCATTTTTTTCAAGACAAACAAGTTTCGCCTGTCCTTTAATCATCTCTTAAGACTATATTCTAAAACTTTTGAAAGGGCCTTTGATATCGATCGATATCGTTCCTTAGTTTGGTCATGGTTGTATAGACTTCCTGAAGATAAATGCTATAATGTGGCTTTAATGCTATGAGCCTGGACTTTTAACTCCTTGGCCCTTATTCCAGGATCAACTATCAACTGATAACTACACTGAAGGATTTTGGCGATTAGTTTATTTTGGAATTTGGTAACTATGGCTAGCATCTTGTGTGAAAGGTTTAGCAGGCTTCGATAGTTCCTGCAGGACATGAAATCGACTTTTTCTGTAGGTGGGACATATCCATATGGAACTGTTGGTTGATATTTTGAAACATGCACCTAACTAGCAAATCAACTATGTTTTTAAAGAGTTCTACAGGTAAACAGCAAGGACATGTGGCCACTATGCTCTTAAGGTTTTCTAAAGCTGAGGCCGAAATGGGTATTCTATACTTAATAGATGAACTGGGTCTTTATTGCTTTTTTTTTATTTTCTTTTATTAATCGCTCTTTATGATACCAAGCTAGTTGCGCATATGCTGCTTGAATGCTTGACAAGGTTATCTTCACTTTTTCTGGAAGCCTGGTGTCTGTACTTGAAGCTCCAGAAAACCCTGTTGCGGGACATTTCAATCTACTTATTCACAGTTATAATACACATAACAATTTTTTCTTAAAGGTGTGTATCCATTTTAGAGTAAAAATTACTGCAAGCGAGTTGGGGTCAAAGTCCCGCAAATCAAAATCCCGTGAATCCCGAAAATCAAAATCCCGCCATTTCTACTACAATGCGACGGCAAATTATTAATTCTCATTCTTCTTGGATTTTCATATGGTAAGTCAGAATGGATTTTTTACTGATCTTTTCTTGGTGATGTGTCCGATGGAGAAGTGTCTGAGGGAGGAGATTCTGGAGGTGGGTCTGGAACTGGGACAAAGGAACACATTTTTTTTTAAATACCCTTTTCCTAGATTTTTGTTTGGTTACGGATCTGATGGAGTAGGGTCTGACGGAGCAGATTCTAAGCTGGATCTGGAACTCGAAAATGGAAAGATTTTGTTTTTTAAATTTATTAAAAAAAAACTTTTTCGTTGACATTTATTTTATACTTTAGGAAAAAAAACAAGTTTTCCAATAATTTTTTTCTTACAAATTTAAAAATAGCTTTTAAGTAGTTGAGAAGTTTAATTTTTTTACTTCAATTTAAAAAAAGTCGTTCATATTTCAAAGAAAAATTTATAATAAGTAAAAAAGTTAAGAGTTTAATTTTTTACCGAAATGTTAAAAAAAAAAGTTTTCATTATATTTCGAAGAAAAACAAAATTTCTATAAAATTATAAAAATGTAGAAACAAAGTTGTTTTTTTCTAAATTTTTCAAAAAAATAAAAACAAGAAAAGTTGATATTTTCTATAACTTTTTTCAAACTTCTGCCCAGACCCATCTCTGTCCAGATCCTGGTCCACCCCTGTCCAGATCCAGACCCACCTCTGTCCAGAATCCAGACCCACCTCTATTCAGATCCAGACCCACCTCTTTCCAGGTCCAGATCAAGACACACCCAAAACCTAAAAATTGAAATATCGAAAAGTGAAAATTATTCTGGAAGCACTACTGCTTAGTTACATACTTTATAAAAAAAGTGCAAAAACAACACTCAATTTTATTCAAAAATATATTTAAAAAAAAAAATATTTTATTCCAATAGAATTTTTAAGAAAGTCCCACCAAACAGTAGCAAGCTACTGGCAGGATTCTTTTGGCCGGATTTCGGCCGGCGGGATTTTGGCTGGCGGGATTTGTGTATATTATCAGTAATTTTATTTGGCGTGATTTCGACTCCAGGGATTTTGACCTTTTCCCCTGCGAGCAACTCAAAAGCAGCTCTTGAGAGTAACACTATCAAGTGGACAAGGAAAAAAGCCATGAAATTCGATTACAGAGGCGTAGAGCAACTCTCTAGAGTTTTGTAGAGAAAGGACTCACCTTAAGATGTGTTTCCAATTGAGAGTAATTTCAATGCAAAACTCTATAAATAGATAATTACTCTCGGGTAGCTGTTTATCCCTCTATGAGTTAATGACTGTGTCCATTTGCGAGTATTAAGCTAAGATTAGACGGTCAACGTAAATGGTCAACGCATTGACCCTTTGACGTCATCAGAAACATCGTCAATATACTGTCAGCGTAGACTGTTTCAACGCATGAAACGTTGACGATCACACGAATGACGGGACTCGGTCAATGTTGTCCCATGTCATCGTTATTGGTTTCCACTGGTGTCAACGTATTGACACGAGAAACGTTGACGATTACACTACTTTACGACATCCATATATATGAACGTTGACGCAAAGTTGACAAGGCCAAGATTGTACGTTGACGATCACACGATATTGACGGCAGTGTTATCGAAGAATGCAATGTAGATAAATTAACAAACCTCTAAAAATTCAGAAATTTTGGAAGTTTTTTACTGTTCAGGAAAAAGGCTATTTTGGGGCAATAGGGTGACATTTAAATCGAAATATATTTTTCCGTCAAAATATAGTTCATACCCCATCTGTCAAGTCATCAACTGTAAGGTTCCATTGAAGGATGGCTACGATGTATATGGATTAAAAAACAACTAAGAAATCAGAAATTTTTGTACCATTCCGGAAATAAATGATATTAAGGCAATTCGGTGACATTTGGATTGAAACATACTTTTGCAGTCAAAGTATAGATCGTACCCCTCACCTTTCAAGTCATCGACAACTGTCGATGTATTAAGAATATTCACAAAATGCAAACATTTTGAGATTGAAATGAAGGTCAACGCAGAGTACGTTGACATGGCAGAAAAAGCCGCAGTGTCAACGTAAAGATACAGTCAACGCTTTGTTGAGTAGTTTGGTTAATAGTCTCCTAACTGCGATTACATGGCCAACGAAACTAATCAACGCATTGACCCTTAAATTCGTATCAACGAGAGTGTTAACGCAGCCGTCAACGCATGGACAGTATTCTGCGTTGACGATAACACGACAATAGATAACTTTGGAAAAAAAATTGTACATCATTTTGACGTCAGAGAGCCAACGCGTTGACAATTTGCGTTGACCGACTTATCATAGCTTAACGCTCGAGAGTGTATGTCTGTGTACACTTGCGAGTGTTTCTAAGAAATTTTTTTTTAAATTTTTTTTTTCTTAACAAAACCCTATTTGCTATTAATTCTTGCTTTTAATTTCAGATTTGGAAAAATTAAAAAGAAAATGGTTCGCTCGAGACCTGCTTTTAGGGTGCTCGCAGACTTTTTACTATTAAATATGGATAGTCAGCCATTAGTTGAGACTCCCAATGTGTCTCTCATAACCGAACATATTTTCATCGTGTGTTAGGCAAGTTAATACAACGAGCAAAGTCTAAAATCAAGAGAACGTTATCCTTGCATAACCGGGGTATAGCAAGCTGGACAACCTGATATTAGTCACTTACTATACGAAGATGTAAGAGCTCACGTTAACTTATACAGAATTCATCCACCACCAATCACTTAATTAAATTTAAACGGGCATTGATGCAGTGGCACTCCTTGGCGTAATAGTTTTTGAGTTTAATAGGGGTTGTACGTTTTAGGTTTTGGTCCAAATACATTTTTCCACCTTAAATATTCTCTGCATTGAAACTCCTACGACAGAGTGTCTATCTCATGATAAAGTGCCTCTCATCTTAATCGTTCAGATTCGGCAAAAAAAAACGTTGCTCTCATCCACCCTGCTCAAAAATTCTTCACTCGCAAGGTAGTTTTCTATACGTATGTATATCTACCATACACATAAAATACATCGAGGCTACAATCAAAAAAAAAAAAAATGTCGGCTTCTCATATCAGTGGTATAAATAGGTATCTGCAATTCACTAAATCAAATGGTTTTTGCTTCACTGGCCATTTTTCCAATCTTCCTTCATTTCCAAAGGATAAAAAAAAAAAAAAAAAAAAAAAACAACTAGAAATATTTTTGGTTTCTAACCTTTTCTACAATATACACCCCTAGATACTGATTTTTGGAATTTTTTCGAACTTCTATTTCGACTCTGGAGCTAATAGACTTTATTGAACAAAGCCTACATGTGCATGAAAAAAAAGCAAAATAGAAACAGAAATAGAAATAGAAATCCTTTCTAAATCCTTGTTGCAGTGTTTGTGTTTGATTTGTGAGCTTGTTTTGTAAAAGTCCCATAACCACCCCCTTCGTGTGTGTGGGACCAAACAAGCTTAGAATTTTTTTTGTTTTTTTTTTTTGTATGTTCTACCAAAATTTAATTGAACGTCTGTCTGCAATTTCATCCCATAACAAGGAACTTTTCGATGAATTTACCTATTTGAGGTCCTTGTATGTATTTTACTTTTTTTTTTTTTTTCCTTGTATGCATGTGTATTTGTAACAGTCCGGTGATATACCTATACTATTTTTGTTGCCTGAATTTGACAGCTTTATAAGCGTTAGTGAACCAACGTAGCGTGTTCAAAGGCTTGCTGATATGTCTATATTTCAATGTGTACACAAGCACTAAGCACACGTGAGCATCATCATCATCCTACACCATAGTCTATAGTCTACCAACCTTTTGTTTGAGGTGTTGCGACGTTATAGCGACGTCGAAAAAAGCTCATTCATAGTGAAATAATATTTATTACGTGTGTGCAACGAACCATGCCATACATTCTGGTATTCCGTGATTTGTATATAGGTAGTTTAGTTATTTGTTGAGAGGTTGCAGGGTTGGGGGTTGAATTTATATTGAAAGCAATAGTAGTGGGGGTGAGAAAGCACACACAATTGATGGTAGATTTATTAATATTCCATTCTATTAAACATAGGTATCTATGCGTACCTATACATTGTAAATATCTATGTCTATATGTTGAAATAGTAAGTACATAGATATGCGAAGTGAAATGGAATTAAATTGGTAGCTAGCTATTTTCCAACAAAAAACACTGCGGTAGGTATGCAAATTTATTTGCTTTAGCATTTATTTATTTATTTTTTATTTTTATTTTTATATTTATTTTTGTATTTTTTAAAGTTTTTTGTCAATAAATTTTTTGTAAGTAATTGGCAATTTAAGTGAAAAAACAAAATCAGATCAATTTATAAAATACCAATTCCAGGGAATTCACCTGCATATTTATTCAATTTTGCAGTTCTTTTTTGCATTTCTATAAATATTATTAAGGTATGTAAAAATGTTTTAATTGAAGTTTCTCTAAAAAAAATCGTATTTTTTCTTGGTTGTTATTTGTTGTTGCTGTCATTCCTAAAAAGGTGTATATGTAACAATAATCACACTTTGGATAGCAGACATAGAGTGAATAGTTGATTTTGAAAAGGAGAAAAAAAAAGAAATTGAAATAAATTGCACTGAAGAAATTTTATTTGTTTAATAAAATATAATTTACATCATGCAGGTAGGGAAAAATACCTTACTCGATAGTAACTATAAAGAACTTTATTGTTATGTAAAGGGTGTTTTTTTTAAGAGGTATAGAACTTTGAAATGGAGTAACAGAAAGATGATTTTTTAAATTGACATGAAATTTACTTTATTCGAAAGATAATCTTCTGGTATTCTAATCTAAATATGATTTTTGATATATTACCGCAACGGCTGGCTCGGACTTAGTGCAAGCTGGAGGTCCAATTTTCGATATAAAAAAAAATAAAAAAAAAATAAATTGGGTGGCGCAACAGCTCGTGTAGAACCAGGGCCTAATGACTTACAACTCTCAACCATTCCTGTGTGCGTGTTGTTGGCAGGAATGGAGGGGACCCAAAGGCGTAGATAGGGGGGGTGGATCAGGGGGATATATCCCCTCCCCCATTGGGATCGATAATTGTTCAACATAACCAGTCATGAACCAAATAAGTTAAAGAAACGCACTCAAAGAATGAATTTAGACTTGGTCCAAGCTATAAATCTCGTCAAAGATTTAAGGGATCAACTAAAAATTAAACGGGCAGAAGACGACTCATTTTCGAAAGTGTTTGAAGATGCAAAAAAATATCTGATGTCCTTGACATTGACGTTAAACATAAGAGAATAGTGAACCGACAAAAGAATCGTTCGAACACTTCGGTTCAAAGTACAGAAGAATATTTTCGTGTTACTGTTTTCAATCCTTTTCTCGATTTCTATGTGATGGACCTTGGAGAAAAATTTACAAACCATGAAAACATACAAGAAGGGTTTCCGGTTCTTTTCAAGGATTCTTCGTCTGAAATAGACAAAGCAGCTAAAAAATTTAATGAAACTGTTGAGTTTTACCAAACATATTTGACTGTCGGACCATCTTCTATTCTTGAAGAATAAAAAACTTGGAAGAGATATTTGATCCGAAGGAATAATACTTCCTCTAAGAACTCATTGGAAGCGCTCGATAGCTGCCCCGAAGAAAGCTTTCCTAATATATATATTTAATTAAAGATATTAGCTATACTACCGGTTTCAACGTCAACTCCCGAAAGAACTTTCTCCAGTTTAAAGAGAATAAAAACAATACAAAGAAGTATGACCAACGAAGTGAGATTATTAAAAATATGTCTATTTTAATAACAGTGAGATAAGATTTGGATGTTTACTTATTTGCAGGATCGTTTGGATGGTTTGGCTGCTCTAGCTATTCATTGCGAAATACCGATAACAGCAGACGAGGTTATAAGTGTCTTATCTAAAAAGAACAGAAAACTGGATTTTATTTTGTGATCTATTTTTTAAATTAATATTATTTTACTTACTTTACCAATATTTATTCTAGTTCATATTCAAATTAATGCGTATAATATATTATCTTTAAAAAATATAATTTTCTTATGGCATACATAATGAATTCAATGAATTCTTGTTATTTGTTTTTTTTTTTTAATTACACTAGTTTACAAAATTTTGGGTCATGGTAGGGTCCTTCGAAAAAATATATTTTCTAGACTAATTTTGGTCACTGAACACGAAAATCAAAATTATTTTTTTCCAAAGAAGCGTTTGCGAGATATGCGCAAAAATCATTTTCTCAACAATTTTTGTCAGATATTCCCATAAATCTCGCTAATGGCATAGCTAATTTACATAAAAAGTGTATTTTCTGAATGATGTGATCTGTCTCCTTCCGACGATGTACTGCATGTATAAGTCGGACTGAAATGTTATAAGTTACAGGTATTCAAAGTTTAAAAAACGAGTATTTTTGACAAATTTCTATTTTTGATTGCTCCATATGGATAGAAAAAATATTTAAAATAATTTTAAGGACTCAAGTGAAACACAATCTTTTTAACAAAGATTTGAGCCAAAGTTTTTTAAAATCGGACTATAAATGTAAAAGTTATTAAATAATTAGTGAAAAAAGGCAATTTATTCTTTTTCAATAAAAGTCATATAAATTTATATTAGGGTGTCTGTTATTTCCCAAAATCATTTTTTTAAATCAGAAACCCCTACAAAAATTTTTAAAAATGATTTCGGGAAATAACAGACACCCAACATAGACTAGCAACACATACCCCCACAGGAAATAGTCAAGCGGCGTTAAATCGTACGACCTTGGAGGCCAATTCACGGGTCCGTAACGTGAAACTATGCTGATACCAGAAGCATTTTTACGTGTGTAAAAAAATTTTCATCGACAGTATGGTGATCCAATATAACGAATGTTGATAATATCGATTGTTCATTATAATCATGATTTTAAAGAAAATTAAAAATAATATTTAGTGGAGCGAATGAATTAAGTTCAAATAAAGAAGTTTAAGTGAGCTCTACTCCATATATTGCGTTTCGCCCAGGTACAACAGTTGGGCTCATCAGTTAGATGCTGTTGTACCCTTCTAAGACGCATGCTGTGATTTCTATATGAGTCGGTAAACATCGACCAAAATTTGCGTCTTAGAAGGGTACAACAGCATCTAACTGATGAGCCCAACTGTTGTACCTGGGCGAAACGCAATATATGGAGTAGAGCTCACTTAAACTTCTTTATTTGAAGTTCATTATAATCTATATTACAAAGACTTTTGAATAAAAGTGGAAAAATAAAAGGTGTTTTTCTTAGACATGTGGTTTTCAAACTGGCAATACTTTTCTTGGAGTTGGTCTTTTTGACAGCTGTCACTTAATTTATGCTCAGTTTGGTTTGCCATTTCATAGTGAATAGACTTACTCCTGAACAACGTTTGAAGATCGTGCAAATTTATTACCAAAATAATGGTTCGGTTCGCGTGCTGCGATGAAAAATGATGAAAAATGAAGCCGGCCCTAATGTTACAGTCAATGGGGAACGCTACCCAACTAACAATTTTGCCCCTTTAGAAATCCAAAGGAGCTTCTCATAATAATTTTTTGCAATCACATAAGCATTATATAATAGTCGATAGAGTTAAAAAGGGGCACTTTTTAAGCGCCTATTGGACCTTTATCGAGTAAATTCAGTTGCCTAAAGAAACACTTACTGGACTCAATTTAGAGGTCTTATAGAAGAAGGTGGGAAATTAAAAAGAAGTATTTCACAATAGATTTATATTTATATTTATTTATTTATGTCTTTATTTTAAATTATTTATTTGCTGTTATTTTATTTGAAAGTTTATATCTGAAATGTAATCTTAGAAATAATTAGATATTATTTAAATTATAAAATTCACAAGATTTCTGTGAGATTCGAACCATGGTCCTTCCGCACTGAAAGTCCACCACGCTAACCGCTCGGCCATGGGAGAATATATTTACGATAAAAGAAAAGTATGCAGTTTCTCCACACTGCTGGTTTGTGGCTATACTATTTAGTATACCAGAAGTGGTTTGTTTTTTCACTAGTATAGCAGAAATGGTTTTTAGCTGCTCCTATAAGCATACCAATACAAGCAATATAGAAGCGAAGAAACAGAAACTTAGATAGAGATTGTATAATAATTTTACAGACTGACTATAGAAGTGAAAGCTCCGTCGTCATTTCATAAGAGGATGACGATTGAGAATGCACGCTGCTCCATTAAGGTCGGCAAGGATATCACCGACACCCTTTTGATGTCGAAAAAGGCTTTAGACAAAGCGATGCGCTGTCCTGCGACATCGTTCTTGAAATAATAGTGCAAAACTCTCACGTCAACACTAGAGGCACAATCTTTCAAAAGTCCGTCCAATAACTTTGCTTACGCCGACGATATTGACATAATTGGACGAATAAAGCGTGATATGAGTGGTACTTTCGTGAGTATTGAGGAGGAGGCTAAGAAGATGGGCTAGGCGGTAAAAGCAAGACGAAATAATGCTGTCAACACAATCGGAACCCAACACCACCGACGACGTCTCGGACAGAACGTCACTATAGACATCAATAATTTTGAGGTGAACAGAAACTTTGTCTACCTAGGCTCCGCTATCAACTCATCAAAGCCCTCTCTCGAGCAACTTAACTGTCCCTGTATAAGACGCTAATCATCATGGACACTGTTAACGGTGGATGAAAACGCGTTAGGCTGTTTAGAGAGGAAAATTCTCTGAGTGACTTCTGATCCTGTCTGCATGGATGGAGAGTTGAGAAAAGAAACAACAACGACAGTGACACTGACCCAGTCAAAGCCAACCACTGAGATGGCTGGGTCACCTAGAACGAATGGACATCAATACTTCGGCCCGGAAAGTCTTTCAATCCAACCCCGTGGGACGGCTCAGTAAAGGAGGACATTATAACAGGTGGTGCACGCAAGTAGAAGAGGATCTCAACCAACTTGACATGTTTATCTGGAAACAACTAGCTAGAAACCGAGATGGCTGGAAAAAAGTTGTTAGTTGAGGACCTGGACCACCTTGGACTGTAGCACCACCTTCAGTAAGTAATTGAGTAATTTGTCCAACAAAACACATTAATAAGTAATAATTATTATTTTCGCAGCAAACTAATTTAACGACGCAAACTAAATTTCCTAAAAACTGTCACTGGAGAAGCATAAGTTTATCCCTTTTTCTCTATTTTTATTTTATTTATTTTTTTTGTTTTGTTATTTGATGTTCTTGCTTCATTTGCTGTAGATAATGTTAATCTAATTAAGTATTTCTGCAATCTTCACTTCCATTAAAATTCCTAACAATCTTTCATTTTTATCAAGCCAACGGCAAAGCAAATCTAACTTGAATGTTTCCATTTTTTCTATTTTCCTACTCAAATGTAATAATAATTGGAAAAAAACTTTAATTTTTTTTTAATGATCCAAGACGCTTATTAAGCGTGCACTAATTTCTTTAATCTTTGAGAAGATGTTTTCTAAGAATTTAGCAAAGTGATGAAAAATAAGATGAAGATATAGCGAGAGAGAAAAAAAAAATTGCAAAAAACTTTTTAATTGACTGGCAACTCTCCAAGGAGCCAATAGAAGAGAAGACCGAGAGAGAGAGAAAGGAAACAAGTTTCGAACGACCGACCATCTTGAAATGGGTGTTTATTTCAACGCCATCAGCCTTGAAATGGTCGCTTGGCAATGACTGAAAAAATAGACGTAAGGCCATCTTTTAATTTTTGTTTTTTTTTTCTAACTTAACACTCTTCTCCCGCTGCGTGTACTCCATAACAACACCCACCTCTGCTGCTTTCACACAAAGTATAAACAAAATGAATTTTCTTTACTTAGAGACAAGGATAAACTCTGGGAATAATGTAGGTTTAGCTATATATGATGTGTATTTAGATACAATTTCTCCTTATTGTTTTCTTTAGATCTTTATTTTTTGTTGTTAGTTTGTTTCACTTGAAGTGCTGTGATTTCTTTTTGGACATGTCCTTCGAGCAAAAATACAAAAAAAAATAAGGAAACAAAGCAAAAGATACTCCAACAACAAAATAAAGTTTAGATTTTATTGTTTCTATTTTAATAGGACTTTATTTTTTTTCTGTCTCTTCTCTCAATTGAGTGACAAAGGAGGGTTTTTTCTAGATAGGAAAAATAAGAAAGGATCTTATAGAAGGTGTCTTAGTTAATTTCACTTTACATTTTCTTTTTTGCTTTTACTCTTCTTTTATTTTATTTTTTTAAATAACTGAATGGAAGCGAATTCAATGGAAAGTCGTCTTTTTAAGTGTCAAACTGACAGGAAGAAGAAAAGTTAAATAGAAAAAAAAACGAAACGAAACGAATATAAAAGAAGTAAAAATGGAGCAAGAAAGCTTCCATCTTATTCCCTTTAGGTGACAATTGAGATAGGCAATTGCTCTAAGCGTTATGTGCTTCGCATTGTTCGCCACTGAATTGTCCTTCTGAGCCTTCTGGCAGTAAAATTGTTCTACAATTCTTTTTTGGGGGTGTATGTCTGTAGGTGTGTTTTTGTCTATTTATATGTGTTTGTTAATCTAGTGATTACTGAGGTAGATTTAAGTTTTTTTTTTGTTCAGATAAAAGGTTAAAATGGAAAGGGAAATAGATAATAATTTGAAATGATTTTCACTTTAGAGAAGGAATTTAATTTTTGACCAAAAAAAAATCTGTCACTCCAACGTTGCATTTATCTATCAAACCTTAAAGATTAATTCGAATGAATTGACGATGAAATAATAGATATGTGAAGAGCGTAAAAGCCAAGGTCAAGTGCGGTTCAACCCACTTTTTTGAGCATATTTTTCATCTTTAATAGATCTTATTTGAGATTCAAGAAGAATAAATCACATTTTTGGAAAACATAGACATAAAATAATTAAGACTGTTTGCTAAGACGACTTTTGATGGATAAATGTTAGTTAAAATACGAGTCAAAAGTATCAATTTTGCCAACAAAATCGGTTGTGCCACTTTGGCACTCATATGGCTGCATTTGTGCTTGAACTTGGTTCGAGGACTTTGTTTGAGTTTATTTATCTTGTCTGCGGGTTGGTTTGAGCACACATTTTTGTTGACGTCACTTAACCAAAGATTTGGTTTTATGAAATAACGTATTGCGTGTTGGTATCATATTTTACTTTCTGCGACTATCAAATATTTATAAAATAAATGACTTAAATCTAAGACAAGCCTAAGCTCATTTTGTTAGACAAAATGTTTTAACATTCAAATTTATTTTCCGTTGACTCTTACATTAATTTGTATTATATAATATTTTTGTTTTACTTAAAATAAATCTGTGTCGACTTAAGCCGAGTGTGTTTGAAAAGCTCTTAAATGTGAGAAGAATATAGAATTTTTGAAACGAACAGTTTTGTTTCAAAAAATTTATTTTATGAAGCAATGAATGGTTCACTAGGGCGTATGTGTACTTTTTTAAATTAAATTGTCAGCTAAAGCGATCTATCTATAGTTGTGAACTTAAAAGGTTAACCAGCATCAGTAACAATTTAAATATTATTATTCCATAACATTAATTTGGGCTACGATTAACACAGTAAAATACAAAAAAAGTGTTAATGCAATGAAGAGGTTAATTTATTATGAGTGGCTCGCGTGAAGCTCTTCATTTTCCAGTCAAACCCTTTTCAAAAATTTTTAATTAAACATAACATTATTAATATGAAGAAACCCAAAAAAGGTGAGTTTCATCATATCGATACCTTCCCGTAAGAATGTATTAAGCGACATTTTAAAAGTTTTAAATTAAATTTTTAAAATACCTCTTATTCAATTATTTATTTGGGTATTTTGTTGTAGTAAACAGATTTTTCGAAGCATTTTGAGTTGAAAATTCCGTTCCAAATCTTTTTATTTTTTAAAATACATAAATAATTGACTGGATCAGAGGTTTTTTTCGATGCCTTTAAAATTTTTGAAATGTCGCTTAATACATTCTTACGGGAAGGTATCGATATTATCTGTCAGTCTCATGCGACTATTGTTTACCCATCCATAGAGCCTGGAGCAGATAGATGGATTAATTTTATATATGGTAGGAGAAACTCTAATATTTTTCTTAGCTCATCTAGAATAGATAATACCCTTACAAAATATTTGAATATGTATCTCAATTAAAAAAAAAAAAAACATGAAAACCCATACAAATTTGACATTCATTCTTTCAATTCACACTGACTTTACTTCACAAAATGTAATAAGGTAAAGGAAGAAAAATGAAAATATTTTTCTCGACCAAATGTGAATACCAATCTAGGGTATAGAGAAATAGAGACCGGGCCGTAACATAGACCTTTCACGAGGGGTTTCGGTGACAAATAGGCATTGCTGGCCTATAGGCCCGATATAACTTTTTTATGAACTTTTGTTATGAACTTTTCTTAGTTAAGAAATACCATTTAGGTAAGGTTTACAGTATAGGCATATACATACATAGGTTTTAAATATAATTTATAAAGGGATTTCCATAAGAAGCTCCGACCGTTTTATTTTTCTGAGCTCCTCTTCAGATCAGATTCTCCTTTGATACTTCCGACCCTTGTTCCTTATTTGCTTAGTGATATAGGGTTTTCGATAAGGATCCCCGACCCCGTTTTGTTCATTGAACAAGGTTCTCTTTCGAGAGCTCCGACTGTTTCTTTCCCTGGGTTGTGTGCCAGTGACAACTGTTTTGTTTCTTTGGACTATTCTTCAAGAAGCTCCAATTGGACGAGGTTCTCCTTTGGGGGTTCAAACCGTTTTGTTTCTAAGGTTTCGTTCTGGGGACATATTATATAAAGTACCGTGCTAGTTATTTTTAAGACCAGAAAACAAAGTAAACAAAATTTTTTGCAAATAAATAAAAAGAGAATTTAAGCCGTTTCATTTGGAGATTAGATCCTCCTAACACAAGTTTCGTTGCATCTTGGGGAAGAATTCTGCAAGGCTTACATCAGCTGCAAAGTAAAATTATCACACACTATTTTTTCGAATTTTTTTTATTGAAGCTAAAGTTACTCTGGGCTTATGATTCACAGTGGTTAAAAAACCGAGGCTAGAGTTTGGCGATGTCCCCTGATTGAAAGAACTGTTTTTAAGACTTTTTGTCCAATCTTTCTCTGCCATAGACAAGTATAGGATATATTTGAAGTGTAAGAAACATACAAATCTGACTTTCCACCATTCTCGAGTAGCTATGTAAGTAGGTATCCATGCACGTTGCTATATCTAAAGATTTTTAAAAAATTAGAAAATATTTTTTCAAATTTGATACCGTCCCTTGATTGCAAGAACTGACTTGATTTTCTATTGTTAGAATTTCTCTGCAAACATGTTTTCACAGTGTACAGTTAACTACACTCGTTGTTCAATTTAACCCCACGAAAAACAAAATATAAAATATTCTCTTAAACTAAAAAATTAAGTAGGTAACTTAGTTCTTGCAATCAGGTGACTATATGAAATATTATTTAACTTACAAATTATTTTGGGGTTGAACCGCGTGAAATCCGTAAATATATAAATTTAACTTCTTTAGAAATATATTTTTTTTAATTAATTTGAATCCGCTCAGCCGATAGTGAGAAAATTATAATCAAAAACTTAGGGGTGGCTACATACTGTAAATATTTGTCTCATGTAAAATTGTTTTATGCTCAAAAAAGCCCTTTTTTTATCTATAAGGAGTTGTTTTTTGAAAAATATGATGTTATTTTGCTTGAAGTGTTTTTAACATTTTTATGATGCAAGATATGTAACTATATAATGTAGGTACCAATATTTTTGAATAAAAGTAAAATATTTGATCGTGTCCAAAATATGGAGTTTAAAAAAAATATTTTTTTAAAAATTCAAAAAATATTTTTTTTAACATTTTAGTTAAAGTTAGGACTTGAAATTTTCACAGATGTTGGAAAAAAGGCCAGAAAGTGGGTTGGAAATAAGGCCGGAAGTTCCAATTTAACTTCCAATTAATATTGATATTATATTAGAAAAAACGGCATTCTTATACAGAAAACTATATTAATAAAATTAAATGTTTTGAGTTTCTGTTTTATATATTTTATTTTATTTAATGTTCTTGGTCTTATGTTATTTTATTTTATTTCATTTCATTTCATTTCATTTCATTTCATTTCATTTCATTTCATTTCATTTCATTTCATTTCATTTCATTTCATTTCATTTCATTTCATTTCATTTCATTTCATTTCATTTCATTTCATTTCATTTCATTTCATTTCATTTCATTTCATTTCATTTCATTTCATTTCATTTCATTTCATTTCATTTCATTTCATTTCATTTCATTTCATTTCATTTCATTTCATTTCATTTCATTTCATTTCATTTCATTTCATTTCATTTCATTTCATTTCATTTCATTTCATTTCATTTCATTTCATTTCATTTCATTTCATTTCATTTCATTTCATTTCATTTCATTTCATTTCATTTCATTTCATTTCATTTCATTTCATTTCATTTCATTTCATTTCATTTCATTTCATTTCATTTCATTTCATTTCATTTCATTTCATTTCATTTCATTTCATTTCATTTCATTTCATTTCATTTCATTTCATTTCATTTCATTTCATTTCATTTCATTTCATTTCATTTCATTTCATTTCATTTCATTTCATTTCATTTCATTTCATTTCATTTCATTTCATTTCATTTCATTTCATTTCATTTCATTTCATTTCATTTCATTTCATTTCATTTCATTTCATTTCATTTCATTTCATTTCATTTCATTTCATTTCATTTCATTTCATTTCATTTCATTTCATTTCATTTCATTTCATTTCATTTCATTTCATTTCATTTCATTTCATTTCATTTCATTTCATTTCATTTCATTTCATTTCATTTCATTTCATTTCATTTCATTTCATTTCATTTCATTTCATTTCATTTCATTTCATTTCATTTCATTTCATTTCATTTCATTTCATTTCATTTCATTTCATTTCATTTCATTTCATTTCATTTCATTTCATTTCATTTCATTTCATTTCATTTCATTTCATTTCATTTCATTTCATTTCATTTCATTTCATTTCATTTCATTTCATTTCATTTCATTTCATTTCATTTCATTTCATTTCATTTCATTTCATTTCATTTCATTTCATTTCATTTCATTTCATTTCATTTCATTTCATTTCATTTCATTTCATTTCATTTCATTTCATTTCATTTCATTTCATTTCATTTCATTTCATTTCATTTCATTTCATTTCATTTCATTTCATTTCATTTCATTTCATTTCATTTCATTTCATTTCATTTCATTTCATTTCATTTCATTTCATTTCATTTCATTTCATTTCATTTCATTTCATTTCATTTCATTTCATTTCATTTCATTTCATTTCATTTCATTTCATTTCATTTCATTTCATTTCATTTCATTTCATTTCATTTCATTTCATTTCATTTCATTTCATTTCATTTCATTTCATTTCATTTCATTTCATTTCATTTCATTTCATTTCATTTCATTTCATTTCATTTCATTTCATTTCATTTCATTTCATTTCATTTCATTTCATTTCATTTCATTTCATTTAATTTAATTTAATTTAATTTAATTTAATTTAATTTAATTTAATTTAATTTAATTTAATTTTATTTTATTTTATTTTATTTTACTTTATTTTATTTTATTTTATTTTATTTTATTTTATTTTATTTTATTTTATTTTATTTTATTTTATTTTATTTTATTTTATTTTATTTTATTTTATTTTATTTTATTTTATTTTATTTTATTTTATTTTATTTTATTTTATTTTATTTTATTTTATTTTATTTTATTTTATTTTATTTTATTTTATTTTATTTCATTTTATTTTATTTTATTTTATTTTATTTTATTTTATTTTATTTTATTTTATTTCATTTTATTTTATTTTACGAGTATTTTAAACGAATGTGCTTTAAAAATTAGCTGGAGATGAATTAAGAAATATTCAATTTTTGATTGAGTTGCGTTTCGTTCTTTAACTATTGACGAACAAAAAATTAAAATTTGGCACTTTTGCGAATGGAAATGGTAAAGATTTTTCCCACATATTGAAATTAGTGACGTAGCGCATTTATTTGAATTTTTCTTGAATAGTAAATAGCAGAATATTTTGTACTGCTAAAAACTCCAAGAACTAGGCGTATAAACGAACTATTAAAAATCCCATCACCCTTAGCGCTCTTTTGTATAGGCTCATGGACGTATTGCTATGTATTTCCTTCAAAGTAGAGTTACCGTTTTTTGAAATGCTGAAAGTTCTTATAACTCATATGCTGGTCTTCAGATTTTGCAAGAAAAATTTTTGGGTCTAAATATTCTAACAAAAGGCCACTCAATATCTTCTTCCTCTTGATCCTAAGTGTGTTGTTCTCTTTAATTTAAATGACTGGAATTGATTCCCAAATTATCTCAAGAATAGCTACATACTATTTACGGTAAAATTAATGAGGGTTCATGTAGATATAATATGGATGGACTGGAAAAAGAATTCTAGGAGTGACTTTGTTTGTTAATTACCCAAATTTTAATATTCACAAATATTACAATATTCACAACAATATTTTTTTAAATTCAAGTCTTTTGACCATTAGTCCAGTCAATTTGTGCTCAAAAGAGCTCTTTGGGAGCAAATTGTGGGGTAGTTTTGATTTTTTCCCTCCGTTATGTTTTTAGGGGTGCTGAATCTGAGGTTTGCCAACAAAATTTCGTGACGGAACATGGAAAAAACCTCAAAAAATGATGCAAAAATGGATTTCTTGGGAGTTTTTCACTAATGGCTCGAAAACTACAAACTATTCGAAAATTACATCAAAGTAGCATTGAAATTATACACAGTTTCCAATAAACCTCTATTCAAGTCAAGGTTTATTTCTGCGACAGTCCATTTGGACTCAAGTTTTAGTCGAAAATTGACGTATTTTTATTGTTTTCGAAAATCCACTCGAAAGCGCTTACTTTGTGTGACCAAGTTTATACTTTTGTCTGTAACATGAACCAAGATATACTTTTCTGATGGTCTTTGATGCGCTGGGTTCGAATCTGGCCTTAAAATTGCTCTAGCACGTTACGTTTTTGAGATATTCGAATCTAAAGATTAAAAAAAAAACGCATTTTTTATGCAAATTTGAAGTTATATTTTCTTTGGAGGTAATTTTTTTTTAAAATGTTTATGGCATTCTAAAGTATAAACATTTTACTTCTCTCTTAAACTTTCAAATACCTTCATTCGTCTTCGAGAAATCGTTGGTTTTCATCTTACTACCTAATTCGAAAAATCCAGTCAATTTGTACTCAAAAGGGCAAATTGCGGGATTTTTCGAATTAGGTAGTAAGACGAAAACCAACGATTTCTTGAAGACGAATGGAGGTATTTGAAAGATTCAAAAAGAATTTTGAAGTTAAATGTTCATACTTCAGAATGACTACAAACATTTTTCCGAAAAAATTACCTCGAGAAAAAAAAATAACCCCAAATTTGTATAAAAATACATTTTTTTTTTAATTTTTAGATTCGAAACGTATATCTTGGTTCATGTAGCAGACAAAAATTCAAACTTTGTCACACAAAGTTATTTCTTAGAGCTTTCGAGTGGATTTTCGGAAACAGTAAAAATGCGTCAATTTTCAACTAGCGCTTGAGTCCAAATGGGTTGTCGCAGAAAAAAACCTTAAATAAGGATTTATTGGAAATTGTAAATACTTCCAATGGTACTTTGAGGTAATTTTCGAATAGTTGGTAATTTTCGAGCCATTAGTGAAAAACTCTCAAGAAATGCATTTTTGCATCATTTTTTGCATTTTATTCCATGTTTCCAATTTTGTTGGCAAACCTCAGATTCGGATTCAGCACCCCTGAAAACATAAAGGCGAACCCCACAATTTGCATGGTAAAAATACAATATGACTGGACTACATTATCTCACCCTTTATAAGAAAATAAAGATTTAGACTTATTTAGAATTTTTTAGACTTAGACATACAACGATTAAAATTATTATAAAAGATCAAGAACAATAAATTATTCAAGATATGATATTTCCATATAAACCTTCACGTTTTTATTAATTTAATGCGAGAATTTTGAAAGGCTGACAAATGCACCATCATATTTCTTAATGTAGGTACAACTTATCTATCAACTTAATTCAAATATAAACCAACCACTTTAAATTTTCCTCAAATTAGTTAACAGTGTCAATTTGCAGAACGTGAAAAGTGATTTAAAATTAAAAAAAAAAGGAACAAATAGGCCGGCCTACTTCAAAAATAATCAAAAAATATATATATTATGCCCTGGTAACATTTTCTCCGCAGGCAAGCGCAGGCAAAAAGGCAAAATTAACTTTTTCGTCTAAATAAGATTTATTCACGTTCTTTTTCACTTTGTCCATTTGTCACCTTGTAACCTGCTACAGTAAGGCAACTTGGCCCAAATCAGTTTTATTTATTTTTTTCTTTCTTTATTTTTTCTTATATATAATGTTTCTTCCGTTCTCATTAAAATATTACTAAGCCAATTACACAAAATTCTACAAAAAGATCCTGAAGAATAGAAAATTAAAAGCGACACACAAAATTGCCTATGCCATCTACAACCCACGTTGCCCTTAGTAACTTCACAAGAACATTTTAGATTAAGAAAGGAAAAAAATTCCGCCCACCTTGGGGTGATTTAAATAAAAATAACAAAACAGTCAGAAGAAAAAAAAAAATAAAGGTCAAACCGTTAGGTTGCGGTGTTTTCATATTTAGCTTTAAGAAGGCAATGTGGTTAATTAACATATTTGTAGTCTTTTACGTTTGTAATCTAATTTTTGAGAAAAAATAAAACAACAACAAAAAACGTTCAAAAGGTCTAGTGGTTTCAATGGAAGGTTTTCATAATTAATCGTCTTTAAAGTTGAATTAGATTAGGCACCTACACACCTTATTTTCACTTTTATTTTTTGAAAAATGGAAAATAATGTGTTTTTTAACTTTTAAAAGTGATTTAGAAACTGTTTTTATCAATAAAAAGGTTTAAAATAAGTCATTAATAGAGGTTGCGATAAATTGTATTAATAAACTTACAATATTTAACAGGAGTTATAATAGGGCAATATAAACATTTCCATAGATTTCTGTAAAGAAAATAGAAAATTTGTTATTTATTTTAGGGATTATAAATATTAGGTATATTATAGTATATAAATTAATGATATATGCAAAAGCAAAATTTCATGAAATTGTATTTAGTATATCTTTGTTCAACTTTGGAGTCATTTCAAAGTTGTTCAATATTTCAAACCCTTGTTTTTAATCTTATCAAAAAAGTAAATCAGAATACATTTTTAATAAGATTTATATTAAATTTATTTTAATTATTAAAATGTTCCTTGTAATTAACGATTTTTAGTATATTAAATTTCATCTTTTAAAACTATCACATCGGTGTACTAAAAACAGAGATCGAAACAAATGTTTCACTCTAATTTTCAATCGGTTTCTCAATGAGAGAACTAAGTTCGTCGAAACTAATTTTTGGCTTGATCTGGAGATTTATTTTTAAAAATTATTTTGTTAGGTCTTTCCTAGGTCTGGCCACGAGACCAGAAAAGTATCGCTATCGTTTGGTATCGGTATTGGAAACTGAAAAAATATAGTGACTATTCTAGCTCTAAGCCACCCGAAATGATAACGAGACGATACGGAGGCAATACTGTACTTCTTGGACCAAATTTCAGCGAGACTCTGGGTAGTATCGTTTAGTATCTGCAGCAGTAATGGATGTTTGAATATTATTATTAATTTATTACAAACAAACGATCTTGTAATTGGTTTCTCAAAAACGTTTCTAAGGATTCGGATGATTGATTTTAATGATATTAATTAGTACCATACACTCCCACGCTCATTTTTACTGTGTTTGATTTCTCTAAACCGATAGAACCGTTTTTTTTTTTTTTTATTTTTGTTGTATTAAATCTTTAACTACAAGACCAAGAAAATGAAATCAAATTGTGCATTTTTTTCAACTGAAACCAGACGAGACTAATACCGTTACTACGATACCGATACCGATACCGATACCGATACCGATACCGAGACCGAGACCGAGACCAAGACCAAGACCAAGACCAAGACCGAGACGGAGACTGAGACCAAGACCGAGACCGAGACCAAGACCGAGACCGAGACCGAGACCGAGACCGAGACCGAGACCGAGACTGAGACCGAGACCGAGAACGAGAACGAGACCGAGACCGAGACCGAGACCGAGACCGAGACCAAGACCAAGACCAAGACCAAGACCAAGACCAAGACCAAGACCAAGACCAAGACCGAGACCGAGAACGATACGAGACTTTTTTATACGAAACCAAGCTATATGAGACCGAGACCGATACTAAGACGATTCTGAAATTTGTCGATATTGACGATAACGAGACGGTGCATACTAAAGCATCGTGGCCAGCTCTAGTTTTTCCGAAAGATTTACCGCCATTTATGTAACTTCAAGAATAACTTTTATTTGCTGACTTATTTTAAAGGAAAACCATCAAACCGTTTTCATAGAAAATAGATAAAAAAAAAATTATTTTCACTCCAAGATAAAGTAGATATAAACACGGTGATTATTACAGTTCTTCTCAGATCAGAACGCGGAAGACTCAAGTCGTAATTAATTCTGGATAGGTAAGGGTATAGCGGCGTCATCTCTCTGAAGTTTTGCCATGGTAGTCCACACTTGGTTTTCAGTGTCGGGCTCGTTGTATCCGTCTCGCTTTGGTCTCGCCGTGCCCCTTTACACGATTATCTATGTCATGGTTTTCTCGCTCTGGTCCCACCATAATATCTTCACGTGGTTTTTGTTATTACGCTTGTTTTACCATCGTGTCGCCTTGGTTTATCCTTAGCCCTACTATAGTTTTGCTGAGGTTCAACTATTAAAGTACGAGTACCTAATTTCAGTTGTTTCGGTAACTAAATTTTTCAAGCTGAGAACAACGGTCCTTGGCAAGCCCAAGACAACTGTTGACATTGACTGAACTAAAGATGCGAAGTTGCTTGAGCGCTACAGTGAACCAAAAAAAGGAAGTACAAATCCAGATGAGAACCGCCGAAGCTGGCCGTCCAAGGAACTGTGGTCCAAAAAAAATGTAGCTTAAACTTTAAGGAACAATATAATCAAATTTTGCAAATTAGAACATAATGAGAAAAAAACAATAACCATAAACGAGATAACATCGTGTAAATTCCCATAGCGAGACCCCGATGAGATAAACATCATAGCCACAAATGAGAAAACCACGTGTAAGCCACCACGGCAAGACGTGAATATAATGACATCAAAGATGATGGACGCCAAGAAATCGTCATTATCGCCATATGCATCGTCGTCGGCATGGGTACGATGTGTCCACTTTTAAAATATTGACTTATGAAGTCGATTTTTATAACAAAAACTGTCAATGGTTAAAAAAGCAACTAGTCAAAATATAGAAAAAATTTCGACGACTCTTAGAAATATTGATTTTTAAAAATATCGATTTTCAAAATGTTGACATTGATCGATATGAATCGGGATTTTAACAGTTGACATTTTAAATGTTGAAATTTTGAAAGTCGATATTTTGAAAGTCAACATTTTGATCAGAAAAAATGGTCTTTTTTTAACACTGCGTTTTACATAGGGGAGAACTGAGTAAAATCATATCAAATAACTAGAAAAGTGGCACTAACTACTTTTTTTTTCATTTTTTTCAAGAATGCACAAAATTCCTAAATTTACAAAAGTGGTCGGACTCGTAGCAACAGCCAAAAAAAGTTTGTCCGACTATTTTTATCGTGTAGTAGATAGTCTTAGCTTTCATGTGATAGCCCATTTATAGAAGTTGCTTATATTTAGGTACATTTAGCGGAAAATGCAATCTGAAAATTGCATTTTCTAACCATTGCGACCCAAAAATACTTGTCCGACCAGTAGTTTTGTAAATGTTTCGACTAAATCAATCGTTTTGCATCCAATTTTTGCGTGGTTGCGATGAGATAGGTAGCCTAAGGGTCGGCTCCCAGACTATAAACTAAGCTATGATTTGATCACTTTGTTTCGCATTGTCTTCAACAACATTCGAGCACTTGTCATGTTTAAAGTTTAACCAGAACTTGTGATTTAATCAGAGTAAAAATTTTTCGAATAACTGTTAAGCTCGGGTTACAAAGTCAGACAATAATTTAAGATTCATGAGTAGGTATAGGCTTGCTCAGTGCAAAAATTAAGAGAATGACTTGTTCTCTGAGTAACGTTAAGATGACCGGCAAAAAAAATATCAACAAGTTTAAGTGTCGACTGGTTAAAATGTCGATTTATGTATATATCTACTATATACTATAAATATATCTACTTTTTCGTATGAAAAAAAAATACTGACAGGTCGATAAAAGTTGATAGCTATCTCTTAAGACTTTTTTCAAGTCAGTCGACTTTTTTCAAGTCGAGATTTTAATATGTCGACATTTAAATGATTATGTAGTCGATAAAAATAAAGTCAGTATTTTAACTGGCAAAAAAGTCGATAAAAATCGACAATTTCACCAGTCGACTTTTTTTTCCCCCATTTGTAAGCAACCCTTCGTCATCATCGTGGTGATTAACACTTCTTCAGTCCACCACACCGTCAGTCACCTCAACCCACACAAAGGAGTGTAATGGTGAATTTAAGTTATACGAAAATTTGATGTCGGCTCTATTCTAAAATCTCACGAACCACGTTCACTAAACTTTCCCTAAATTTTGCGTAAAAGAGTGTTAATAATGAATGATTCAACAATATTCTTAAAAATTCAAAGAGTAGAAGTTTTTAGTGGACAAAACAAACAAAACAACTCAAAATGAGATTTATTTTTTCCTTCAGTGATAAGGGGTCAATGGTTAGCCGAAACCATAAAACATAAATCGAGATTAAAGTTTGTCATTGAAGGAAACCGAGTTATGCATATTTTTGACGTCTAACTGAAAAAAATTGAAACACATTTTAGTTTCTATTTCACTCACAAAAATCGCTTTTGTTTGCAAACAAATCTTTGGGCAATACCAAATTTACACTACAACAAGTAACACAAAAAGTAGTCACTTCGACGTATGTATGTATAAGATTTTTCCAGAGATATTTATTTATTTATAAGTAGTGCGCTAATCTACACTGCATGTGTTTCTTCTGCAAATTATTTCAGTCAACTGAGTTTTCGGGAATAGCCCAGTGGCCAGCCAAATTGCGCTATTCATCTGTGAGTTAGGTACATTGAAGTTTAGAATTTTATTACGTCAATTCGACGTAAGGTTATCATTTTAGGGCTATGACTCGAAACAAATCAAGATAATATTGACAAATTAAACTACATTCTACTAAAAAAGTGTGGAGTGTTTAGCTTTTTTGAAATACAAAAAGTTTTTATAATTACAAAAAAAAAATATATATACATACTTAAATCAAAACAAACAATTTCATTCTTTTGTTCACGATTAGATTAAAGCAATCAAGAGTCTATTAATTTTCTTTGAAAGGATCCGCATCAACATTTTATTTGTCTATTCAATTTGTTTTAGTATCGTCTGTCCTGTGTTTTTTTTAGTTAATTGGGTCGGAAAATCTTTTTTTTTTCTTAACACTACTAGACATTTTATAAACCTTGAAGAAAAAAAGGCAAGCAATAACATTAAAATCTTGATGTAGACATAGTCAAGGCACGATTTGTGTATAAATATATCTTTTCTTTTTGAAGTCCTTTTTAAAAAAAGAAAAATTGGAGAAGGAATTTTATTTTTTGTTTTTAAGTGCCAAGAATTTACACTTTTATAACCATTGTCTGGATAAAACGAATAAGTCTACATTTTATAGGAGGTTATAAAATCTTCTATTCATTTTGATTAACTGATTTTATTTTTTTGTTTTTTAAATTAATTCAATAAAAAATAAAATAAATAATATATTTGTGTGCTTATTGACTTAATTGACATCATTGATAAAATTGGCAATTTAAATGTTTTCAGGCTAATAACCTTTAAGAAATCGTTGCATAACAAAAAGTTAAACAGAATAGATCTGTTAAAACAATAACTTTTTTAAAATGATAAAAAAAATACAAAGTAATATTATTAGATTCTTTATCATTAGATTAGCGAAAAAGTACATGTATAGGGTGTCTTTGAAAGTCACCTAAAAAGTCGCTTAGAAAAGATTTAAATTACATACTCTTGTGTTAAATTATTTTTTTTTTTAAATAAAGAGTTTAAAGTTTTATTTTTAAACAATGTTCTTCATTTTTATTTTAAAAATTCGATTCAATTATATACACGCAACATGAAGACTAACTTAACCACAAGGAAAAATGGTAAGGTTTGAATGGGTATAGTCTTGAATAAAATCAATTTTTTAAATATGTATGTCATATTAATGGCTTGAGCTTATATTTCTACCCCCATATTAATAAACGGCGGATAACAACGTGCTAGCGTTTATACATCTGTTAACTAGTAATTCTTATTAACAAATGCGTAATA
This sequence comes from Dasysyrphus tricinctus, assembly GCA_963921185.1. Classification (NCBI taxonomy): domain Eukaryota; kingdom Metazoa; phylum Arthropoda; class Insecta; order Diptera; family Syrphidae; genus Dasysyrphus; species Dasysyrphus tricinctus. Next base: position 237,966,874 of record OY992531.1, on the reverse strand, counting down.
GTCTGTGACGTGTGTTAACGTACGGATAACTTTAACTAGCCAGATTCCACGTATAACGAACGGATAACTTCTTAACACATACACGCACGCGTATGATAGCACCGTTTACTACTACCAGTATACACTTCGTAAGCCAGTGCATGCATGTGACACATGTATTAGAAAATCACCATAATTTGATGAAGTGGTGAGTTTGGTGAAGTGATAAATACTGGAAAGATATCATATCTTTTTTAATAAGGAAAGTTATCAAGCGGACAAGTTGTCTATTCGTGTGCCAGTTAACACGTGTGTTAGGGAGCGGATACCAGTTTTTTATTAATACTGCTGCTATTGTTTGGCAATGTTTTGAGTCTATGTTTGCTCTGTAAAAAGTGTGAAATTTAGTTATAATTTAAGAAATATTTAATTTTTTGACTTTCAATAATTCTAGTATATACAACACTACATGTGTAGAGTTTTTACGAAATCTTATTTTTCTCAAAAATGGCTTCACAACGATTCTTAAAATATATAAATGCACGACTGGATCGCACGTACTTTCTCTTATCGTCGGTTTGAAGGAAATTAGGCTGAAACATACTTTTTGAAGCTGAAAATTCAATTTCCGAAAATTTTGAAATAAAGTTCTCGGGTATATCTTTCAAAGTCCTTATAAAAACGTGCAAGATGAGGCTTTTTGCATTCAAAAAATGCATTTCATTCTCATTTTCGTGAACTTTTTTTTCTGCACTTAGTGAGTTTTACCTTTGAACGGACGTTATGTTCAAGTTGCTTGAAACTTAAGAACTTTTAAAATATGCACGCTAAGAACAAATATATAAATAATATAAAACATTTCAGAAAAATACATACAAATCATTTAAATCGTTTCTTTATTGTAAATAAATGAGTAAAATAGCTTAGCGCTCAAAATCAAGCATGCCATTTTATTACTTGAAAAAATAGGAACATGCATACTAGGCAAAAAAAATTAAAAATCGTTGCAGCGGTTTTCTCAAAAACTAATTTCTTATATGTATACATATAAAATTTGAGTTATATTTTCAAACACAATTTTGAGTATTTATTAATATACATACACAAAATTACTTGTTCATATTCATCAATTTTCAAAAAAAAAATTTAATATTTTTTAAAAAATCCAAAATTTACTTTTTTCAAAATTTTGATATGCAATATTATTCACATTTTAAAGGCGCTTTTGTGTAAGAAAATTTATCAAAAAAAGGTTGAGCCGTTAAAGAGAAAATAGAAAATAAAGAAAAACTTTATATGGCATGTACCGTTAATAACAGTTTTTGGAAATTTGTTTTGTATACCAAAAAGTACACCATGTATATATAATAACACACTGTTTTTTTTTTTATTAAAACCATTGAAGCCGTTTTTTGATATAAATTAGCTTTTCTTAACGGTTGTATGGCAAGTACAGTTATTTTGGAGCTAAAACAAAAAATTCAATTTTCCCTCTGGAGAGTTACAAAAAAAAAACAAAAGTTCAAAATTTGAAGAAAATCGCTTCAGTGGCTTAGGATATAGGTTGAGGTACAGACAGACAGACAGACAGACAAACGGACAGACAGACAAAATTGTGCCACTCGCACTTTTTTCGAGATCTCTATCATCGTAATGTCATCTTTGATTGTGATCTCAAAATTTTTTTTCGCACGAATCCAAAACTTGTCCTACAGTACCTTTATCGCAAGTAAAATAAAGTGCCCAACTGTGTCACACGTACTTGCTCTTATGTTCAAGACACTGTGGGTTTTAGAAAAATGTATAAACAATTATGGAAATTATGAGAGACAAGAGTGTAGAAAAGCATGAAATACGACATTTAAATTGGCTAAAACAACTCCTTTGACAGTTTGAGGTGGAAATAAAGAATGCAATCTTATTGCTTGATTGAATATGATTGTATGGAAAAAAAATTTAAAATCGTTGGAGCGGTTTTTAAAAAAATTAATTTCTTATATATATAATTCTTACAACATTTTTAAGAACAAATTTTGCTATGCAAATCTAAAGTATATATCTATGTGTATATAAAAACGAAATTTGAAAAATAAAAATTGTCAACCGTTTTTGAGATATCGAATTTTCAAAAATAAAATTTGGAACTTTTTTTAAAATTCAAAAAACTTTTTTTTGAAAATTTTGATATGCAATATTATTTAATCTTATCTGAAATTTGTATATAAAAATATTAATTTAAATCCGTTCAGCCGATAACCAGAAAATCCAAAATAAAAAAATACGACAGGTACTATTAATAGTTAATAAGTGTAAAATTTTATAATTTTTAGTATATGAAATAAGTTTAATCAAAATCGTAGGAGTCGTTTTTAAGCAACAAAATATTTTCCTTTGCGGTTTTTTAACTTTTGTATGGAAGGTAGGTACCGTTATTTTTTCATAAATGTAAAATTTTTTCTAAAAATATTTTAGAAAGTACTAAAAAAACTCTTAAGTATTCAGTTTAAAAAAAAACGATTTTGGCGTTTTCGAAATATTTGATTTTCCAAAAAATAATTTTGAAACATTTTTTAAAAATCCAAAAAATGCTTTTTTTTTATTTTGGTACACAAAATTATTTATATTTTTTGGAAGCTTCTGTATAAAAAAAATAATTGAAATCGGTTGTACCATTTTGAAGGAAAATCAAAAATTAAAAAAATGGTTCTTTGAATTTTTGAAAAATGGTTTTCCATCCAAAGGAAGCCTTTACTAAAATAAATGTATTGATTTTTTTTTAGAAAAGTTGTCGAGCCGTTTTTGAGAAAAAAGCGATTATGTAAAATTGATAAGAAAATTTGTATGGCAGGTACCGTTATTTTTAGTTCTAAAAAAATGAAAAAAACGTGTCGGCAGAATCACTAAAAACCACTATGTACCAAGTTTGAAGAAAATCGATCGAGCCGTTTAGGCTGTAGACGAACAGACAGAATTGTGCCACCCACTTTTTTGGTGTTCTCTATCAACGTAATATCATGTTTGATTGTTATCTCATATTTTTTTTTCGCACGAATCCAAAACTTGCCTTATAAGTAGTACCTATGTATATCGCAAGTAAAAGTTAAAAACTGCAAAGGATACAATATTTTTTTCTCAAAAACGACTCCTATGGTTTTGTTTTAAACATTTTTCATCATAAATCATAACATTTTTAAACATAGCAACTATTAATAGTAGGTACCTGTCATAGGAAATTTTATTTTATTTTTATTATCCTCACTATTGGCTGAACGAATTTAGATTAGTTTCTTTTTTAAAAATTTTAAATAAGTTCAAATAATATTTCATACCAAAATTTTCAAAAAAAGAAATTTTTGAAAATTTAAAAAAGGTTCAATTTATTTCTTTGAAAATTCGATATCTCAAAAACGGTTGACAATTTTTTTAATTTTTTTGTATATGCACATTAATTAACATATATATATGTTCTTCAGTTTTGCGTGCCAAAATTTGTCCTTAAAAATGTTTTAAGATTTTTATATATAAAAAGTTGATTTAAAAAATAGCGCTCGAATGATTTTTAGACTTTTTTTTTAAAGCATTTTTAGGTACCTATTAAGTCAAGAATTAAGATGGAATTCTTTTTTTTCACCTCAAACTATAAAGAAGTTGTTTAAGCTAATTTAAATATCGTATTTCAAGCTTCTCTTAATTTTTCTCTCATAATTTCCATGTTTTTATATACATTTTTTTCAAACCCGCAGTGTCTTGAATATGGGAGCAAGTGCGTGCGACCCAGTCATGCATTTTATTTTTATTAACCGCTGTAAAAAAGTTATGATGAAAAAAGTAGGAAGTGCTGAAAAAAGTTAGTCCTAGGTGACATGGTTTTTCTTTTTTTTATAAAAAGGGCGGTTGAAAATATTGGTGAAAATATATGACCAACAAAGATACCCATCATTTGCTTACTCAGAGCAGAGCAATATCAAGTATACTTTTATTTATTTATTTATTTATTTATTTATTCCATCAATTGATACATATATCTGCTGATTACAAAGGATTTAATTAATTTATAACATTTTTATATTTCTTACATACAAAACAATACATGGGTAGATACATATGTAAATTTTTATTAAAAAGTTATAAAACATATCTAGATCTTTAAAAAAATTAATGATTTAAATGTATCTCTTTGCATACAAAGGTCAACTTCACTGCAAACTGAGTTGAATTATTTCAGAGAACGTGCTATGGGCTCATTAAGCCCATAGTTTGTCCTATGTGCGGGAATATGAAATAATTCATTACGATTTCTTAATCGCCTATCTGGAACATAAAACGAAATAGAAGAGAGAAGCTCACTAGAATTCACTCGATTGTCAAAAATGTCTTTTACAAACAAAATACATTGACAAATCCTGCGGGATTCAAGAGTTTTCATATTAATCAGAGCACATCTCGACAGATAATCTGGCAGACAGTCATTCCAATTAAGATTTCGTAGTGCAAAGCGGGTGAACCTTTTTTGTATTCTTTCGATTCTAGATATACTATGGAAACCAAATTACTGAACAATATTCCAGAAAAGGCAGAACTAAACTCATGAACAAAGTTTTAAGAGTATACACGTCTTTCAAAACTGTCGAGTTACGTTTTAAAAAGCCAAACATAGAGTTTCCTTTGGCAACTATGAAATCAATATTGAGCCTTAAAGCAAAGTTTCGAATCAAAAAACACTCCCAGATCCTTAATTACCTCAACTCGTTGTAATTGTTCGTTAAAAAAAGTGTAATTAAAAGTTATTGTGGAGGTTGACCTTGTTGCGCTAAAAATTTTGCACTTTGAAAAGTTCAACTCAAGATGGTTTACATCACAACCAAACTAAGAAGTTTTGAATATCAGATTGCAAATTGAAACAATCCAAGGGAGAAGATATATCAAGAAAAATCTTAACATCATCTGCATACATTAAGTAACAGCTATATTTAAGAATTTCAGGTAAATCGTTAATGAACAGGATGAATAAAAGAGGTCCCAAATGACTTCCTTGGGGAAGACCTGAAAGAACATCTATAAAGTTAGAGTAGTAGCGGTCAATCTGAACATCTTGCTTTCTGTTACATAGATACGAACTTAACCATTTTAGGAAATTATTTCCGAACCCCAATTTTTCCAGTTTTTTGTAGAAGTAGACTATGGTGTACTCGGTCGAAGGCTTTTACAAAATCTGTGAATAAACATCAATTTGTTTACCCTGTTCAATTTTATTTACACAGAAACTGGTAAAAATACAAAGGTTTGTTTTTAGTCGAGCGACCCGTAACAAATCCATGTTGCTTATAAGTGATTGCATTCTGAACAGAAAAGAAAAGCTTTTGGGTAACTAATTTTTCAAAAAGTTTTGGCACAGCGGACAACTTAGAGATTGGTCTATAGTTTTTAATCAAATGTCTTAAACCAGATTTATAGATGGGATCAATAAATGATATTTTCCACTCTCTTAAAAAGCAGCCAGATGAAATTGATTTATTAAAAAGAAGAGTCAAAGCAGGGCAAGAGAATTAGAGCAATTTCTTAATAATATAGGGGGTATAGTATCATAACCAGCCTTTTTAGAGATATCCAAACTATTTAAGCCTTTTAAAACATCATCTTGAGAAAAATTCATCAAGAGAAAAATCAGTTATTGCGATAAATTTAAGTAACTATTACATGTATTTGAAACAATGTCGGAATTATAAGAAGTTTGAAAAAAATCTGCAAAGAGATTGCATGAAGATTGCAAATCATTAGATTTATGAGTCTCATACTCCATACATTGAGGAACATTTGAACATTTTCTTTTGGAATTAATGAAAACCCAAAAGGCTTTACTATTACTTTTTATATTGGATTCACAAGAGCTAATATAAGTATGGTACAAAAATGTATTGATAAAAGAAAACTCTTTTCTCAATCGAAGAAAGTTTTGACGGTCTTCTAGGTTTCCTGTCAACTTAGAACGCTTAAAGGCTTTATTTTTTGCATTTTCCAGGTTCTTAAGCCTTTTATTGCACCACGGAAGCTTAAAAGATTTTTTAGATACTGGCACAAAACGTTTTATACCATCAAAAATAATTTTTTAAAGTGTCATAAGCGACTTCTAGTGAACCACCCTCTAATAACGCATTCCATTCAAAATTTCTATAAAAACTATCTAATGCAGTGAAATTAGCCTTTGGGAAATAAAAACTTTCATTTTGATTGTGCGGAGCTGATGCAAAAGAATAACAATCAAAAACTAAGCATAATGCCTTATGGTGTATGGAATTGTTAACATATGGAAAATCCGCCAATTCTAAATGATAATTGAGATCATTTCTGATGAATATTAAATCTAGTATTCTACATAAATCATTCCTAACATAATTTACTTGACTTAAATTTAAAGAAGTTAATGAATCAACAACTAATGATTCAACATCTCTATTAACATTAAAAGGAACCAATACCTCATCATCATCAACACAACTCCAGGCAACGTCACCAATGTTGAAGTCACCGAGTATAAATGGAAACTGATTAGTTTTTGATTCACTTACTAAATGAACTATATTAGAAATATGGTTAGAATAAATTTCAAAATCACTTCTAGGACGAATATAACTAACTACGAAAAATAAATCCATATAAATTGAGGAATTACTATTATAACTTATATTAACGCAGAGTTGTTCGAGGTCATCTGGATCGTTCTTCAGATTACAGCGTTTACTGTGCAAAGATGACTTTACAGCAAGTAAGACTCCTCCACCCAAATTCATTCCAGATAACACAGATCTATCTTTACGATAAACTGAAAAGGATGAATCAAAAAATTCAGAAGATGAAATGTCAGAGTTGAGCCAAGTTTCAACAAGAACGATAACATCATACTCATGTAAAGAAGACGATAAAAAAAATTCCTTAGTTTTGGTTCGTAGACCACCCACATTTTGGAAATAAACACGTAACTCTGACAAATTAGCCGATAAATCTCCTACACTTTCTGTACATCCTTTTTGCTGCTGTCGTTTTTTGATATATTGACGAATTTTTTATTTGAACACCTATAGGCCAGAACGAAGAATCGAAAGCTGCAGAAAACGAATTATAAGGTAAACCCAGTTTAAAATTGACGTAACGAAGAGTTGACACATCAACATCTTTTTTTATTAAGCAGGAACATTTGAGAAGGTTTTGCGGGATATTCAATTTCTCCGCAGCATAATCAATGACATTTTCAGCTGTTAAGCTTTTGTCCAAATGAGAGAGGTGCAAGAAACGAAGGCTAGGTACTGATGGCAATACGCTTGCGGCATTTGCATCTGTGCCAAATGTTACCTTAGAGGAGCGATGACCCCTTCGTTTTTGCCCTCGTTCATTAGAAGTGTTGTTATTCTCCAAATCAACTGTCTCACCACAATCATCGCCAACATGCGCTTCACCAACAGTATTTACAGGCAGCAGAGGGAATGACTTTATTTTGCTCACATTGGTTTTTGTTGTTGTTGTTTGCTTCTAAGTTAATATCAACTACATGCACTTGACCATGCTCGGGTGATGTAGAAGCAGGTTGGGCTAAGGCATTTGTTGTTTCAGTTGCTCCCAAAGATAACGTTATCGGCTTTGATAGAGAAGTGACATCGTCACCCACTACCGAGCCATTCAATACAATTGTTGTTGTTTGAGAAGATGCTAGATTCACTGTTTCTTCTGTTTTATCAGTTTGGTTATTGTTTATTGCTTTTTCTTGTTTTTTGCTTTATTATTTGAATTAGTTTTTTTGTCACTAATATTATTAGAAAGATCAGAATCAATGCATAACTTTAATTTAATATCGGCAACGTCATTAACTAGCTTAGAAAGCATTGAGAAAAAAGAATCACCAATAGCAACACAGTTGTCACATCTCCACTGCAAATGATGATCGGCAGTCAATGCATTCATGGAACTTTCAGACACCAAAATACAATTTTTATGAAACTTTTGATTACAAATGCCACTGCATAAAATAAATCTGTCACGCACAATTCTATTATTACAACCAGATCTCCCACATTTAGTAGAATCAGTCATTTTTACAATAGTAATTTAGGAAACGGGATGAAAAATAAATCCGAAATAGAACTTTTATTGAATGCAGACGCATAGACATGTACGCTGCCACTCTTCTAACCTAATACAGTTCAATTTATGCAGAACATTTAAAACCAGATTAGAAAAAAAAAAAACAAATTTGCCAAATAAATTTTCGAATCCTCATTGAATTTACAAAATTTACATCTTAATTAAAATTTATTTTAATATCAGTCTCTCTGGAAACTATGTAGGTACCTACGTAGGTACTTAATATTTACTTATTTGTTAGCAATTAGGACCCATTTTCATTAATGGAAAACCAGACACTAAGCCTCTTATACTGTAGAAACATTAGTTATTTACAATAATGCGCTATGATTGTGCTTGTTGGCAAAACTCAACATCAACAGCAAACATTAAAGAAGAAAAGCTTCTACTACTTGTATCCTTTCATCAAATAAACCATTCGAATATTATTTTTCCTCAATTATGAACAAAAATCCTTATCTTACCTACCTATTTATACTAAAACAAAATAGCTATTATAGTAAAATACAAAAATAGCACAAAACTTCAATCAGAACAAAACCCTCTTCCGTCCGTCTGTCAGTCGTCGTCGTCGTCGGTCGTTGCCAAAAGCACTTTACCCTTTTTTTTTTAATTCCCCTAAACTGGTGCAATGTGCTTGCACACCAAGCACTTTATTTGATACTTAACCACAAGCTGTCTCCTTACCTGTCGGATTTTTTGCAATGCGAAAATGCACTTCTCAAATAGAAAACACCGCACCGACAGCAAGCGACACATGAAATAAAATAATTTCACAAAATAAAAAAAACAGACAAAAAACACACACAAACAAACGAAGGAAAAATATAATATATAAAACCCCGTTAAGCAACACTATATTTCTATAGAATACCACGCTGCACCGCAAAACCCTAATTAACTGAAATTCACTCCATTAAAAAGGATGCGCACCACTCGGGCAGGCAAAAGTGGGAAATTAAATGAAAGACATAATGGTTCCGCACTACAAACTGAATAAAAAAATAAAATCTCGCAACAACAAAAAAACAAAATCCCACAAATTTACACTTTTGCCTGCTACAACCCCTGTGTGTACGTCGTTCAAATTTTAAACTTTTTTCAACTCTCAACACAAGAAAAAAAAAAGCTTTAAATTTTAAACAATGCCGGCAAAATAATTGCCAACAGAATGGGCCATACAAAAAAGAACCACCCGCGAAATAACAATGCGTTCGTATAGAGTTCGACTGCAAACTGCGGACTACTGCACAATTTAAATGAATAAAAACTGTGAAACAAACCTCTTTTGTAGATATTATCATCATCATCCCAGCGAAAGGGGCAAAACATACAAAGGAATGTGTAAACGCCCACAACCCTCACATTCCCATCCCCGAGTTGCCATCAATGGCTATACCATCCCAAATGTGCCTTACCGAAACTAATTAAAAAGCATAATCCTTCTTCTATATAGCATAGGAGGGTATAGCATTACCTCTCCTGGTCCTGGTACCTACCTACCAACTCCTGTTTTGTTGTTTGTTTTGTTTTTTCCGAAACTCTACTAAAACTCAATATATTCCAAATTCAGCCCGAAATCAGCGTTTTACTGGAAAATTCGTATTTTATATGTAACGTTCCCAACCGGCGACGGTAGCGGCGACGACGACGATGTTGATGATGTCGGAAGCTATCCACCGCAGATAGATATCTACTCACTTCACTGCCGAAGAGTATCTCTACAATGACCTTTAATTATTCGCTGGAGAAATATTTTGCCTTCATGATACGAGCTGGTTGGCTGGCATCCACCAAAAATTCATCGTTTTTTTTTCTATTTTTGGAATACGAGCGCCCGCTGCCGCCGTCTACCAGAATAATCATCATTCCTGACTCAGGTCCTTCGAATAACAATCGGCTATAGGGATTCAAGTGGGCGCATTTTAATTATATTGGGCCTCTGTCTTATA